>JAPYKE020000059.1:810000-1182500 GCA_028554795.2 Sinohyriopsis cumingii | reverse complement strand
ATCAAGATTATCGACTTCATGCAGTGGAGGTATTTCTCCATATAATAATAATTACAATTTGCCCTAATGCATAATTCAGTTTAATATATCCAGATAAACAAACAAAATCTCCGTATTGCATGCAATGGCTTTAATGCAATGCCTTATATAAGGTTCTAATATGCTTGAATTTATGCACGTTATTTTTATCTGAATGTATCTGCTTTTTAAAACAAAGCGTGTAATAGTGGGTATGCATTAGTAATCGCTTATAAGGTATTTCCTCTGAAATTGATTATTTACTTTATTACTGATTAGCGTTAGATTACATAATATCATTCATAAATTTGATGACATCTGCTTTAGTTCATTTAGAAATAAACTTTAATCAACCAAAACGTAAAGTGTCTGCTACACGAGGTTACATGATTTGTTTACAAAATAGTTCCTAATACACTATTGGGCACACGTATCCTGAACTTAAGTGCAATATGAAGGTATGCAATATCGTAAAATACTGAACGATTCTGACACTGTAAAGGTAACAGAGAAATAAATGAGCATATAATAATGTGTATTCTGATTTGCAACACTAGGTTGCAAAGGCTGTAATATTGGATTTGTACTCGTGATTAGACCATGACATTATCACGTGTCAAAGGTTTTTTAAAATATATAACGAAATTTTTGTTGCCATAACTGAAGAATTTATTCATTAATTACGACTAGAATGATTATACGTCTGCCATATGAATTAAGCGTCCGATATATGTGTGTGTGTTGAGTACGTTATAGTGATTTCGTAACTTACTTGTTCTCTAGTATACATTGATGTAAATAAGTATGCCCGACTGTTAATAATACGTCAGTCAGTTTTAGATTACTAATTTGTTATACATTTAATTGTATGACAAAATTTCATAAGGTTTAATGTTCACTACAATGGATTACAAACTAAGCCATTGTCTCAAAATTATTGATGTTTCGATCATACAAGGACAACTGAGGTACTTTAGGTGAATTTATAATTTTAAGTGCAAACGTACTGCAAGAAATTGGAACAAACCTTTAACATGTACTATGAGCTTGATCAAAGTCAAATGTTTGCAAAAGTTATCTTGTGATATTCATCCTGAATTAACATACCATATAATATCATGACAATTTATTTTTATTCCTCTAACTTCTGTTCATACCATATAGTGTCTAAATAGTACCGTATGTCAAATGGTATTAAACAGCAATGCATCTTGGTCTCGGTCTTATGTCACATTCTAAAGCACGAAATGAACTTCTGCAAGATCTTACCGAAGTTTCACATGTTTTGCTCCAATGCTGGCATAATGACTGTGAAGATCAGGTGTATTTACTTACCTTATGTCAGGACGAATGGTGATCATGATTGTAGGTACTTACCATCTGAAATGAAGTAAGTCATACAATTAGTGCTGTATCATGAAATGTAGGTACGTACCATTTTAAATGAAGTAAAATATACAATTTGTGCTGGATCAGGATTTAGACGCACTTTGCTATGAGTAGGTATGATATTTTTCCGATTGTTATTGCTATTCAATACAGTATACGTCTATTCGGTGTCGATATTACGTTATTGATTGTGGTGGGCCTAAATCTGGACATTTGCGTTCTGGTGGAGACATAACTGCAGTAAATTTATGTGCCGAGCAGCAATTAATGGATATAATTCCATCATCGCCATGTCAATTACATCCCAACGGAATAAGACCCAATGCATTAAGTGAATTGTATACTTATTAACCATACGAGGTCAATAAACACGTGACATATTTGCATACACGTGTACACATCATTGTAGAGTTTGAAAACAAAACTCAATTCAATATCATTATATCTGCTTTATTTTCACGTTTTTAAGATATCTTCGTGCTAAAAATATTATGTGGGATAAATACATTAAGTATATAACAGTAGACAGAAATAGTTACAGGCTAATTCAGACGAATTATTCTTGGGTCAGAATAACTGTTTTATGCTACAATTATGGAAGGAAAGTGAAACGACAGGAAATTTATTTACAAATGGTTCTGCAAAGCTTAACATTGAAATAGTGCGTATTGGAATTATATATTGAGGCAACATCTCAATATTGTCCTATCCGCTAAATAATAGAGATGGAAAACGTGCAAACATCGAACGTTCAAATGACTTTTTCAGGACAAACTGGGATCATACTAGGCTTTTATCAAATTATTTTGTGGAATGGGTATATTTTTCCTTTCCATCGGTTCTTGCAAATGTAGGCATTTACACTTTCATGAGACCATACAAAACACCACCAACCTATGCTATGAAAGTGAGATATTTGCACAAATTTTAAAACGAAATAACGATTAAATTGTAGCTCACGCAGTATAATAAAAACCACGAAACAGTTTAGCAGCTCAGGTGGTCTAGTGGTGACAGCTTCCGCTTCGGATGCGGGAGGTCGTGAGCTCGAATCCCGGCCAAGCTTTGACAAAGACTAATAAAATAGTACTAACAGCTGCCTCGCTAGGGGCTCATCATTAAGAGGTTAGTATTAGGACTGGTCAGCCTGGTGTCAGGATAATGATACTGGGTGGGACATGATGCTACATGACTGTGGCTTGATGCCCCAATACTAGACATCACTTTAAACTTCCGTACCGCAGATATCGTAGCGATATGACTAACAAATTGTTAAAGCTACGTTAAAAATCCAAATCACACACACAGAGTTTCGTTTAAATTTATCAAAATTAATTGTTATTAGCAGCGATAGTTATGGACATATCCTGGCGAATGTGTGATGCCAGTGTTGAAATATTACGCGTGGTCCAAACATGAGTCATAAGAAGTAAGATAATCTCCTAGTCTTCCAATATATATAGCCATTCTGATTCTGGAGCACCCAAGTTGGCCAAACCTGTAATTCGAATCTAAAACGAAATAGTTTAGATGTCAGTGATCTGCAAACATCTGCACAGAATACTGTACTAGAACATCTGGACACCGTGGCACCGCCACAAGTTATGTACCCCATACCGAAGCCAGGATATTGATATAGCTCTATTAAAAATCGCTGGTGTGCGAATGAAGCAGTAGATCAGTATTGGTTTAGCTCTCGTGAAAAATGGTTCCTAATTCACTGTAAAATCTAAGTAAAGATGGTAGAAATGAATGAATCTATTGAAGATACATATTAGTAAAATAACTTTTATATCTTTTTTATTTAACTCATCAGCAAAGTTATTTTTCTTGCATTTTTAGATTCCTTATAGGTTCTGTGAACACGCAGATTAATATCAACTTATTAATATTTGCTTTGTATATTTTATTTCAGTTCATACAGCAAGTGCAGTGATTCCGGTTGCTCAACAAAGATGAAAAATAAACGAAAATGACCACTTTTCAACCTCTTTTATCTTCACGTATGATTAACACTTTCTACAAATCGGAAAGGTATCTAGCAAACGCATTCATCCTTTTTATATTTCCAACAAAGCAATGCATGTGCTTTATTACACAAAAGCAACTAATCAGCTATGATGGTTCTTGGTCATATCACGTAGGTTCATCATCTTGTACTACACCGAAATGAAAAGTGTTTAAATTAGCAGCTTGTATCAATAATATATTAAGGGGGTAAGATTAGCAGTGTGACCTTGTATAATCTAATTCATCACCTATGGAGAGTTTGGGATGACATGGCTACCGTTGAATGACTTTTGAATTGTTACTACAAACATTTTGACTGTTTTTAGCTATATTAATGTATGTGGATATGCTTGAGGGAGATTTTATAGTTGCTGGGTTCACAAAGTTATAATATACTACGCAGACGTGTAGAATTTTAAAAGGTACAAGATAAAATGGACAATATTGGACGCCACTTTGTAATGATTAATCGGAGACCATCACTGTGAGGTCACCAGATCCACACGTATAAACCTATTCATTACCACTACGCGGTTGTTCCTCTTTCTCCATTCTGCCATGTTCATTGCATGCATTCAATAAAACTATAACTAACACAGGCGAAATGGCGAAAATATGCTAAAAACGTTTGTAATACGGTATCATCAAGATTCCAAAGATGACGTATATTGCACTATCATTGTTTTTTTAATTACTAGGTGGACTGATTAGTTTTCATACTATTTCGCACATGTCCATAGCCTATAATCTGAACATGATGTTAACTCATTACCTTTGGGTTATAGTTAGCTTGCGTCAATATGGCTACTTGACTTTTATTATCATCTTCGGGCCAAGATGAATAGTGTCAAGATGGCTGACAACGTTTAGGACAAAACAATTGACTTCCCTGTGAATTAGCACATATGTCACGGGAATAGTCTTCATTATTGCATCTGTATTCATGGCAATGCAATGTACAACGAAGGATTCAAAACATGCATTTGACATTAGGTTTAGATTGTGATATTTAAGAAACAATAGACACATACAAAATAAATATCAATTTATATGATCATTTTAACACGAAATTTTAACTTGCAACCACAAGGTCAAACATAGTTACGTATTTGACATTACAAGCAACCATGTCACAGTATATCATATGCTTAATGGATAGGATTATAGATAGTGTTCTTGTTGCCGTAATGACTGATACAGCAAATAACGATTTCAGTATTTACCCAGAACATGTTTCAGAAAGTTCAGAAGACTATAAAACTCAAATTAGTATTTGTAATGACACACATTAATGTGCAGCTAACCAACAATGTAACGATTAATAATACTTTGTCACAAGTTAAGAAAATATGGTTGTGCTAGTAGCTGTGTCATGAAATGTCTAGAAATCGTACTGTTCCTTTTAATAAGAAAACATCATTGTGTCTTTCTCAAGACGGTGAACTAGAAGTAGTTATTAGATTGTTATCTATGTATGTGTGTATGTATGTATGTATGTAGTTATTTATGTATGTATGTATGTAGTTATTTATGTATGTATGTATATATACTTATCGATCTATCTATCTATCTATCTATCTATCTATCTATCTATCTATCTATCTATCTATGTATCTATCAATATATCTTTCTATCTATCTATCTATCTATATATATATTTATATATCTATCTATATATTTATCTATCTGTCTATCTACCTATATATCTATCTATCTATCTATCTATCTATCTATCTATCTATCTATCTATCACATGACAAATTAACACATTGGAGAGGAACACCAACAAAGCTGCATTCAAATACAACTTCTCAGAAAAAGAATACTTGATGACACAAGACACTGAGAAGCTCCTGCTTCTCTTAACAGTTTAACATAATAGGCCTGGCAAAACCAGCAATAAATGAAACAGAACCGGCTAGCAGGGGTGGATCATACCTATCCATAATCAAATCAAACTCGGCTTTGATATATCCTGAAAATGTATTGCTTTCAAGAAAAGACAACTGAGAAGATTTGTTGATAAATTAAACTTTTTGAGCACTAGCAGCATTGTGTAAAATTTCAAACGTTTTCTCATCATGATAAGCCTTGAAGTCATTATCGGTGTAATTTGTCAACACTTGTCTCAGAGTATCATTATCTGTATCACCCTTCTTGGCTGTGCAACTCCTATCAAATATGTGTTGTTTCCCGTAATAAATTCGACATGGGTTTGATCAGTTTCCTGCTTACATTTCCTAAACCTCAGTCGATATGCCTCAGTTACCAAATATTTTCCTTCAGGACACATTCCTTAGCAACTTCATAATAAGCAATTTGTTGTGCCTCAGATTCAAACTGCGCTAACAATAGGTACACTTTACAATAGCCCAAAGCCATTTACGATTGTTTATATTTACTGTAATTTGCTCAAAAAGAACGCAACTGCCGATCTGGTTCATTTTTCCTTTAAAACGTTTTACTAACGTAATATTTCTGGTAATCTCCAACCTGAACTTGTTTGTAAAGAATATGAGCTTACTCTACTTGCCTGTTTTAACTCTTTTAATTTAAATTGAATTTGCATTTCGCTTCCGCCATTCTCTCCTTGAGTCTGCATTTACATTACTTTAGGCTAATATTGAAGCTTTCTTAACTCTATTTCCATATAGGATCTTAAATATATAATACTCGTAGCTTCTTATTTAATTCTCATAGAGACCTACTAATCAAACGGAAAGCATTTGATTCCAGATTACCCTTTTTCATCAAATAATGAACCAAAATATCCTTTACATCTTTCTTCCTTAAATAAGCCCTCGCCTTAACATGACAAATATGTTTGGCAAACACTCAACCAACTGGTTCTCTTGGAAGGATTGTAACCTCTCTTGTATAGGATCTAAGATAAATGTCACCACTTTATGTGGCATGGTGAAAGCTTGATGGTTTCACTAAAAAGTAAAAAAATATATGAAATTAAAATGTCAAGGACTAAGACAGTTCGAAAATTGATTGGAAATTAATTTTAAAAGCAATTGTAATCTCACAGATTTGTAATTCAATTCAAATCCCCGAAGAGATATATTTTTTGTTACGACTCTATAAATTTTAAATAAAGTAATATAAAAGAGTGAAAATCAAAAAGTCTTGCAAAGTCAAATTATAATTATTTTCCTAAATTTAAAGTGAAAAATGAGAAATAGCATATAGTATGGCGAATTAAATCGTAAACAGACATACAAGTTCTATCAATAGTACAAAAGTATCGGTTGCTCCACATAGGTTCTGGAGGTATTCCGAATTAAGTTCAATATATTGTGCTCATGCATCAATAGTTTTGATGTACTTTATTGATATAATAAACACTTGTTTAAATTAGTTCAAGGTAATTGTAAAATAGTTACCTATTGCAGAGTTTACGAGTAACTTGTAATTCTTGTGAGAACAATTATTTGACTCTGCTATGTGTTATCAATATGATAGGAATAAAAAAATTCGCAGCATATCATCCGTAATATCGAAAACAAAGCCACAATAGCAGAATCCATAGGTTCGAATAATGACTTTAAAATAACTAACTTATGGGCAAGGTGAAGTACTTGAACTGTCAGCCATTCATTCATTGTCATTTAGGGGGAAACGTATGACAAACGTTAAAATTTGTCAAATTTATTACACTTTTCAATGCCACAATAGCATCTTTACTCAACGAAATGTCATCGTAAAGTAATCTTGAAAATTAACACGGACATTATAGTTTCTCTCTGAGTAAGTGGTACAGTATTGAAAAAATATTCATCCACAATTCCAATGGCTCTTAAGTCAAACAAATCATTCATCAATTGTGTTTTTTTTCTCCATATTTTCTCCCTTGAAATATTTTTTTTTCTCAATGCCTCGTGCATATCGTACCTCTAATTTGTATACAGATATTTTGCGAATACGCCGATCTCGATTAGGATATGTTCATAGCGGTCATCAAACATTTGATATGCTTGCATGTCAACAATGTCTACTAAGTACTAGTGATCTGTATGAGCAACATAAAACCTTCTATACGAACATCTGTATTGACATACTTGTAAAAAGGGAAGGCCTAACTTTTCAACCAATCATTTTCAGAGGGCGTTATTGTCTCCTTACTGAGCTTCGTTTCTATCAATAATGATTAATATTTATGTAAGTAACGGGGCTTTTGACACCATCGTGTATCTTATTTGCTTATGGTTAATGCTTTGGCGTAAATAGACCATGTTGTCATTTAATAAAAAACGACTTCTAACTCTTTTCGCTGATCTGAGCAAGAGTTCTGATTTTTAGAGTTTACTGGCTATCCTCAGATATAATCTGTTTTTTTGTGTATTGAAATCAGGCGTTTAAAAGACAGTAGCGATGCAATTTATAATCCAAACCTAGGATAAAGAATAATAAAAATTATTCTACATTATTTAAGTTCGTTCGCTGTTAATTATTGCTTTGTATGTCCGCCTGTAAGTAATGTAAATTGATGATTGGAGGAAACATAACTAAATTAAAGAAGAAAGGGAAAGTCCAAAGCCAAATTACGATAATATGAGAAACAAGAACGAGAAAATAAAATCAGCATAGTGCATGATAGAAAATACTAACACCTGAATCAAATTGATCATATTTGTATTTAAAAAAGTAACTCAGGTTATTCGTATAAGCAACAGCAGCATTGGCTAATACAATATATAGAGTAATAAACCGACTTCTTAATTCATGCTGAAAACGGTATTTCTGTATTAGCAGATATTGCCATTTTGCTAATTTATGCTTTAATTCTTTAATTCTTTTGTTTAACGCATCAGTAAGAAAATGTGTACTTTTTGTAAAATGCAAAAGAAGTAACTACTTATTATAATAAAATAGTAAACTGTTACCATGGACATACTTATAAATTTGCTAATTTGCTTTATAATTTCAAACTCTTGTATCATATGCTATTTTAGTTGTATGCATGGGTGTCATAGTTGTATGATTGATTTTTATTTTGGATATTGTTGATGTGTTTGTATTCTTGACTGCATAACTCTACTAACTCAGTTCTCTATTTTGTTTGCCTTGACATTAAATGTTGAAAGTGTTTAATCAATCTCTCGAGTTTGGATTTTTTGCCACAGCAGTAATTATATTATCGTTTATTTTTTACTGCATATGGATATGGTGACTGTAGTAAATTGTATGTACAATCACAATATCACTAGCGTAAAGGAAGATAACATAACCGCCATCTGTAAAAATTATTGTAACAACTGAATGTTGAATTTATTGCTGATATGTTGTTGTGATGTTTTCATCAAAGTCATAGTTCTGTTTATCTAAAATTAATTGTTAAACTAGCTATTATATTGTAGTAAAAAATAGACCTGTTAATATGTGTTCACTTTTGAACTTGAGCACCAAAAGCATAGTATATATAGTCCTATACTGTGACTTTGACCTGCCGATCGTTCACCTGCTTGCCCGTCTGGTCGAAATAAATAAGCACATGATATCCTTTCATTAACCCAACATGTTTAATTAATTTATTCAGCCGGAAGTTTTATCTAATATGCAACTGTTCACGATCCAAAATTATAATAACGAGTTTAAGTACGTACCACTACAAGCGTTGGATGATCACGAAAGCTTTTATGTACAGTTTTATTTTCTTCAGTCATGATGTGATGGCATATTAAACATACTACACATTCTGTTAGTTTATGTTGGATTTATCTTGCTCATTGGATTAAGTATATTAAATGTATGTGTGAAAGCCATATATTCATATTATTAACTCTGGTATATTGTATCTGAAAAATGCCAATAAGTTGTTCGGCAGGCTGATGTTGCCACCCATAACGCTCACCATAACTGATTCTGCCAAACATTCAAATAATTTTATCCCATGTTTATGTTCATCGACTCGTCATTATTATGTTGATTGGTTAAATTTTACAAAATAGGTTTTGGCCTGTGCATAAAATAGTTTCGTTATTTCTTCTCTGTCATACATTTGCACATTATTAAAATTCATCTTTTATATGAAAAAGTATGGCCCTGGTTTAAATACAAATTGTTAAATAGGGTTGCCGGACAAGAAAATAACGCGCACCCTATTATTAATTTCAAAAATCGTAAGTAAGTAAATGAATTAATAAATAAAGTTATGTTCATTATGTTCATTGCTGATTACAGCTACAACATTGAAATATTACATAATGCTAGTTTTACATATTGTGTGTCATCTATCAGGCTGACGAGATGATTAAGCGACGAAGGTGTAGGTGTATGCAAATTATTACAATTTTTATAATCAATGGGGACAATGAGTAAAAGGTTCTCATAAACAGTGTGTGATATTTTACAATATATTTCAGATGACCTTTGACCTACATATTTGTGTGACTTATACTGGTGAAGTGTTGTGTAGAGTTAGCTATTAATCAAATCGTGATGACCATTCCCATAGAGCATTGAGCGAATTAGCCTTTGACGTTAGATACTATTAGATATTTCTAGTGAATTTATGATCACCAGTGCCGTATAAATTCTATAGATGGAAAGATTATTCATTTTAATGACATTACAATGACCAATGGCCTACGGTAGCAAGCCAATTGTGGGAAAAACTACTAATAATTTCAAGTAAGAAAATCAGATTGAACTGGCAAATATATAATTATGGTGGAGGAGTACTCTAACACGCTGGTTTTGAACACATTTATAAGACGTTTGCAAAATCGAGTTAAACAATGTTTTAAAAAGACAAGGTTTGTCCAATATTTCAGCGTTATATACTTATTGTAAACAATTAAACAGGAATCAAATCGCTTCTGCGTCAGACATATACGCTTACATAAATTACGTACGAAAATTGCATGCATCTCATCATTTTACACCGGCATCATACGACTGCCTAATACTAATTTTCATTCAAGCTATGTCTAAGTTTTTGCCGCCTTTCTTAGATGGTTATAGTTTTACATCGACAGTATTTGCAAATGATGTATACGACTAGGCGTTGCAACGGCAATATTTGCAGCATATCTAATGCGTTCTGATCTCTCTATCTCTTTCTTTTCCTCGTTCCTGCCCTCTCCAGCTGACTTCTCCATTTAGACATTGCATTTGGTATTTCCATGATAAGTCATCAGGAGACTGACTGTTCTGATTAGCTTGTATACATTATGACCCAGTTCTAAGATAAGATGACAGAGTTTTCCCATCAGCTCAAAATAAAAAAAATATGATATAGTTTGTCAAATGTAGTCATCATGTTTAAAGTAAACGATGAACGGTATTTAGAAATAACACTTCAATACACAAACTAGCAATTTACTTTCAAGACGTTTGATCATCAGCTTTATTTATACGGATCATATATAACATTCGTTTGAAACATTGTTTTTTCAAATAGCAGCTTTAATATTGGAATATTGCAAGCCAAACAAGTTAACAAAAGGTTACAAACAAAGAGCGGCCGTTATTAGTCTGCCGCACGAGCTGTTCTCCTTTGGGATCATGCGTCAATAAAAGAGATCTGCACGTTGGATTGATTTTTTGGCTCTGACCCCTATCGTACATGGAATTAGATGGATGGGGGTGAATTTGTCTTATTGGTTTGACTAAGATGGTAGTGTAAACTGTATATATATACATGTAACACAAGCAATACTTTATGCCTGAACGACGTTACTGTAAGTATAATGTTGGACGTTTATTGAAGTGATATAAACAAAATGTCTTTCACGTGCTAATAAATACCAAGCAAATTAAGAAAAATAAACGATTTTCGTTAGCAAATATGTAGATTTTTCCTTTTATAACTTGTGAAGGCATTCAAATATAATTTTAAATATACGATAATTTGAAAGGACTGAAATAGAACAAGACAATATTACTGTATTAACCATAAATCGGAACAGATTAAGTACGTTTAGATAAAACTTCAGATTAGGACATGACGTATATGCTTGTGGGTTTACTTGATGAACTCTGAGAAGGGGGCTTGTAATTGCCGTAAAACTAATCAGTGGCTTAATTTCAGCATGAGGTTATCGGGTGCAAATATGACATGCACTCGAACAGATATGGAAAATCTGCACAAATTGTGAAAAATAACATTGCACAAGGATAAACCAGAACTGCTTGAGAAATTTAATGAAGCGAGTCTGACCTTCAACCCTTCAAATACAAGACGTTCAAAGTCATCTCATCAAAAGTTTGTTTTATCTGATGTGTTGAATGGACACAATTTTCATTATAAACTCGCAACTTCAGGAAAATTAGGAATTCTTTACTTTGACGGCAAAGATTTCCGACACCATATATTTTGATATAAGGTGTTTTCTATTCGTATGAGTATGCTGCCTAAGATAGAATTTAGTAGTCAATATATGTGGATATGCCCGCAATCATGTAACTGATGGCTTGTTAGTTGATGTTATAAAGCAACAAATCAAAGATAACTGACGCGCAAACGCATGGCTCGAGATGTGCTTGCAACGAACACAGCATACATAGATGTGGAAATGACTACATTCCCATGCCATGACATACATCGCCGAATTAATAAAGTTCAAAAGGATACCCGCTACAAAACAGATCGCCAGAGCATGCTGGGAAGGCTACCGTCAATTTTCCAAAGTGATGTCAAATAATCCAAACTGTATATAAGTATCAGGGTTCAAATTATCTACACATTTCCGCAACATTAACAAACGTATGTTCTCTCATCAATGTATATTAATGATAAAAACAATATTGAGTATGAGTTACACTTACTTATAAAAATACAAATACAATGATTGTTTTATCAGTTCATTATAATTTTGTTTGTGAATATTCACCAGGTTTAAAACAGACGGCATGGATAGACTATTTCAAACGAGTTGAACATTGTCTCGAAAGAAACATCCACAAAACTATTATAATGTTGGGGGGGGGGGTAAAATTAAAAGGAAAATAAATTGTTTAGAATATAGAGCCTGATATGTACTAACAATTGCATTTCTCAGCTCGCCGGAAAATACATATTCACCTCATGATGAATAATTCAGTAGCAGTGAAATACATAACAACATATCTCTCCGTAGGCAAGTCAGGCAAAAGTCAATAATCTCACATTAAATTTATTTAAGAAAACCGTAAATGTTGTTATATAATCAGTGTAGAGTAACTGTCACATTTGTCATTTTGATCCTAAACTAGTTTGGCTTGTTAATTCACAGTATGTTTCCCACACAGTTTCGCCCAGAACGGTGGTATAAAGCCAACGTTTTATGGTCCAGAAAACATGTTCCTCTTTCATTCGCTTGACGTTTATAAACGTTTGGTACAGGCATCATTCTACCTCTCTCTCCCTCTCTCTCTCTCTCTCTCTATTTATATATATATATATATATATATATATATATATATATATATATATATATATATATATATATATATATATAATGCAACTCAAGCAGTTGCCCAATTCACTGTAAGTTCCTTATATTCAACATCCCTATATTTCAGTCATTATATATATATATATATATATATATATATATATATATATATATATATATATATATATATATATATATATATATATATATATATATATATATATATATATATATATGTGTGTGTGTGTGTGTATGTATGTATTGCATTGTTTTGCATGAACAGGATCGATGAAATATACGCCTGCAAATATACTTCGATAAGCGAAGCATGTTTACATTCTCAAGCTGGTAAGCTTTTAGTACTTGTTACGTTTGTCTAATCACAACAACATTGCATCTATTTACTTATTTTAATTTGATTCGTGTTTTATTTAACTGAGTAAAATAGTGCTAAGTAATACAATTTAATTAGTGAGATTGTCACTTAATACTATTATATTTCTGAGTAATATAATTTGTATGTAATATGTTATTGAGCAGTTGTTAAGAATTATTGTACTTGTTTAAAAAATGACTGAGTAGATATTTGCATTTTCTTCAATTAGTCCCTTGTGACCTAGTGGTCTAAAGCTCTCTCTATTACCGATCATATCTAGTTCACCATCATCTTTGTATGTTCGAATCTCGGACTCGAGCAAGGTGAATATGCGACACAGCTGCTAGAAGCTACCCGTTGGTTGGTGGTCCCTACAGAGGTTTCACCCGAACTCTTCTTTCACCAGTTAAACTGCCCGCCATGTATCCTAGTTTGCGATATGTGATGGCGTTACACCCAAAACATTTACTTCAAATTACTAGCAATTGCGCATCCATTGGACAAAGCGTTAATTCATTTTTATTTATTTTGAGCAACAATTATTCTAGTAATTCAAAGCAAACCAAAATTATGAGTTTGAATGGTATCCAATACATTGGGATGCCTTAATAACAAGATAGTCTACATAGATGGGAATGCAAGAATTGAACTATTTACAGAAAGGATCACATTAGCAAAAGTATCATACATGCTATACACACAGGTAATATACGACAAGGTCATATAACGATCAAAACAAAATTGTATAAATAACATAAAAACCGCATCAACTTGGTTTTGGAAAGTGCAAAAAATGTTAATCGTTTTGTCTAAGCAACTAAAATGTGTTTGTTTTCTTTATCCTCTTTATATGGAAATACGTTTACAAAACTAATATTGAATCGTATGTAATGTAGTTTCTTGGTATTAGCAACGTGTCTATGTTTGATATTGAGAGTTATCAGACAACATCGGCTCTGAGTCTAACACAGCTAATTTTTCCCTCTAAATTATACGCAAAATTTGCGCATGATTATTTATAATTTTCAAACGGAAATAATGGATAAACGATAACATATATATGACGTGAATCAAATAGAGATGAACAATGGTTAACACACGATAAAATATCCTCAAAACTACATAGACATAAACATTTGTACCTGTACAAAGAAAACATAAATTTATGATGATTCCTAAAGTCACCATTAAACAACTGTTTGTATAAAATTTGATTAAAAGCTTTCAATACTTATATGTTATCTATTGAACAAGAATAATTTAGTGACACCATGACAGTAATGATTAAAGCCTTCTGAACACATACATGAACAACCTAACGAAACCAAGACAGTTTTGGATAAGGCCTTTTTAGCACTTACATGAACAATCTAGAGAAACCACGATAGCAATGGATAACGCCTTTACGACACTTACATGAACAAAGTAGGGAAACCATGAGAGTAATGAATCAAGCCATTTCAACACTTATATGCACACTCTAAAGAAACCACGACACTAAAATATAAAGAGTTTTTCGACACTTATATAAAGAATCTAGAGAAAAAACCACATGAAATTAATGGACAACTCTGGGAAAACAACTGATATTAATTGATAAAGCATTTTCAACACGTACATGAATAATGTAAAGGAACCCCGGCAATAATGAACAAAGTCTTTTCAAATGACAACCTTACGAAGATAGGAATTAGGAGATAGTGGAGATACTACAGATGTTATCGATTCTAAACCTTGCATATTCAAATTTATCGTGGAGTTTTGCAATAAGGACTTTATAAAGAATAAACACAAGAGGGAATCCGCCATGGGAAAAGGAAAAATTAATTAGACTGTACAATAAAAGTTACATTCTTTTGAGCAAAAGTTTAGGACAAAATATATAAGACAACATAGACAAGAAGTTTAGAAAATAAAATATGTCCGTTGGAGTAAGACAAAATAAGGATGTATCTTTTAAACAAAACGGAGTAGCAACCGCTAAATCGTTATTTCGAAGATTGACCTGACTGTACCTGTCTTATTAACAGTTCAGCAAAATGTGTAGTTCACAAGTATGACAAAGGTACATCTCTTGAAGAGAAACATGATCAAGTATATTACAAAAGATGCACAATTATGGAATCAGTACCAGGTAATTGATTTCGTTTCTTTTTATATCCTTTTATAATAAATTGATTTGTTTCTCTTATATCTTTAAATTTAAGCTGATTAATAAGGTCATACCTGTACTTGTATATTTGGTGTTGTACACATATATAATAACGTGCTCAATTTCATATTGCATGTGCCCTTGTACTTCGTTAAAGACTTTAGCATCAGGTTTTCTTCAGAAGAACAAACACAAAGTAAAAGGAAACATAAAGTCCAATAATACTATAATACATGCCCTTGTCAAATGCTTCTTACAAAAAGGCTTATAAAATACATATTTTATAGTTATTTACTCAGAAAGAGCATTATTTGCAGATATATTACTTACCATACTCTTTATATTTTCATCCTGAAATAAAATAATAAACTTGGCATTAGTAACATTGACATAACATTGCTTTTTTCGTTTTAGAAGAGTTTATCTTTGCCCAAGCATCATTATCAATACAATGCTTAACATCTGTTTCATCGGCAACATGCACATATAATCAAACACGAAGCTACAGAGTCTTTGATTTAGGCATCGTCTCGAAATACACCCACCCATGTATCAACCTATTGATAATTATGATACATGCACAGTCATTCGGGAGTCCTTTGGTAGAAATCAGGGCATATATTAATAATTATACAGGATTACAAATATACAAAGAAACGGAATGAAAATTGAATTACTTGATTATACAGAAACTGCATGATAATATTAGGATAATTTTATAAATTTGAATGAATAGCATTATCATACAGGCTAGATAAGTTTGTGATGGATACGCTAAGGTGATTCTAACCAGGATCCGCAGGTAGATGGCTGCCATCGCCTTGCCTGTACTCACGATCCTCATATGATAATGTCATTTATTCTTACTGATAAAAATGCGGTTAGTATTATTGAGCATTCTCTGGTAAATGATGGTTTTCTGCTACAGTGGAGAATTTAAGCAGTTGCTGAAAAGAAACGTCATATACATTCAGTCGAATGAGAGGTCAGAGGAATGTTTTGCTGATTTATCTCAAATAAGGTGAGAGCTGTTTTACACTTATGGTTTATGTATACCTAGACATAAGATAGCTTGAACTCTTTTTCCGGTGCATAATACAAATCAACTTTTTATTATTGACATATTTTCAATATGGTTAGTATGATTTTACAGCCCATTGTCTTTCTTTGGTGATATTTCTAAAGCTCTTTATTTCCTTCTTAACATTTGACCCCACCACAAATATATTTTTTGTTCTTTATTTATGTATATTTTTGTAGGCGGAGAAAGGAAAAATGTAGCCTAACATTATTCATAAACATGTGGCGGAAACATAAACTGTAAGGAAAGTAATGGAGGAAAGTAATCTGAATCGCTAGTAGAAATTCTAACACAGGGCTCTTATGAGACATTTTTAGTTTGTCATTTGTTGTTTTGTTTTCCTATTCCATCCTATTCTCAGTTTTGTCAGTTTATAGCTGTCAAATCATCGCCATAAGTATTTCCTTCAAACAATAAGTTAAACGACTCAAGAAATAAGTAGTAATTGTAATATTTGTAGTTGAATGCTGAGTTTGCTGTTGTGTGTCATTGTTTGCAATTTTAGTAATAGATAACTGAAAATAAGTATGTCTTTTCTGTTGTTATATAACCTGACCCCAGAAAAGGAATTCCAGAATTAGTCTCAGCCCTTCTCGATAGTTTGAGAATTTACTTACAAAACATTAGTGACCCTATGCCAAACAGAAAAATATTGAATAATTGTATCCTTTCAATGTAAATGGATACGTAATCACTCTTTCAGATTGTCCTTCTATCATTTAAACCAAATCTCCTCCCAACTCTTTCTATGCATACTGATCATTTGTTTACACAGACTACATTCGTATTAATTATTTGGGAATAGGTAATGTCCTTTTGGGATGCATTTCGTTCTCTGGTAAAGGATATAGAGGTCAAATCTAAAATATGAATGTTCCCATGTTAGTTTTTAAAACCTTTATTCCTAATCCTTATCATGCAGCCATAGCACAAAGACACGTAGTAAATATATTAGCCTTTGCGATATGACTTCTGCGTTAAAATTAGTGTCATTGACGATGTGGCGAGGGTCTTATTTTAGAAACCGATATACACGTCACATCTGAATGTGATCGGGTCAGAAGATTGAGGCGTAGCTGGTTAAACTAACTTTGGATGCATGCATCTGATGTTGAATGAATGTTATGAGACTTCAAGCAATGAAAAAGCATGCAACTCCAATATAATGATGTGTCTTATATAACTATGTACACATTAAGCATATGTAGATAACGAACAACGTTTATACTGTCGAATATAATATCTTAGACTGTAATTGCCTGAATAGGTCAGTCTCATCCCATAAACAAATTGCATGTACATATTTAACAAAAAGACATGTTTTAAACTCTTTAATTTTGAAACGTTTGAATTTATCCTGCGTGTTTCGATTTATCATTCATGTACGGATTTATCATCATCCTTGCTTGGATTAATCTTGTTTCATTGTATTTACCATGTTTGGTTGAATTTCACATACATGTTTGCATCAGTAATGTAGATTTATTTGAACCGAAACTCATCTGGCTGATGGTGATAACAAAATATTAGTATGAACTTACGACATGTAAAGTTCGTTCTGCTTGTCGGCAAAAAATAATCAAACATGCGTTGAACCTTTTAATATTCCATACAAATATAACGTGCATTATTGCAAACTCTAAATAGTGTCCCTAATTATGTCATTAATGTGCACAATATAAATGGCAAAGGTTGATACTTAAATAATCTCCTTTTTACATATAACTGTATTAAAGCTCCGAAAACAATTATTTATTTGTCAAAGTTCTTTAGTATAGACCGATACACTTTACTCATTGCTACTTGTGCGATAAGATACAACGCATACTAGTGTGATTTGGATTTGTAAAGTAGCTTTTAATATGCGTCAGTCATGCCTCTGGAATGTCTGCAGTGTGCATATTACAGTGATGTCTACCAATGGGGCGTAATACTTTAGACATCTAGCATCATGTCCCATCCAGACACATTTTTCTTCCACTAATCTCTTAATGGTGAGCGCCAAGCAAGGCAGCTAATAGTATCAGATATAGTAGTCTTTGGCATGACTCAGTCAGGGTTTATACACTGTATATATATATATATATATATATATATATATATATATATATATATATATATATATATATATATATATATATATATATATATATGTGTGTGTGTGTGTGTGTGTGTGTATGCCAGTAAAACATGCTTGTTCTTGCCTGTCATAATTAACAAAATCGTACTTTAAGTTAAATTAATAAAGTGATACAGGGACTCGGTATTTTTATTCGAATGTTATTAAGTCGTCTCTCTGACGATAGCGAACATCACACTTATTGAAATTGAAATATCTTAGGTGAACTAGTCCTCCCCTCTATCTCTCTCTATCCTAACTCATTCGCTCGCCACGAGTTCACAATGATGAACTTGAAGAAACCGAGCATTGAAATATTTAATGAAGTGACATATGACTTCGGAACCAACAAAATCAGCGAAGACAGCGAAGAAAAAAATAGATGCTTTTAGTATATAATATATGCAAAATCCATACGAAATTTATTTTCAAGAATAAGGAATATTTAAAAATGATACAAAGTGCGATACAATGCTCAGAATTATTCTGATTAATGAACCCATAGTCCGAAGGAATCACAAGTTCTAATTCAGTGACCGTCAGTTTCGAGTTGGCGGAAAACATTATTATTATGGCAAGTGTGCGTTAGTTTTTCCAGACACCCGCCAGATGAATTTTTATTTTCAGCCGGAAACTGATACCATGCTGCAGAGCCTAACACATAGCAAAATATATTTTAATACGAGACGCTACCCAACTTTTCAATTATATCATCTGAGTTCGCAATATTCCAGACCCAGTCTTGCTTCCGATTAGATTGGAATTCTCCATTGGGATGAGTCGTATATAGATCAAGTAAATATATGTATAAATATATATTTGAGAAACAAATAATACATTGTGGTTCTCAAACTGTGAGATTAATCCACTGCCATATATATATTGTTGATATCAGATATAATGCAAGACGGATTATTTATTAACAATATTCATTGGAATTAGTAAAGTTTCTTCTGACTTCTGGACTAATACCTTACTTTGCATTTTGTGAACTCAAGCAAATACATACTGGACTCCCTCACTATATTATATCAGTACATTCAAGACGACTTGAATACTTTTGGAGCATGATATAAATTTTGACTTTGTGATAAGACATGTATGATTATTTGGAATTTAATTTGCGATATTTTAAACATATATTGTATTTTCACTTTGTATTTTACGTAAATGAATAATTTGTTGACTTTACTAAAATAGTTGGTTTCACTTTCTTTGTGTTACATAATTAAAGACCTAGAGACATCAAACTATTTGCGATATATGAATAGCTAAACGTTCGTGTGAGTTCCAGCTAATAGGAAACCTTTTCATTCCATCTAGTACAGCGAGAGTTGCGAAAACAAGTCGTATGTGGGTGCTTGCTACACCATTGCCAGACGGATCGAGAAAGTCGCCAGTATTGTATCGTGGCAAGACGCTGTTGCCATGTTCATTGCGTCCTTCTAAGTTGCCATGAAGTGGATCCAATAACTGTTTGCCACACCCGTGAACACTCATTGTTGGATCTGTGGTGGTCGCATTAAAACCGACGATGGCGGGCAATGCCCTTCATATGCAATATTCAAATGTTGCTAATAATGCCAGACGACTGCTGCATATAGAGGAGCCCCGTACACTTTGCATACAGTTTATATCTGCAAATGTACAACAGTCAAATAATTCCGGTTGCGCTTCATATCGTGCGCGTGTTTGATAGCCAGTTGATAATAAAAGAGTTGCAACGTTATCGTACGAACCAATAATTACCATTCCCAACATGAAAGAAAACTATAGGACGATCGGCTTGGAGAGTCTTGACAAACTCGTTAGAAATATTGCGTCCAGCGAAGTTTTCCATGCAGACAATTCGTTTAGAATCTCTCATCGATGCCTTGGTGCTGCAACTGAAAATTTCAGCTTGGTCACCTGCAACAAAATCTATTCCTACGAGTACATGAGTGAATGAAAAAATGTTTGTGAAAGAAGCTTGCCACAGATTGACGCTTTCCTTTCGTAGCTGTTACGGGATAGCACTTCCGTCGAAATCTTTGAGCAGGCGGACACTGTTTGATCTGCATATTTCGTCGAAAACTGTGACTGACACAAAGTATATTTGCGCAGAGATACATTGCTGCTCAAGGGAAGATGGTTTCGTGGTAGTTCTATTATACTCTCATGCGCGTGTTCAAGTTTGAACCCGCGCATTACTTCTCGTGGCCAGGACTGGTATGGGATGCATTGTTGTTAAGCACCATTGTCGAGCTGGAGATGCTTACGGACATTCACCGGTATATGTTTGTTGAACATGAAATCAGTGGCGGGATTCCAATGTTGAGCAATAGTCAATCTTTCGTGAACGCACTCGTGTTCGGATATAACCGCGCAGTACTAAACAGGTACAGCATGAACCTGCATACAAACATGTGTGCATATTTGATGCATAGGTGTACTTGCTTGGAAACTTTGATTTTCATGAATACATATGACAACTACAGTTACGTAAGGTGCTTCTTCCAAGTCAACTTGAAATACCCGACAAGCTTTACTGTGCGCACTCATATTATCTGTTGGTGAATAAGCGCTGCTCATGGAAACATGCATGGTTGTCCTAGCATCAGCTATTCAGTGTGTAAGTTTATCAAGTGCAACCAGTTTGGTCTGAATCTGTGCCGGAAATTAAATTATGTCGTCTTCGTACGAAACCTGTAGATGTATTATTCTACTAGAACTGGCGGCGTTTTGCGTTTATCGGGTGCTAGGGTTGTGTGAGTGTGCGTAGATGGCTTCGAATATCTGGGTAAATACAGCACCATCGCTACATAAGAATCTGCAAATGATACAATTGTTGATTGTAAAATGGTGATCAGATAAATATAAGAGGTGCCTTAGCAAGATGTTGTACACATAAAATGATTGATTGCTGATTCACATTACCACCAATTACTTCTACCCGGATAGTGGTGAAGCATCGCTTCCGTGCGAAATTGGCACAAACGAGTACTCTAAGAACCATCCGTTATTCAGTAAAATCAACAAAGAGGTAATGCCTAACCGGCAAGGCGATCCCACGAGAATGTTTTCGAGAGATTGCTACCAAAATAGAAATGTTATTTATATCCCAAATTATAATCACCCGTGATCACGTGTTCCTAGATAATTTGAACATGCAGATAATTTTTGATGGTCAAGTGTACGAGCTCTAAAACATATATTTGACACGGTGCGCTTTTGACCACTAGTGGGATGGGTTTCCAAATATTTTTGTCCGGGTTACCTGTGACATATATATTTCACTCGACTGACTTGACTGTAGGTTCCAGTTCTATCGAGGAAAATATTTCAGGTCTAGACACAATAGTGCCTCACGCTAATGTATATCATACGAATGTATCTGATGCGAATGTGTCTGATGAAGCAATTTAACCGTGGCAGAAAATGTATACATTTCATGCAATAAATTATACAAAGCAGCAGTTTTTTGCACAGTGCATGCGGTTGACCCATGTCGCTCTTGCATCCATCACCAACTGGAAATTCTCTGAGAGCACATAAGGACTCACGGTACTAATTCCACTCCAATGGTAAACATATGGAAACACTGTCATATTCAAAATTCAATAACTTAAAATGTATGGGTGCTGATAATGACACCTATAATTTTTCGTGCACATCTAACCTTGGTGCAAGCTTATGTGTGGAGAACACCATATGACCCGCGGCAATTTGTTTACATACATGTGCATGAAACACGTGTTATTGATTCTGCACCAAATGAATCAGGTGCTACTTTCAGTATTGAGTACTCCTGAGTCAAGCCTGTAAAAATGCTAAAATTGCATCAGTAGAAATTTGTCAATATTTTTTTTACATTACATATAGGACAAGCTCTCAAAAGATATTTTTCCTAAAATTTTAATTTTCATTATTAACCAATTATGGACCACCAAACCTGTAAATACTCTATCATTTCTTCACCCATTTCTAGACTGGTTCACAGTTCTTCCGTATAATTAGTACCGTGTGTCCTATAACCAGATTTAATTTTTTTTGAAAAAGTTGTATTTTACTCCTTGATATTAGAGCATAATTGTAAGAAAGAATTGGCCATGCTTGTGCATGGATAATAGTGCAATAGCATTTTATGTGATACCAATATCTATAGTTAAATTGCATCCGCATCACATGTTGCTGTGTTGTATTGTACTTATTAATGGCTTATTCTTGTTATTAAAATAATTGTTTTCTGCCTTTGTATCTTCATGTTATCTTTCTATGGCATGCATGCTACACAAAAGAAACACAAGCATGCTGACATCAGCAAGTATGACATCACAGGGTATCAAATTACATGACGCATTGTATTTTCATCTCTCACTGGCTATAAGACAAGTTTTAAATGTTTTAAATTTCAAAATTGCATTTCTTTTCTTGCTGACTCTCACAGAAATAAGATACAGTGCATCCCTATTCACATCAATCAAACAAAACAAATAAGTGTGCCACATGACAGGTCAAAATGATAAGAGGCCATTGCCCTTTTGTGACTAAAACATATACACACACCCATGAAGCATCAAGAGATGCTGACATTCCAAACTTATTTAAACTATCATCACATGTGATTCCTGACCCCCAAATGTTAATAAAAAGGTATAAAAGCCAAGGAAGAGTTCCATAAGCTTTATTATACTGAATAATTGAATAACATAGTGCTACTTTTTAGTATAAAACTATGGGGAAGGGTGAATAAGCAAAGAATAGACAGAGTAATTTAATCAAGCCTGGTAATGTTCCCCACAACGGGGGTGGGGGGATGTGTATCAACCCAAATAACACATCAGCATGAGGTATGTTACATAAGGACAGCAAGAGACAAATTTGTAAAAGCTATCCAAAGTTCCTATAATGCTGACATTGATGTTGGAGACAGAAAGTGTATGCACAAACTGTTATGACTCAAGCAATTAAGTATGCTGGAGGTGGAGAAATGTGTGAAAAACTTTGCTAGGCCAAGACAAGTTCATGTCTCTATGCAATATGCAGACACTGATAAAAATTGTCACTGAATACACTACTTGTTAAATTTAAGTAATAGAATTGAATTGCATATTGAAGTTGTCTAATACATAAATATATACCTACATTTACCTAAAGCTCATAAAAAAGTTAAGAAAAAGTCTCAAAATCATTACTGTGGCTACTTTCCACTATAAGCAGTGTTAAATTACTTACTTTTTAATATAAAGCTGAAAAAATGCATACATTATTGAACAAAAGAGAAACAAAGCAAACATTGCAATCACTCAATTACAGTCAAAGGGGAGGTAATACACCTTGATTTGGCAAACCAAATAGCAAGCTCTAATTTACAGCTAAATGATTCCTTACTATTACTTGATGGTAAGAACAGAGCAATGTAGGTTTAATAAATAGCTTTTGTTTCAAATATGAAACCATATTTCTGACATGAAGCTTGTTTTCATTTATTCACAACAACATATATGGTGAACAAAACCCATATCACTTAGTGCACGCAGTAATCAAATGCTGAGATTTGGAATAATGTGTTCTGAGACCACAAGTTGCAACACCCTGAGTATAAAGGTTTTCTATCATGGGACTTGGTACATGAAGAAAAAAGAGATCTGGTTTGGTGGGAGAGAGCAGTATGTTCACCATGCAGTTATGCATCAAGAATGTTTCAACTGTATGAAGGGAGGTTGGGGAAGAAAAACTGCCTATGTAAAGAATGCAATACAGATAGGACTTTTGCAGACTTATATTGGGAATGAAGGGTTGAAAACTATTATTTTAAGTGAAAATGTCCCTCCCTGCTCCCTCAACAAAAGGAATGCAGAAAAGTTCCAATACTGTTTGCCCAAAAATGTAATGTACCAATATGAGAAACATGCTGAACATAGAATAGGTGTCAAGGAGTTTAATTCTAGGATAAGAAATAAGACCGGTATAATTGATATTCAATGTGACTCGACATGTAATAATTCAATTTACAGGTTGAGGCAATGCAGCATGTGCAGTTTTGTGCACAGTCCTTATTTTTACAATGTTCTCTGCTTTGATCTGCTGAGTGTGTCTCTAAAGTTAAATGATCAGTACTGATACATAAGTGATTGTGACATAAGTGGCTTACATATAAAATCTACCCCACCCCACCCCATTTTGGGGAATTATTGCATGTGTTAAATGGTATTTAACCATACAGGCCAATCTATGGGTACCATCATATGAAATTCTGCCATCAGGCCATACTGTTCTCTTTTCCCTACGGCCTGAGCTATCTACTTCCACTCTCCAGTGTATAAAACCATCCCCATCTGTCTTTTGTATAGAATATTTCTCCAAAATCACATGCAAACCATGATAAAAAGACTCCATTATCACTGTCATATGTAAAAACCACCAAATTGATACCCTGGATGCACGTGGTAACCATGGAAACAACAAGATCCTATTATGGTATAGGTCGCATATAGGACTCACGGTACTAATTCCACTCCAATGGTAAACATATGGAAACACTGTCATATTCAAAATTCAATAACTTAAAATTTATGGGTGCTGATAATGACACCTATAATTTTTCGTGCACATCTAACCTTGGTGCAAGCTTATGTGTGGAGAACACCATATGACCCGCGGCAATTTGTTTACATACATGTGCATGAAACACGTGTTATTGATTCTGCACCAAATGAATCAGGTGCTACTTTCAGTATTGAGTACTCCTGAGTCAAGCCTGTAAAAATGCTAAAATTGCATCAGTAGAAATTTGTCAATATGTTTTTTACATTACATATAGGACAAGCTCTCAAAAGATATTTTTCCTAAAATTTTAATTTTCATTATTAACCAATTATGGACCACCAAACCTGTAAATACTCTATCATTTCTTCACCCATTTCTAGACTGGTTCACAGTTCTTCCGTATAATTAGTACCGTGTGTCCATAAATCTCAGCAAACATTACTAACATATATCTTGTGGTTGCGACAGACTGCACGGCAAGACATATAAACCGGCTTCGAAGACATGTATCCAACTCCGATCAAATACATGCTTAGAACATCAAAACAGACAAAGAACGTCATGGACAATGCTGCCATTATGATGTAGACATAAGATAAACCGTGTCCGATTTCAAAACAGCCTGAGCCATTGAACAGTTCCAAGAGTCTATCAAGGTGTCGAAGAGAGAATGGTTCATCCTCTCATGAACCATCCAAATGCAAGTCAAAGATAAAATGGTCTGAAATATGATGAAATACTAAGGACATTTTAACATTTGTTGCTTTTTTCCAGCAACAGGTAAGATTGTGTAACAGAAAGTTAAAAGAACCGATTCTAAAATACCTCTTTGATTTGACTAATTGGGTATAAGAGCAAAGAATCAGACAAGACAGGAAAGAATTTTACCGTGAAATAAAACAAAACGCAAAAAGATTTGCCTATTGCCAGGAGTTTAAACAGTGGAAATGTGATTCTGAATCATTAGTGGAGATCATACAAAATTAAATGTGTTTCTGTATATTTTTTAAAATTATCGGTTACAGAGTTTTCGAAAAGATTGAAAGTATAATCTAGTTAAAAGTTATATTTTTCATGCCGCGTTTGCTCCTTTTGTAATTTTCTCGATCTTAGATGCAGACAGAGTAATAAAACAATTTCTAGAATTTTTTCTTTATTTCTTTATTGAAGAAAACTGCTTTAAAACGATAGCATTGTGATCCTTTAATAGACTGATGGATATAGGTTATTTGCCTTAGTTTGTTTAATTATGATCATTTTGAAAGGAATGTGTGGCTTGTCACAAACAGAAAATAAGCAGTCTTAGTAAGCCTAAGGAAAAATATTACGTAAGGCATTATCTTACATGAAAGAAGATCGAACATAAGTAAAATATAATAGGGCTAATGCCAAATGCTTGCAATGGAGAGCGAAGAAGATAACAACAACAATAACAATAACAATACAATGATTAAATAATATCAGGCAGAACCTCCCTTAAGGTGTACATCATTCTTGTTATCGAAAATAGGTACATGTTAGAATGTATGTGAAAGTGTGTGTGCAGTGACGGATATATGATTTTGGTACCCCAAGTCTCTGGCCGAGTTGCTGCACCTCTACTCTTCCCCGAAGAAAGGCTTAAAATCAGACTCTACATTTACGCCCTTAACTAACATAATCAATACCATGATGTTTCTTTAGGCAAAACAAATAATGTTTTAACAAATCCATATCTTCATACTTTAAAATATGCCGCTGCCTGAATTTTTTTCCGCTCTAGGCGGGAAGCTGCCTTGTCTGTCTAATAGACAAACTGTAATAATGTGTGTGTGTGTGTGTTTGGCGGGGTGGGGAGACTGTCGAACTAGAAGTCGATTTGAGTTGGGTTTTAGTTTCTGTTTTGATTTAATTATTTACAATGCTAGACAAAAATAGCTTCAAATTACTTTGTTTGCCTAATGATACAACAATGTAAAGAAATAAAATTAAATAGACTATTAGGTTTGTCTTCAGTTATTTAATTGAAATCCATATAAATAGTATGTAGTTTTACCTTCTCATCTTCTGTTTCCACTAATGGCGGAAAATAATGGAAAATGGAAAAGTCATATGTATATTGCTATGCAGACATAATTAAATTTTCTGAATATTCCATGAATTGTTTGTTTATTTAATTATTTCTTTTTCACACATATTGTTAACAACATTTTGGACACCTACCTTTTGAAAGTAAACATTTCCAAAACCATGAAAGAAATACCACTTGACGTCGACAAAGAAAAGAAAATGTATCATGTGTTTCGCATTTTTTGAATAACGGCTATGCATGTAATAAAGACATATACAACTAACTTTTCTGTAATGTCCACTTTGATATAAATACAAATTGTATCGGTAATACCAACCAAGCTTGTTTAAAACTTTTCAGTTGAAATGTTCTTCACTAATAAAGACGTATAACTAAAAATATTACTTTACTTT
Organism: Sinohyriopsis cumingii; assembly: GCA_028554795.2. NCBI lineage: Eukaryota > Metazoa > Mollusca > Bivalvia > Unionida > Unionidae > Sinohyriopsis > Sinohyriopsis cumingii. The sequence goes on along the minus strand of JAPYKE020000059.1, from coordinate 1,154,981 downwards.
CTTTCAGCGGACATATTTTTGATTTTCGATTCCTTTGGTCTTTTCACTAAAGGTTCAAAGTTCCATGGCATAGGTCAAGTGACTTGTTAGAGCGTATTGGTTACTTTTCTGTCTTGTTTCGTTTGTTTACTTTTGCAATATTCCCTCTAGCAGTAAGCATTTGTCATATTTTTTTGTTGCGTTTTCAACTCATAAATTTGTATAATGTGTTATCTAAGCCACGTTTCCATTGCCAGTACACTGTCGTCTACAATAGGTTAATGTCGAACGGTTGTCGCTGGGAACAATTATTGGTTGGACCAAGCATACTAATATTCAAGCGGACATGATAATTCTGAGTGCAGGGCTGGCCCAACAATATTGCAGAGCCGACCATGCATAAAATATGCAATATACCATTACACTAGTCAGAACACGGCAGGCGATTGACCCTAGCAAGCTATAACTGCCATCAATAATACGTTTAACAACGGATTCGCGCAGCCTTGAGGTAAAATGTATGCACATTCATTGTCGTTTTCTTGTGCAATTCCTAACAGACAAATTTACAGGCTTTAGAGAGTTATCAGCCAAGTTATTGGTGGAGCTTGTAACACATTCACGTTACACAGAAAGGACATACTTATGGTGTTGTCAATATTTTAATGTCATGGATTCATTTATAAACCCTTTCACAAAATTACACGTGTTGTCATTTATGAACTCTGTGTGCAAGCCAACGTTATCTTTTCTTGCGCTCACTTAAAGCTCGACAGACTACAACATATTCATGTTATCATAGAAAATAATTACGAAGCAAAGTGTCAAAGATCGAATCTACGTACTTTTAGTAATGCAGACGATAGTTCTTGTGCGTGGCGGGCATAACACTGATGCTGTGAGGTAACACAAAACTTGGAGTTTCAAATAATTATGTTGCCGTTAAACGGTTGTCAGGAACCCCCATACAAAAATGTGCTTGACTTCAAAATAACCGTGTGTCGCATAGTCATATTTCACACAAAGACTTCACCACTTTGCACCCGATGTACTACCTTTCATTCTAGAATTTCACCCTTACTAACAGTCTATGACCGATATTTACTTCAAAGCGCGTGTTACCAAGGACCCGTGACCAATTACAGATTAACTGATCTAATTCTCTCCTACAAGATATTGTTATTGAAGGGCTATGCGAGTGAATGTGGGTCATTTACAAGCAAAAGGACACACTTTCCTTTTTGCAAACTCGTATTTGCTTTCACAAAATTCTAAATGAACATACAAATAATAGTAATGTTATATAATAAAGTTATAATTGGCCCTAGCTAACACGAACCTGAAAAAATAACAACACAATAAGACATGCGTGTGCAGTCACGCTAGAAATGTATCGAAGAAACCAGCTAGGAAATCTAACGTGTTTCAGACGCATTCACAACATAATCAGCCCAGGACGGGAAAAAATCTACCTCCACCTCTGTAACATTAATATTGATGAAGGCAACGGTGAGGAAAATGCAAATAAACGGCGAAATATGTTGATGTCTTTAGGCGATTCGAATGTTGATGGCAGCTGTGACTCGGTGGTTGCAAAAGTGATCGCTTTAGGTACTGGCGTTACCGCATCTCAAATACTTCAAGCGAAACAGTGATTGCTTGTGTTCTCGAAACAAGGAAATTGTTTTCATATTATCGAATTGTGGTTTCGCACTGTACGGCCACGGACGCGCGTACATTGACGAATTTTGATATACTTTGAGATGAAAAAATATATTAAACACTTCACATTCACCTTCATGCTCGATGAACTTGCGTCTATATAGGATGGTCAACAGAAATGGAAATCTTTCGGTCGCATACGCGGTGAGGCATCGACACAAATTTTGACTCAAACGGGCTTGAAACGCCACAAGAAGTTGTTGTTTATCAATATCGATGCTGGGTTATCATGGAGGCAAATAACGCTGTTTAAAGCAGCTCTGTACCTTAGCAAGAAACCGAAAAGAAATAACTGAGTACGATGGAAGCAGAGACTCTTGTGTGTCGCTTGCGTTTATCAATGAAAACGTCGAATCAAATACAGACCTAAACGTTGGAAAGTCCAATACATCCTATGTATTAGTGGCCGTACCATTACCAATACCACTAGTAATTATAGTAAAACATTGATCAAGCAATAAAATGAAAGAAACGACGACATCAACAATTATCGACTTTTTCTATTATTTGGGATGGGTTCGATGAAACTAAACCTCCCATCTTAAAGATGCATTAGTCCGGATCGTACTTTTCATCTTAACCAGATCTGGATGAGGGTAGGGTTCAAAATCACCGGTGTTCAAGGAGCAGCGAGATATAATCTAAGCGTATGTCAGATTCAAATTGATAGTTTTTATTACCCAGTTGTTATAATAAACACTTGATTCCAGCTTGGAATCGTTGCTTTGGCAAGCAAAGATGCCAGGTCGCTGACTATTTCGCCGATGGACGTAAACCTCATAAAGATTGTTTCTACAGTAAAGACGTGTAATACAACGACACATCCGCATCGATAAAGTCTCCATCAATTTTACTGAACCCCCACCATTATTTAGACCAAAAAAGAAAGACTAGAGACTTGTAATAATCTAACACGCACTGTATCATGTCATGAGCAAGGCAATCAATCACTGTGCCAAGCACAGATGTAATCAATACGTATGCTTCCTGCACGCATACAATGCAAACCTGTTGATAATTTATAATACACACAATACTATTATTAACAGAAGAACTGAGCTGGAACCTCACATTTACCGGCGAGAGCATTAGGTTCGCGCGAATCGCAACCATGGTGAAATTCCTCCTCCAGTCAATCGGATTTACCGCAGGAGCTAGAATCGATATGATGCAGTTCCGGCAAAGTAATTATGTAAGGAACACATCAGCCAGTAAGTGTAATTCGGGAATTTTCAGTAGCTCAAAAAGCAGAAAAAGTGTAAGCAGTAAACTATACCGGATGATTTGTACTTATAAAGCTATTAATACAACGGAATTTGTGATAGTGTTGGAGGACATTAAAAACTTCCGACGGCTCCATGAACAGATACAGAAGGAGGAAAGCTGAAACAGATTATTGATTTGCATGCGGTAAAATCGCTTGAAGGTCACTGTGAGCCTATACTACTCGGACCAGTATCATCGCTGGGCTAGCGCATTTGACATTATGGACCAATGCTCGTTACATCAAGAGCTTAACACTTCGGTACCCAGCGAGGATTCATGACAGATTCAACGGCGTTTGGCAAAATAGTCAATTCATCGGGGTACAAGGCTCGGATTAATATATGTGTAATCGATCTACAATCTCTCACTTTATAACTACTAGACGGTAAGAGCGATGTGAAATTTGTACGAACAATTATTAACTTCTACCGAGCAAATCAAATATTCAAATTTGTGGTTACACTATCATGCATTACTAGAAATGATAAATCTTAGCATATGAACAGTGCTGCCTGATCAACTGGAAAGGGGAGTCGAACAGTGCTAAATATAAGCAAGACGTATGTATGCTACCAGGGGCAGATCAGGTGAAATGGAGATGAGACTACATACGAGCAAAACCGTATTCATTAACTGTGGATTAATTTACAATTTACAATATATATACGAGGTAGAACAGTGCATATTTTGATGACATGTACTGCATCACTAATTTCGTGCTCTTGATGCCTTGTGTCTCTCCCAATCTCTATATGAAAATATAACATGTGACTTTATTGTTTCTGTCATAAGGTCTATTGTCAAAATCTAACTCAAGGCGACTTTATCTTACGTAATAAATATGCTAATTCACACGTGACTAAAATGTTTTCGCTCGAAATTAAAGGAAGAGACTTTGGAAACGTATTAGCTGTCGATTATGATAGTCACTAGTTATTCTTGTATTGCCATTTTTCACTTATTTGCTTTTTTGTGCGATGTAGACTAATATATTGATAGTGTTTAGTATCATGCAGCCTCTCTGTTATTATTCGCACACAGTGATCTGTATACAGTTGTAACAACACATTATTTACTTTAATTTCAAACAGGACTGTGCTTTCAATGAGAACCTTTTTTAAATGGGTTTCTATCCTTTGAAAGTATTGAAATATATATAAGAAAGTTTTCTAAGAAAGTTTAATAGTGAAAATAATATTAAACTGGTCTTCTATGTACTGAAATTATCGTTTAATAGGGAACAATGTACGGTTTGAGAATCGTGTCAACTCAGCAAATTACAATTACTTGAAACATCATCATTTAGTTTGCATATTTATCATAAACTATACGTGGTTTGATATTAAAAGTCTTCTTTATAGCTATAGCTGTTTTTATTTTCCGTGCTTCCCGTATCGTTTTGTTCTATTCGTGTCATTTTCTGTTGTACTAAATTATTGTCATTTCTACTGTACCTAAATTCATCTCGTTTTATAATGGTCAACATTGGTGACATCTTCTACTGTACAACATTCGTGTCATGTTTGTACTCTTTCAAATTCGTGCCATTTTCTACTGTACCACGTTCTTACTTATAAGAATATTATCATCTTTAACAAAAAACTTGTAATAATAATTGTATTACATCAAAGGTACGCGAATGCACACGGGGTAAACATACGCGCTTAATCAGTTTTCTTTTGTTTCTATGTATAATACATATGTCTTCCTTTCCTTGTACTTCACCTTGACAAATATATGCAAATTATTATCAAAGGCAAATAAATCAATAAATGTTATCGATGATTACAATTATTAAAAAAGAAAAATCGATTCTTCAGACGTGTAGTATTATGACACTAAACGCCTTAGCTAAGCTGGTTTGATTGCACATTAAGCACCAGAATGTGCTAAAATATCGACGTCTTTTTACACAAGACATTAGTATTAGTACATGGAATTAGATTCAAATACGCTTCCAGGACCACCTATTTATTCAATGTTTGGGGTCGAAGGTCATTTACTACAACAAAAAATTATAATACTGTCTTAAACTTGTATAATAAATTAGCTTATAGAAAAGCTGTCGCAGCGATACTGAGGCCCGGATTGTCTAAACGAGCGACGATATTGGATTAAAAAGCCACCATATTTACTTCAAAAGTTGCTAAACTAATTAAATAAACTACACAACAATCCGCTTTCCATAAACCTAATTGAAACGGGATGAACAATATAAAGAATAAAAGAAAACGTTGAATGGACTTTAATTGTTAGCGTATCTGACTCGTAATGGAAGTGTCGCAATCCCTTCCATACATGCCCTGAAAGCAAACCTAGATCAAATTATGTCGGCATGAAATATCCAATAACACTAGAAAAGAAGCGTAATAAATAAACAATCCAAATAATAAAATGTCAGTATTGGTGATAAAAGCCTGTAAATTGCTCTTCATAGGTTTACAATAAACGTTGCAAAGGACTACTTTATAATTCAAGGCTGAGGTACCACGAACTATAATAGATACTTTCTTATAACCGTTTGAGCTCAAGTAGTATATGTTATGACTAGTTATCAAAGCGTCGCAATTCCAGCACAATCTAGGCGAAGAGACACATTTTGCTACGATTAAATCGGTGTCATGGAATCATAACCAGTAATGTAATGAAAGCACCTTAGATATAGGCCAATGATCTAACCAACATAAGAGGTTTTGCATTACAATATGCCAATTTTTCTTAATACAAGCATTTCTAATCGTTAAACTGAAAACATTAAGTCCGTAACAACACATTTTTGTACATCATTCCAACAATATAATGAGGGATTATATTTTCAACGTGATGTCTGAATCACATCTCTGAGTACGATTTCTGGTGTTGTTGGCAATAAGTGCACATTCCTTTCAAATTTCTTGTTAGTTCAAGATACAAATAGAGCATTATTGAAGTATATTGTTGATGCACATGCAAACACACACAAACACATTAGTGGAATGGATATACATATGATTTGTATTGTGTGACAAAATAGTCACAAAACATAGGGCTTGAATTTTCAGTACATATAATTTAGAAAAGAAAGAGCTTCACTTTTATCTGTTAAACCTACTTGTCAGCTCTAAACGTGCGATACGTTTCTTTATTCTGAGATTCCACCTAAAATACGTTTTAATATCAGCAGCGACAAATTCATTTTGATGCCAAACATGTCTTCGAGCTAGTTGCTAAAGTTCGCATATTTCAAAGAAAGTGATTAATTTGCAAAAATTGTAAACGCAAATATATGATCTTTGTTTTGATTAAACAGGACGACACAGATGTTTAACCTTATCGATGAACATCCGCTCTCAAAACATAATTGGCAGTTTGGCTTACGTTTAATTATAATATAAAGCAGCACAATCATATTAGTTAAGACACTCTAGACAACTCGCAACCGAACTTCACTGATCTATGGTTTATCTAAACCTTGAAAAACGAAGCAAATATTGTATTCACCTTGGTGAACAATATATTATCACAAACTATAATCTTTGACTCTGTACCTGCCACAGCTTTCACCTGATATTGGATTTATAATGTTATGTATTGACAGGTTTATATTGCACTGCTTCATTAAGAAAGGTTCACTAAATTATATCTTACTTTGTGAATAAGGTGCATTAAATACTTTTAACTTTGTATATTCCAATCTAGTGTAATTTATACTGTAGAGTGAATTTAGCAATATGATGATATGACTATTTCCGTATGTTATTGTATTATTTTCTGGTGTCGACATACCTTGCGCAAAGTACCATGTTTTACGCTAAATATCAAAGACGGCTACAGCTATTCAACGTTGTGAACAAAATAGCGCTGATACCCAAAATGTATAAGACGTGTAATGACAATAAGTTCAAGAGATAGAACACTATGAAGAGAATTGTTAATGCTAAATGAACAGTTGCAAAATTGTGCATCGAAGTGTAACAGAAAAATACTTTTAATTTACACAAATACAAAAGCAAATAAATGATAATAAGAACAAGGTTTCAGATTATATATAATTATCAGAGATTAATAAGAGATTAATGTATGCACGAACAGTTTTAAAACCTTAACAAACTGAGGGAATGAAAAACAACACCTGCTAAAATGCACATAACTATAGTAGCATTGGAACTAAAGGAGGGTAAGTGACGCAATCACGGCCTTACATAGAGACTTAAATGCGATAAAGATTTTAGAACGTTAATATAATTGTCAATATCAGCATTACTATTTGGCGAAAACAACGAAGATAAGAAGGATCAGAATATTCAAGATATTTAAAAGATTTGTTAATTATTTTAAAGAAGTTGATACAAAATTGAAAGCTAGATTGACAACTGCAACAAATGACTTTATGAAGCCATAGATGAACAAAGTTTTCAAAGAAGTCCATAGTAGAGTCAGACTACGTTTAATATAGACTGAATTATATTAAAATTATTTACGATTCATCAATCTTCATTTAACAGTAGAAGTTTAAACTTACAAGTTCAGTACTTTGAAGAAGGAAAAAACCTGAATTATGGGACTTATCTAATGGAATATAATACTTACTATTCGTAGCATATGGTACATTTATACGGAAGGAAATATTGTCAAATTAGCGCAATATAAATCTGAATCGCTTGAGAGAAGATTTTACCGTTATATAAAAAGAACAAGTGCTAAAACTAATGTTACATCGGAGTTTCAATTAACAATTTTAGAAACTAACATCCAACGATGTAGCAGAGCAGCGAGAGCATAAAAGGAAATTAATAATTAATATTATGGAACTTAAAGCACCTAAAACGTGTGTTTGTTGGGTACATACGAGAGTACGAAGAAATTTATGATGCTGGTATTGCACTCAGTGATATATCATTTGAGGTTATTTACGCAAACATTTTATGCAAGGCATATCATTGTCCTTAACGAACATTTGTTTATAACCCTTAATCGAGACAAGGAACGATTTAAAATGACAGAACCTTCGATTTATAGAGCTGCTTGTACAATCCTGAACTGTAACAATACCAATGTTTTGAATAGACGATTATGTTAGCTTTATATCAGGCTAGTGACAAGATAAATTTGCCTCGAAAATACCGGCATCACCTTGGTGACCTCAATATTGGTAATATCGAACTCCCCGTGCAGTTTATTAAAGCCACACTGAGCAATTTTGAAACACGTAACCCTTGTTTCGCGGTTAATGTGTTTACTTCCGATACAGGTTTTATCTGCTTGCACTATCCTCACTTGGGCAACATGGACTAATTCATCTTTATATGCTCTTTCTGACTGATTATTTCAGTGCATGTGTCGCACTACGTATTGATAAGGTATCTTGCTCTATTGATAAACAGACAGAGTAAGGACCCAACAATTTCTCACCGACCATGACTTGTACTGCTGTGGGAGTAGTGGAGAATCGCCGAGGACAATGCCAACACCAGGCAAAACATGTTCTAATTAATTGCGGTGCAACAAACGAAGAATCTTCCTTATATTATCTGCATGAACGTTGACTATTTCAACGTTCCTGTGGAAATCTTTGCTTCAAAGGACGCAAACGTGCCCAGCTTCACAGACAACGGCTGTAAAACAAAACAAGTCGCTGACCACGATCAATGCTTATGTGAGACGGACAAAGTTGAGGTACCAGTATTGTTTCGCGGCAAAGATTCGGTAAGAGTGATTCTTAAATCAGTCGAGGTGACACAAATATCGATTCAGCAACGGTTTTATTCACAACCTGACACGATTTATACAGATGATATCATTTGTTTGTTTTACCAGCCACTTATACAGATGATATCATTTGTTTGTTTTACCAGCCACTCAATGTTGGATCTTTAAAGGAGATTTTACTACTGCCACTGATGCCAATGTCCGTGATCACTTGCGAGTATAGTGGAGCTGAACACACATGTATTGTACAGTTGAGAATTGACCCAAACAAAATTAAAATTCCTCGTGTGTCATATCCTGAATGAGTGTGATATTCACTTTATAATGCAAGCGATAACCGCAGCATCAAACTCAAAAAGAAGCGTATACCTCTAAAAAATGGAAACATACATGTCGTTTAAGCTAAGCAAAGAGCAGTTCATCGATTCAGCACAGTTTCTGAATTCGTCATTCAACACGGTAAGCATGCTAGTGCCGTGACATTTAAAATCGATCTTTGATACTGTCCTACCAATACGAACTTACTAACTTGACGGTATTTCAGATAAAGATTACACGCATGTAGGGTTTGGTACTCATTCGAATGCAAAAGCCTATCGCCATCTATATTTGTGATTCGATCTACTGTTGCTCGCTGATTTGTTTCAGAACCTTTCGTCTCATCGCTGACCCGGCCATTGAATCCAGAAAGATATATGATGGTGGATGTGTTGCCATTCTCAGCCGAAACTATAAATAGAAAACTTCAAGCTAAAAAAAATATATGCTGGTTCGTCCGTGCTGGACGTGTCTACGCTTCTCATGTGCTAGTTTTACTATGACAAAATCAAACCGTTTGACCAAGATCCAGTCAAAATGTTCACAGTGACACCGACTTGCTGATGACGTACATCACCACCAAGGAGTTGTACGCGGACATGGCACAATTATGTTTGGTCAATGCATTTGATGCAGACTATTATCCGAAATATCATCCGTCCTGTTGAATCATGAATACAAAATCTGATCAAATAAGCAATATACGAAGGGCAAAATGGCTCACGAGAGCTGTTTTGAAGAAGGATTTCAAACACGACATGTATGTGGAATGTCTTCGAGACCGACGTGAATTTAAATACACGGCAAATATGACACGATTTCAGATATATCACATGCACTAAAGGGAGATTTCCCCCGCTGATTCTAAATAATAATTTGTTGGTTGTCTTGGAGTAACACTCTTTTCAGAGATAGCAAACCCATCGACGGATCATACAGGAGTAGTTGCACGATAATTCTCTGGGTGCATAAAGATACAGTATACACATATCTTCGAGTGGTTGTAACGGAGTCGGCTGTAAAGTCTTTTTCCGACTGAAGGTAGACTGGTCTTAGTCCAATAGTGAGTGTGACCTAATTTTTGAGTTCTGATTGTGGACGCAGATTACCTAGTCGTTAGACATCTCTTGCATGATTACTAACTGCTGCGCTTATAGATGACCTAAACACCAGTCCGCGAATGTTCAATTATAATTATGCAATAGGATGGTCGCGATGAATGTTGATATGTCGAACACGAGCTAGTACACGATGGATGGTTAGAAACGCATTAAAACACCAGATAAATTCTTTGCCAGAATCCACTTGCAACAATTGTAGCCATATGAGCGGCGAAAGTATATAAATTCGATCGGGTGGATCTGCAAAACTTGCATAATCTTTTCATGTCAGCAGTTCCGCTTTCGGGAAACATCAACAATCACTAAGACATTCTTAATTGGAAATCGTGTGGAAGAAACAATAAATCAGCCTAATTAAATTCATTATGTAGTTGCACATCAATCCAAGCACGTGACATTTCCCTAGGTACTGTAGATAAATTTACCAAAGGGTTGTTTGGTCAACCATGTTAATCAAGCATATGAGTGACTTTTTACTGTAATGGCTAACTTTTCATAGGTGGTTTTACAAAAATTCGTTACTCTCGCGGAATGTAAAATATGTTCGATAATCCATTACTTTGTCTACGTTACAATTATTTTGCTTTAAATGAGAACAACTCTTAGCTATGACACCCCTTTTGACGACCAATCTTGCAATTCCTTCTCTAGCATCTGGTCCCACAATCGTATCCTAGTCATGGAGGAAAACTACATCAAAGCGCTGACATGCACAGATATCACTTGATACTTTATAAGCAAGGCCAAGTAGGAAACAAGCAGCATGAACATTATTCCTTTTGATTCATCAGGCTTACTTTGTTATAATCGAGTTGTATATCCAGCTGTGTACATGGCGTATAGCAACTGCATCCATGAAAGAGCATTTAAGAGAGTATTTACTTCATTGCTAATGCAACCTCTAAAATGCCTAATAAATACATGCATGCATACATGCATACCTACCTTCCTACCTATCTACCTACCTAACTACATACATACATAGATATATACATACATACATATATACATACATACATACATACATACATACATACGTACATACATGCTCGCATACATACATACATGCATACATGCTTGATCGCATGCATGTATACATGTATGCATACATACGCACACAAGCACGCACGCGCGCGCGCACGCACACAAACACACACATACATACACATATACATACATAGATACACACACATATATACATACATATATACATACATACACACACACAATCGTACATACATACATACAGACACACACATACAGACATATATACATACATAAATACATACATACATACATACATACATACATACATACATACATACATACATACATACATACATTCATACATGCATGCATGCATACATACATACATACATACATACATACATACATACATACATACATACATACATACCATGGAACTAAGAGTTGTGCTGCAAATTATGAAACTATTTCAGATTTTTAAAACATCTGTCGCTACAGTTAACCATATAGTATCTATTATCGGCGTCGTCTGTGAAAACAGTTTGCGTATATATCATATGATTTATGCTTATATAAAAAAGAAGAACGAGTCTTATCGGACTCTCCAGAAATTCTACACTTTTTCGTTATTTAAATCATTTGATTCCCTTCTAGCTCACTATAACTGAGTCAGAGTAACACATACTGCTTACACGTTACACATGTGAACTCCAACGCTCGTTTTTCGCATTTTCTCCATGTTCCTCCTTTATTTCTAACTTTATGCTTTTCTTCCATAATATTTTATTCTAATATTATTTCGTGCTTTCTCTGTATAATGTGCAACCTTTCTATTCAACGTGTTCTCTGAGTTGTAAAAATGTACAGACGCATACGATTAAAAGATTATACAGTGGTTTAACAAAACTGAGAAACTGTCCTATCCATTTAAACATGCAGTTGCATTAGACACTTTTACGCGAAAAGCTATTCATAGTTTTACAAAAAAGGTTGCAATGATTTACTTTTAGTTGAAGGAAAAGGTTAAATGAACCATAATACATACGTTATTATAGCCTTTTTATCTCAGGTAGTCTAGTTTATGACTAGTAATTAAGGCGTAGCGATACATGAAAATCTAGACAGAGACATACACTGTGCTCCTATTGGTATGGAATCATAAACAAAATTGTACTTAAGGTACCATAGTAATCAGACCAGTCATCGAACCCAAAAAAAGTTTTCGATCAAATCAGATCAATTCAGCATACCACACATATTTCTAATCATTGACTTAAAATATTAAGTATGTAAACACGTCTTAGTTTTTCATATCATTCTTTAATATATGAGGGGATTGAATTTTCAACGTCATGACCGAATCACATCACCGGGTAGGTTTTCCGATGTCAATGGCAATTAATACATATTCCTTTGAAATCTAGTTTTAGTTCCAGAAACAAAGAGCAATATATATATATATATATATATATATATATATATATATATATATATATATATATATATATATATATGCACACGCACACAAGATTGGGAGGGAGACATCTAATTTATATTGAGTTCTTGACCTTTGTCCACGATTGAAGATAGAGGTATGGCCAACAATACTATTATCGATTGTTTTAAAAATGAATATTTGAATTTGAATTCCGGACATGCTTTGATTACGACCTTAGAATATTGTTTTGTAAGCAAACTTGTTTACAATTTTATGGATATGTTCATTTAAAATGACCCAGATCTTGTAGATACTATGGTATATTATGTCATGTCACATTAGAATACATGTGATGAGGTAAACAACTGATCAGTCATATTATAATATATGTCTGTGGAATATCTGTACCTCCCATGGTTTCTGATGGTGTCCTATTATGTCACTGTGGTTACTCACACTCTCACTTAACGAGTCACTCGCAGAAAATTCTGCCTATTTTGTGATATATCAATCTTATCTATTTAATAGTTGAAACTATTTAAAATCGATATCTTTCCTTTCGGAAATTGCTGACGTTTCAACATTCATGGTCCGAGATTGACAGGTAGAAAACAAATGATTATGGACAGATGATGCATAATTTCATCAACATGTGATTTATTTGACGACGATTATCTAGGTAGTGATTCAATGAACATTTTTAAGTACACTAATACATTCGAGTGTGATATCATGTATTACTAAACAGTAACGCTCTGGCTGGGACCATGATGGTCTTATGAAATATTATTTACCCTCCGATCTCATTCAGTTCAATAAAAACTCTGAATCTCTATGAGTCCATTGCAACTGGATTGCACCGCTTTCTGTTCTTTTCTGCAGCATCGTAGAATGGATCTCCAATTGGAATGAAGTGCACTCTCAAATACCTGTCTTCGTGTTCTTCAAATGCGAATAAAATAATGAAAATCACTTGTCCACTCCTATTTTTTAATCGTCTCACTCATCCGTACCGATTATTTTCAGAAACGGCAACCGCTTTGAGATTATCTATGTTATTATAAGCACGTTACAGTGATATGATGGATCGCTAAATCTTGTCGTATTTTACCATAATGACATTCGTACACAAATATGTATATTTTCATCGTTTTTCTTAAACGATGATCAGACACATTTCTTCTTGTTTATCCACCGTGATTAGAATTAAGTTTAGCAAACTTCTGAGTCTTCACGTGTCCAACTGATCCATACTGACTACTTTCATAATTGTTATTGATTGGTCTTCCAATAAGATATGTTGATATTATATACCGTCAGGTTGTATTTTCTATTGCTTTAATTTTGTACTAAGTTAATATACACATCTATGATATCTCTAAATGTATCTTTTAGAATTTATGTTTCCATATCGACATGAGTTTCTAAGGCAAGAACGCTGTGATGCATTAATCAGCTTGAAAATGCTCGATGACATCGAATGTGTCGACAGTAGTCGATGAGCATGGCAAAGTCTGTCAACGTGGCCTTGTCCGTGAGCTCTATAATGTCTTCTTCGTCGGTTAATCCCAGGTCGAAGATTTTTTCCTTATCTTCACCATAAACATGATTCATGCAGCCGATGAGTTATGCTTGATTCCCCCAAAAGTCAGTAGTGTGCGTTTGTTTATCATAATACGTATTGAGACAGCAAATGTTTGCTGGAGACAATGCCAGCTAGCAATATATAATCGGCTACATCCGTGCTTCCGATGACAATTCTAATCCTGGATAAATCTTTGGCAGATAACCATCAGACAAATTACCATTACTGCGATGATAAGGATACTTAAATTCCAGTAACTCGATCTTGTCATCGATGACCATATATCCATTTGGTGAATACCTGAATCCTGGAACATAGCATATGGAAATATCATCACTTACAATCTTTGATTTAGTCACGTGTTTCATGTACCTCTTAGCCACTTTCTTAAAACAGCCTCCTTTTTTCGTCTTCCTGTGACGAGTAAGGATTCTGACCAAGGATATATGCATTTTCCGATCCTGTATTTGTCATTGTGATCAGATCATTTCATCATGCTGAATGCTGTTTGATCTTGTGTCTCTTTGAATTGAAACGTCTTCAGATTTATCATTATTATATACAATATCATTATGTAACTGCATTTATTTTAGATCATTCTTTAACTGGAGTTAGAAACGATAACCATTTTTGATGAGCCACACTGAAGACTGCTCGATAGGTTCTCTTCATATATCAGATATTTAAAAGTTCATGACATGTAAATATTTAATCTAGTTCCAAATCTGAATTTGATCACGACGTTGGTGGAATTTGTGGGCGGGACCACAAAATAAACTTCTTCACGCAGACTAACATCGTTGATAATCGCATCTACATTGATCGGATGATGTTCGCCCATACGTATTTTAGATCTGTAATTGATCATCGAATGATCTACATAACATACGCGGCTGTATTTAACAGACATACCGATTACAATCCTGCCAGATTCTCAAGAACATTCGTTCCATCTTGAAACGATTTGTCTATGACTTCAGGAATTTTAGCTCATCCTATGCTTGGAAACACTTTAGCGCGATGCACCT
Source organism: Sinohyriopsis cumingii (assembly GCA_028554795.2). Classification (NCBI taxonomy): domain Eukaryota; kingdom Metazoa; phylum Mollusca; class Bivalvia; order Unionida; family Unionidae; genus Sinohyriopsis; species Sinohyriopsis cumingii. The sequence continues at coordinate 1,139,849 of JAPYKE020000059.1, read as the reverse complement.
AGACCTTATCTGGTCTCATGAACTAAAAGTTACACGCACGAATGAAACCAGCTTATATCTCCTTTCCAGTTGGATATCTCACATTTAGGAAACGTGAGATAATCCAGCTTTCCGAAATGTCCACAATTATAATATTGCAGCAAAAACCGTGACAGGTATTGTCTTTACTGTGATGGCTTTTGCTTTTGTTAAAATTGCTTATAGACAGTTGATGAAAATTTAATTATTCCTGAGAAGTACAACTGATTATTATTTTCCTCTGATAACATATTATATTATTTTATTGTTCATCTCCTTCTTGCGTCATTTCATCAAATTTTTGTTGTATAATATGTGATTATTTCAGGCTGGTTTTCTTGATCGTTCTCATGAAGTCTTTGTCCTTGTTGCTGATGACAACGGTATAATGGTCTGATGGAATGATGGAAAGGTTCTTCTATTATGTCTCAATGTTGTGGCTACAATGATATTGTCAGATTATTAATTTCGTGTGTGTTCCTGGCTACATTCAATGTTAACTCTGCTCGAATCGATCTGAAATTTCTCGATAACTAATCGTATTTAGGTTCATTCTGGTTCCAAAACGGTTCTTTATGTTGTCATGCTTGCTCAAACAATTTCATAATTCCTGCTGCGGAAGTATTCCGGTATAAGCAATGCTAAAGTCACAGCGAGACAACAGGACACGATAGGAAACAAATATATGAGCATGGAGAATGCAGATGATTTGAAGACAATGGGTGGGAGCCAATTTTCTAGGGATATAGCATATATGATGACAAATGGAGGGGGCTAATTGTCTTGAGAAAATGCAGATGGTACGATGACTAACGCAGGGACCAATATTTTGGTGCACATGATTGAAAACCACCGAAATAATTCCCTAATGGATTTTTCTGCTATTTCTCTAGTTGGTTATTCCATATATGTATGTATGTATATATATATATATATATATATATATATATATATATATATATATATATATATATATATATATATATATATATATATATATATATATATATATGTATGTATGTATGTATGTTTACTTCGCATCTTTATTTCGTCATATGCTATTGACAATGTAACATTGTATGTTGGACGACCTTGTCGAAAATATATTCATCTCCTATATGACCTGAATCATTCATGTTTTAACTACTATATAGCTAAAACATTCTCTACATTGTATGAGTTGAATATTAAGATGATTGTTATAAGTATGATGTTACGCTCAGTGCCTGTATCAGATTCTTGTAGATTCTAACTGTTAGAAGTGAAAAGCAGAACATTAATCCCAGCATGCTGGATATTTGATACCAGAGATTGTCAACAGGTTTCATTTTGTTATCTTTCAATGATTAACTGATCCTGAACTTTTTCCTGTCCTTCTGATAAGGCACACGTGTTCAAATATGTAAGGTCCCTTATCTCTAACCCTTACTAAAACAAGAGCAGAGTGGTAGAGCAGGTAGTATTTAGTTTGGCTTGGTACTGTAAGCAGCACTAGTTTTCTGGCTAATGTGAAATTTTAGCTTTATTTTACCTAAAGTTGTAAGACACTTACTTGTTGTTTGTGTGTCCTTTTGAACCCAAATGTAACAGACCTGAATCATTCTTGTCTTAACTACTATATAGCTAAAACATACTCTACACTTTATGAGTTGAATCTTAGGATGATTATTAATATAACTAAACATATTTTTTGGTCAAGGTCTTGCTTACTGAATGCCCCATATAAATAAGAACCACACCTTTTAAGTATAAATGGGATTATGTCATGTAAATATTAGGAACCTTCTAGAAGGATATTTTCCATCAGGTAATATTCGTCATTTCGAAAATATTTTTTGTGAACAAGTAGAGGACTATATAATCTTGTTTTTTTTAATGAAATTATTCATTCGTTCTGTAAAGATGTAGCATGGAACCTATTCATTTAAATTATTTATTTACTGGAAAGACAACGTGCTTTTCAAAAATAACATTCTTGCAAATAGACCCTTCCAATTATAATGAAATCTCAAATAAGGATATATTTTTTAATGTTGCCATCCAAGAAAGGTATGTTGGCACATCACCACAACACGGGCCATAACAGGCAGATCATCACTTCCAGCATTCGATTTAGTTTCGATTTCCACTCAAGTTTATTCAGAACCTTAATCACAAGGACTTGCTAAGACTTGTGACTGTAGGTCTAGGATTATTTCAAATTTAATTCGCAATACTGTAATTTCTTTTATTACATGTTTATTATGATGAAATATTGGATTTGTTAAATTGTACAATGATTGATGCTTCCCACTCCAGTCTATTACTTATTACTTGATATGAGACGATATAGTCCTAATATAAGCACTTGAGCCAAAACTTGTTGACAAAATGTTAAACTGACTGAGATTATGAAGTTGTCAGAACCCTTGACCTTATATGCCGCTATATTGGACATCGGATTGGACTATGAATAGAAGTTGTGAAACCGGTTGACCATATATGCAGCTATATGGGACATCGGATTTGACTATGGATAGAAGATGTGTTCAATTCACATAACAAAAACTATACATGTTTTAATGACAACAATATTCATAAATATTTGATGTAAACTTAAATCAAAGGTAATATAAACAATTTTAAATGTATTTGAGTGATATATTTGAGTGATTCGATACATGAGGCAACTGTTTAGTATTAATGAATTGAATAAGTTCGCAGCTGGTCAGATTATCGAGAAATAAATCTAACCAGCAGAGATTTGAAATACTTTGTTCAACAAAATCAACTTTATAGGTAGAATATATCCAACTGCTCAAATATGAGTCGCATTATTTTAAGTTGCACTTCAAAAAGAATCTTAGAAAAATATACCATCCTATTATTTTAAAGTGAATAATTTGCCCGAATGTGAAAAAACAGGGTATCTACAAGATGGGTTATCATTCAAAACGTAGAAGTCATTAGACAATAATTTATACGAAGTGCGACACAACCATAAATATAAGTATCAGCAATCACTACAGCTTATTTGTAATTATATAATAAAGCTATTCTCCAATTAGAAGCAAAAACGAAAGCAGAAATTTAAACCACATGTCTGGGATAATCAACTATGTGAATTTTGTTGAAGCAACGAAACAGCTAAGATAAAGAAATTGAATTGAACTAACGTGTGTGTAACATGATATGCAACATGTTAACAGTCTTAATAAGCTGTCAATACTATTGAGGAAAGACACTGATACCTGGGTCATCGGATTTGTGTCTGCATGAATTTCACTTCATGTTATTTAAACATGTATTAATTAAACCAAGCCTTTCATTTGACTAGACAGAAATAGTAGTTTTTTCATTCTTATAGCCTGTTAATATTGGAGTTATCTAGAAATGAGTCAAAACATTTGCATTGTTTGCACAGGTGAACTATCTATCTCTGTCTCTCTCCCTTACGCGCGCGAACTTCATAATATTGTGAAATCCTTTAAAAAGGTTTTTTGACAATGTTACCCTGATACATCAAGGCTGTTGGCACGTCATCATTTTCTAGGAACATAGAGTCGCAACTACATATATATATATATATATATATATATATATATATATATATATATATATATATATATATATATATATATATATATATATATACATGGGATTGATAAAAGAAATAGTATATTGGATCAACATGTGTCAAGAGGTTTCTGAAGATCAGTTTCAACACAGCAGTGAGAATTTAAATAGCTTTGCATATGTGTTTACAAACATGACAGTTCAAACTTAGTTAATAACGACTGAACTAACATAATTACAGACTCATTGCTAATTATAGGATGTTGATTACCCTATAATGAACGGGAGACAATAAGCGAAGAAGTTAGTAAAATGCTGGACCTGGCGATGAATGAGCAGTATAACTCTGTGAATTCGCCCCAATCCCACCCTGTGGTGTTTGTGAAAAAGAAAGAAGGAAGAACATTTTGATGTCTATACCTTTTATAAATACTGCATTAAATAATGATCCTATGACAAAAAAGAGAATTTGTTTGGTTTTCACAATTTGCAATGCACCTATATGTCAAAACTGGATCACACTAAATAATATTGGCAGGTGCCCATCACATATGTAAAGATCATTCGAGAACTATACTTTCTTTGCATATATGCCTGTGTACGAGTATTTCCGAGAACAGCAGATTTAATAAACGTTTTCGACCAACTTTTAAACACCGAGAAAACCAGGTATAATGTAGTATAAAATGATTTTTTAACATTTAATAAGTCAGTCAGAGCAATTAAACCCAGCCATGACAAAATTGAATATAACAGAGGCGATTCTATATCAGAATGAAATAAACAGACCCCATCAATATTTTAGTTAGTCGGGTTGTATAGGAAATTCGTGCAAAATTAAGTCTATGTTTATAGTCGATGACGGACATGGCTAGAGAAAGGCTAATCAATAATGTTGGCATCACGCCAGAAGAAGCATTATAAGATTGTTAGAAAACATTAAATTGTCACACCAACCCTACATTTGCCAAAGCTTCCGACGCGAGAAAGTTTTGTAATCGGAGCAAGAAAGAGTAACAGTACTCTAGACTAACGCAAAACAAAATAGCTTAAAAATGTTCTGTGATGGAAAATTAGCAGTTGAATGTCGTATAGAAAAGAAAAAAAAAACACGTGTACCTTTTAGGGTCGGAATTTGCATGGAAATGGATAACACGCACTTGTTGTAATCATTAAGTTTGTCATATTATTCATTTTCTGTTTTAGCATAACCCTGACATAATTTACTCTACACTAACACAAAACGCGATTTCTCACTCCGGTGAAAATTTGTTCCGTGATGGAAAATTAGCAGTAGAATGTCGTATAGAAAAGAAATCACAGGTACCTTTTCGGAACGGAATATGTTCTGGAAATAGATCACAAGCCCTCGTTGTAATCATTAAGTTTTTCATAGTAGTCATTATCTGTTTTAGCATAACCCTGACATATCACATTGTATCATTCTCTGCTTCCATATAATTGTTAATAAATCTCGTCAAGACTTGCTGTATGTACACTGTTATAGAGATAGAGGTGTGTACTGAAAGTACAGTCCAGTCCGCAATTATGCAAAGACAGATATCGGATTCCTTTATAATTCGTTTGCACCTATAGCTCAATAGTAATTTCTTTCATTAGTTATGGATGCAGTTGGCCTTCCATAACTGTTTGTCCCATTACTAGTTGTTGAGTTTCATTAAATGTTAAGCGAATCAAGCCATAACGGATATTAAGGAATATCTAGGGTTAATTTCCTAAATGCGTTTTGTTGTTCATATGAGGTTATTTATTTCTGGATTAATAACGAGTTCTTCTGATATTTCTGTCTGAAACCTTTAACATTATCTGATGTATGGTTAAAAATGGTAGAAAACAATAAAATTAGCAAAATGATGTTAATGAATTTATACCTTTTCAGGTACAAGTAAAAATCAGGTACAAGTAAAAAGAACACCCAGGAGTTCATTAAACGAGTCTAACGAATATTATATAATACTTTTTGTTAAATTCGACCTTACGTTTCAGTCGCTTCTATCTGAATCCGCTGATTGTATTACTTTGTATATAATGCCGCTGAGTTTTCGTTATAATTGCATAATTTGATATCGTGTGCATCTTGTATTTCCTTCCTCCATTTTATCAATAATTTAATTTAATGTCAACCAAATACGGATTAACTATTGAATGTGTATATTAGAATGCTTTCATAAAATGACTTGAACACAGCTTTTCTATTGACATATGACTATTACTCAGCGCCTACGTTAAAGAAACAACATTTTCTTCCGGTTCGTATTTATTCGTCCTAGTGAAATATTCCTTCACCATTCGTTCTCTTTGTCTTCCAATCCGTACATCACATGGTGTCCTAAAAGTGCTTGTTTGACTTTATACAAGTTTCTTCCGTATAATTGGAAAGATAACGTTTAGAAGAAGAAAAAACTTCTATATTCAGATTCTAAATTTTTAACTGCTGTCTTATTTAGGTGTTTCATACTTATTTATTGGCTGAATTGCAGATATGACATGTTGCTAGGTTATCGGTTATTTCTACTATGAGTTTATAAATAGATGAAACTTCTACTATTGATACAACTACCACTACTAGATCCATTACTATAAGAAATGGTTATTATTATTATTATTATTGAGAGCACCATCCTTTCCACATATGTTAAAAACTAATTTGTAATATGTTTTATAAATTGGTACCTTTTTCCTTTATTTAAAATGTTATACTTGGCAGCAGATGTATTACACTGAACAATAATATACTACTTAATTTGAAACTGCTTTCTGAAAACAAATCAAAAACATCCCGTTTGTATATTCATTTGGTTTCTTGCAAACAATTTTTTTTAGCTTGAAACAGAAATAGCATTTAGTTACCATTAAACTACAGCTTGCATTTCGTAGCGTTTACAACATACTTACCCAAGCTAGACTACTTCTTTTTATATCGCGGTCTGATATCTGGTAATTTGGAATTAAAGTATGTAAATATGTAAATATATATTTATTAAACTCAAGTGGAAATTCTTCATTTATGAATATAGAACAGATATTTATTCCGACTAATCAGAAGTTGAAAATATATTGAATTAAATAAATTATGTATTCTATAATCCCAGCGAAGTGTAATGTAATTCGCAGTTCCTGTAAAAGCTGTGTAAACAATATAAATATAATGGTGTCTGTAGTCAAACAATCGTATCGTTAGCATATGATTATAGATGGGGTGAAGCGTATAAAGCTGTACAAGATTATCTTGAATGACATCGATTAGGTTCAAAAAGATTTAATGTGATTTGACTATGATCATAATGTAGTGCAAAATGTTGAAATACCTTATGATCAAGACATTTTATGTCCATACATATTATCTAGCTTAAAATAGATTTTTCCTTTAGACAAATTTAAGATACTCAGATATATTTTAAAATTTAAATCGTTTAATACCATTCTAGTCTCTAAGTTATTACAAAATATCCCAACTAAATCCATCGACCTGAATTAAAGGTTCAACGGAAATGTAATAGTAATATTGAAGCACTAATCAGATGACAGTGTGAGTGAGAAAACATGAACAAGTATTACACCGGAAAAAAACAAGATAATATTGTGATGCAAACATTATTAACAACAATGTTTAATAATGGCAAAACGTTTCAATCTGATTTTATATTAAATTCTCATGCATGAAAATGCATGTGGCATTAAAATGGTGGACGCTTATGGTTCCGAAATATCTTGAGTAAATCCTGTATAATGGATATTTGAATGAATTATGACATTCACAATAGTCCACTTACATTGATAGGACGGAACGAAACAGACCAAATTATTGAAACTCGCTATGACTGAAAAAAATGCATCAGACACCTCTTAATACAAATACAAAGTTATTTCGAGTCTTTTAGGATTACACAGTCATAATTATGGGTAGCCATTCCATAGATATGTTTACGAAATTTGCTCGTGTCTTGCATAAATTAGCAGTTGAAAGACGACGCGAAGATGATGAACCAAGATCGCATCAGAAAATAGGTTTGTTGCTCTTTTCTCGATATTTAATCGGAATATACTATGTTATTTATTTCCCTTAATATTAATATATTGCATTATTACAGAATTACAGTTATTATAATGCATTAGAACAGTCATTATTTATATTCCAACGCAGCCGCTGTGTGCTTAAATGATCGCTAAATCAAAATTATTGAACTTATCCAAGGAAAATTATATTTCGTTTTTGGGCGAATTATCGAAGTATACATTCATTACTTGGAATAATTTATATGTTAGTATAATTTGCATATGGCTGATTACACACACACACATACACTCTCTCTCTCTCTCTTTCACACACACACACACACACAGACATATATAAAATACAGCAATGCTTACCATTTGCAAAGATGCAATTGCCACCAGAATATTCTGTTCAAAATAATATTCATTTTGGACACAGGGGATACCACCCCCTGTTTTTTCTGACTTGCGATATGTTGGCCTATTCTACGCATAGCTTTGAAAAGATGTTGTAATGTTTATCCATCTTGCTATAGAAATGAAATGTATTACTTTTGACAGTTTTCGTCAGCAGTTCAGTCGAGTAATTAGGTCAGGCTTATAGTGTGTTTTACAAAATTCAACGTAAAAAGGCCAATAAATGACAAGAGATATTAAGTAAACTAAACCGATCTTGTAAAAGTTAGCAATGTTCAACATTGTATGTTGTTGTTGCTGTAGGGTTTAACGTCATTTTTCAGCACACGATAGGCTATACATGGCAGCCAGTACTACTGGTGGAGGAAGAACGCGGGAAAACGCCAGAAAGAACCACATATCCACATAAGCCGAATCCGAGACTCGAACCCACGTAGACAGAGATAAGATGGCAGTGATCCGTATCTTTATCACCACTCCTCCATAGCAAATAGTTTCGTGACAATGATGCTGTTCACAAATCCAATATGGCTATCATAGTGGCCATTTTGAGAACTTTGTCATCAATTTTTGTGCTAAATGGATTTCTTATTAACATGTGAATTTTACGAAAAACTTAAGGTGTCTGATGAAAATGGTGCCACTCAGGCCACCACAGTGACCAATTTAATAGTCAATTCAGCATGGTGTTTAAACTGAAAGACTTGTTGCGATGTCTAGTTGGTCATAAATGACAATTATGCTAAACTGATGACCCAATGGTCATTTGGAAAATCTTGCTCTACTCTTCAATGGAAAGTCATTTTGAGATGGGTATTCGTCAGAAGAGTTCTTCTGATGTCTAGTTAGTCCTGAATGAAAACAATGTAAAATGACTCACAGTATGACCACCATGCTGGCCATGTTGAAAGAGTTTTTATCTCTGCTCATCCTAAATATATGCTTATATCAACATAGGGTTTTCACCAACAGACTTATGATACCTAGCTGTTGTCATTGCTTGATAAAATATTGATGTTACATTGCCTGTCTTGAAAATGTTGCTGTCATTACCCCCCCCCCCAGCATGGATAGTTATATTATCATCAGTATTGCACTAAAATACTTTTAATGTTGTCTTGTTATAACTCTATGGTCTTCAACTAAGTAAAAGAAAAGATAAAAAAATCATCAAGTTTGGTAAAATTCAACAGAAAATGTATTTCCTTTTAATAAAATGAACTTAACAGTATTGTGAATTAAATCCCAAATAGTCCTATAAATTCTATCACATTTCCAAAAGTGTAATGTTCCAAATGAATTACATTGGTGTTCCAAATAGATTCCAATCTTGCATGTTCTGATATGTGAATGGTCTTGCTGTTTCAAATTATTGTAACCTATAATATGACTTTGAATTAATTCACAACAATCCTTAAAGAGTGATTTTATCCTAAAGTCAATGAAAACGTAATAATTCCAATAAAAAGTGGTAATTAAAATAAATAAATCTCCTCAGATAATAATCGAACGCTTCTAAAGGATCAATTCCACAAAAAATGGTAAGATAGGAATATTAATTCTGAATTAAACAACATTACATATATGATGTATGTACCTTCTTTCTTGACCTATGTTGCAATAAACCATTTTTGGACTATTGTCATCTTAGTAGAATTTCCATCAAATTTGGATATAAAAAAAGAAAAGAAATAACGTCATGTTTATTTACATAGATATTAGTAAGCTGTTAAGAAAAGGGTAGGTAGATCATGTTTTTGAGAGGGGAATACCAATGTCCTGAATTCACATCCAAGTTAACATGTTTACAAACAAAATTACATTTTCTCTTAAAGTAAAAGCTCACAATAACGGACAAAATTACTATTTAATATGTTCTGTACAAAATGACCCAGGGCCCCCAGTGGTCTAAAGCACTCTCAGTTATGAATCACTGCCATCTTACCCCAGTCTTTGCTGGTTCGAATCTCGGATTCAGCCAATGTTCGTATGTGAGAAAACTTGCCAATAGCTTCTCGTGGTTCTTTCCGGGGTTTTTCCGGGTTCTTCATCCACCAGTAACACTGGCCGCCATGTAAAGCCTATGATGTGCTGAAAATGGCGTTAAACCCCGCAACAACAACAACAAAAGAATGACCCATAACAGTACATAATCATTAAAATAAATCATATAATATACATAACAATCTACTCAGTCTTTACCCAAAAAATGGTATTGTATTCAATTCCTGGAAATTCTCAGAAAAGCATCATTCCATTCTAGGGACTCTTGTTATTCTTATTGTAGTAAAAGTAGTATTTGTTGTTATAGAAGGGAGGTTGTTGTTGTTGTTATTTTCTGGAATATGACAATGAATTTTGGGTATAAAATTTAGATGTTATTCAGGAGTTGCTCTTCCTTTTGCATAATATACTCCCAGCAAGAGAAAAAATCTTTAGGTTAAAAACCATAACTGAAATGTGTGCTGCACTATGAATTTTTCTTTTGTATATCCAAGTAGGAAAAGGTGCAGTTTGGATCTTTCAATTCACCAGTTTTTAATACACAAACAAAAAGTGAGTGATTGTTCCTTAATTTATATTGAGATATTTTTTCCAGTGATAAACTAGTTGAAACTGGAATTTTTTTACATGATAATTAAGTGTTTTTAATTTTTAATCAGTATATTGCTGCATTAATTGGCATCATCCTTTCGTTTGTTAGAATCACAAATGTGAGCACGAAAACCTCAAACAGTGAGCTGTTTTTAAAATTTTAATTTTATAATTACCATAGATGAACTTAAAACACATTATGTCAAATGTTTGGAATAAATATAACATTGATAGTTTAAACATTTAAATTCAAACATTAATGAGTTTGGACGTTTATTGAAATTCAAAGATTAATAAATTTTGACATGTCAAAAGTGGTTCATATTTTTAAAAAATGGTAGCTAGTTGAAATGTTGGAAATAAGTAAATGATGTGACAGTCCAGGTTGTACCCAACTGGCTGACTGTAAAAAATTGAATTATTAAATGTTTACAAATTCCGTGGGGCCCAAAGTGGCAGAGTGATCTAAAACGCTCACTGTTATGGATCTTTGCCATCTCACCTCTGTCTGTGTGGGTATGAGTCTCAGGCTCAGGTATGTGAGAAAGCTTGCTGGTAGCTTCTCGTGGGTTGGTGCTTCTTTCTGGGGTTTTCCCAGGTTCTTCCTCCACCATTTAAACTGGATGTCATGTATAGCCTATCTTGTGTTGAAAAATGGCATTAAACCCTATAATAAAAACAACAACAAATTCCATGTGTTGTTGCGGGCTGCAGGAAATAATTCCATCGGCGATCAGTTTGAGAATTCTGGACTAGATACATATAAGCTGTACTTTCTTGTAATGTATGGCAACCTTAACGTTTCTTCTTACAGTTTTTATACAACAATCATTTAATAATGTTATATGTGCACCTGTTTTCCAGATGACAGTCTGCTTACTCTTTATTTTGTTAGGAATAAGTTAGGCTCCCTACAGTCTGTGGTTACCAAACTATTTAATCAGCATGCCTTTGGGAAGAGTCTGATTAATTTTAGGTATCAAAAGTCAGGGTGACTAGGAATAAAAGACTGACGATGGTTATCTACATGCATACTCACTGCTTTCACCAAACCATGTAAATGGCCCACATAGGAGATGAAAAGGAAACTAACTGATTGAGAGAGAATACCACACTGGTTACATGGCACTTTTGCTGGTAATTGTTATCTAGGAAATGATTGACTGTGGTGTTATTGCCCAGATTGAGTAGATAACAATGTCAGATATGAAATTAATGGATGGAATAACAAGAGATCTGAGCAGTGATATGAAATAGGACAACACAAGCCCCCCCCCCCCCGTATTTAAAAAATAACAATTTAATCAATTACATAAACAATATGAAATTGAACATGACATTGGATATACTTTCTCTTAGAAATACAGTTTCAAAATGTATAAGAAATGCAGTTATCCATTATATTATACCAATAAAACAAATTTGATCATAGAGTCGAGTGAACAATAAAACTCATTGCTCAGCATGCCGGCATAATCTGTTTGTCTCCTTCCAAATTCTGTGTTTGTGAAAGGTCGGAGTTGTTGTATTCCTTTTCCTCTTTTCTCTCTCTCTTTCCAGCCTCATTTGCGTCTTCCGCCATAACTTGGTTGTCTGTTGTCTTTCCCCACTGGTTTACATATAGAGCTCTTTTCCCCTTATGCCTTCCAAAGCACGCTCTCCGTTCTATGACTGAATGCTTCGTGTCCCTCACTTCCAGACACCCATCCCATGGACAATGTTTTAAATAGAAAAGATACTTTCTCTTTTCTTTTTGGAGTGGGGCATCCACTTCCTCAGAAAAAAACTTGGACTGCCAAAACATTTGGGGAAGAATATATAAAACATTGAATTTTGTCATGGAAGCACACTCCTCATTTAACTTAGAATGATTATCTCTGGTCTGCCTTTATAATAACTCTTCAGGAAACTAATTTTAGACACTTGTTTCCAAATGGCACTAGACAGTGCCCTAGTGGTTAGAGTGTCCGCCTCAGATGCAGGAGTTTGAGGGATTAAACCCCAGCAGTCATACCAAAGACTTATAAAAATGTTTCTACCAGCTGTATTGCTAGGCGCTTAGCATTAAGAGGTTAGTGTTAGGACTGGTCAGCATTATAGGATGTGACTGGGTGGGATATCATCCTACATGTCTGCGCCACGATACCCTACTGCTAGACATCACTATAAACTTCAATACTGCAGAATTTTAGTGATATGACTGTAAAATTGTGAAAGCTACGTTAAAATTCCAAATCAAATGCACAGAATTGTCTCTGGTTTGTCTCTACGTTGCGTTTCCCACCACTTAACCCCACGTTAATATCGCCTCTTCTATATCTCTAACTATTATTTCAGCAGGTTCTAATTAAAATCAGTCATGACCTATCCCATGTGGTAGAGCATCCCATCTTTCACAGGCAGTTATTCATTGCAGGCCAAGCTTATACGCTAATGTTAATTGTTACATGTCACCTTGACTGCAACAAGATTCCACTTAGTTATGGTGAAATAATCATCTTCCAAAATTCATACTGTTACATCGATTTTGTAGTCAGGGTCACTGACCATTTAGGGAAATATAGTTTACAATATCTTCTGTTCGTTGTTACCTACTATAAACCAGAGATCGCGGATGTCATGCATTTGAGAAAAAAGACACCTATTGGTTTGGGTCAAAGATCCCCAAATACAGTTTCAACAAATTACTTTAAGTACTCTAAGCTAATTTGACCAAATTTTGTGGATGACACACATTTTAGACAAGGAATACATCTACTGATTTTGTGGCTTTGAGCTCAAACTCCATGGTCACATTGACTTAAAGAATATATATTAACCGTCTTGACACATTCTGAACTTGAGATCTGCATCCCATACCCTAGTCAGAATATTTTGCTGGCTTGCATTTCAAGCTTTTAACAAAGAACTGTTTTGATATTGGAGTTAAATGGGCACATGTACTCCATGAAGAAAATTGGGTTGACTGTGTAAAAAAGGAAAACTTAATTTATTTCCATGACCGAATTGTTATTTGATTGCATTTGAGTTGAGAAAGATGAGATGTTTGATAATATAGTAAGTAACGACTTTTGAGGTTCCACCTACCATAATGGAGGTACGCGGGCTGCTACTGATTCTTGGGGAATGCAATGAATGATGCTCAGAATTTTGGGATGGATGTTTGGTGTACCATTTATTGTACTCATTTGGTGATAGCAAAACAAAACTTAAAGCATGTATATCAGAACATAATCAAGTTGATTATTCCTACCCACCATGCTTTATTGTTTGGCAAAAGCAAGATATTGCCTTTTATGGAGTTAAGAATGGTTTTGCATTTCTAATGAAAAAAGTAAAGTGTCCTATAATTTCAGCTATATTTAGAGGTGTTTTCATGAAAACTTTTACAAAATATATCATGGGATATCTGTCACATTGCCATATGAAACATACTTTGCATAATATCAGGATCATATGGAATTGAAACAAAGGCCTAGCGTGATGTCTGGTGAATGAAAATGAGGCTTCTTGCTGCAAATCTTAGTGATAAACATGGCTACAGATAGTGAGTTACAGGTTTGTTTCCTTTTTAAATGAAGGTTCTGGAAGCAACCTTGCAAACTAATGCATGACATACAAGTAAACCTAACAACCTGCTTACCTCATACAGCAGAACAACTCGATAACTGCCTGCGTTCATTTGCTCGACAAACATGCCCCAGCTACCACATGAAGAGTATCGATTCAAAAGTGTTATCCATGGTATAGCAGTGTTAGGGACCAGCTTCGCACTGCTAAAAGAGACCGATGTAAAGCTGAAAGGCTTTGGCTTTCCACCAGACTCGCTATTCATAAGCAGATTTATGAAGCCGCTAAGAAGAATGCCACAAATATAGTCCATGCAGCAAAATCAGCCCACTACACTACTAAGATCATGGAAAGTTCCAGCTGCAAAGAGCTTTTCAAGATTACTAACAAGCTAATGTCAAGGAACAAATCTACACCACTTCCAACTACCTTCTCTCCAGTCGACCTTCCGGATATGTTTGCAAATTTCTTCCGTGACAAAGAACAAGACATTAGAGACAAGCTTGAGACCTGTTTCACTTGACTCGTCATCAACATACAGTTGGGATACAGAATTTGAGCGGCAACCATTAGCAGCATTTGAACATGTCTCTATGGATTTCGTATGTACAATCCTGACGAAGAGTGCACCAAAGTCATGGGAACCTGATCCAATTCCAACAACACTGCTGCTTGAGTGCTTAGATCCAGTATTGCCTTCACTAACTGATGTTATTAATATCTCTCTCTCATCAGGGGAATTCCCATCATTGTTCAAAACTGCCACTGTAAAGCCTCTGCTGAAGAAACCAACACTAGACCATAACGATTTAAAGAACTACCACCCAGTTTCTAATCTCCAATTCATTTAAAAAGTCTTAGAAAAGGTGTTCTATCCCAGCTTGTATCTCATCTGAATTCAAACAGTCTTTTTAGCAATGTACATTCTGCATATCGCTCTTGCCACAGTACTGAATCTACTCTTCTAAAAGTAGTTAATGACATCCTCCCTGCTTTGGATAGCGGAAAGATTACAGTCCTCACCCTCCTTGATTTGTCTGCAACATTTGACACAATAGACCATGATATATTACTTCACCGTTCCCAGCATGTATTTTGCATTCATGATACAGCCTTATGTGTTCAAGTTCTACTTGGTCAACAGGACACAACTTGTATATGCAAATGGAATACCCTCCAGCCCATTTGATTACATTGTGGTTCATCATCCAGTGTCTCACCAATTGTAAGCTGATGACACCCAAATATACAAATCTAGCCACCCAACTGAAGTTGATGTTACCATCCAAGGTGTAGAGAGGTGCATTTCTGATGTGAAATCATGGATGACATGTAACAAGCTGCAGATGAATGATGATAAAACTGAGGCCATTTTGACTACAACACAAAGACTTTCTCATTCACATCCTTTACCTCAAACAATAATTATCAGCAACACCAACATTAAATTCACACAATCAGTACGAAACCTAGGTGTAACTCTGGACAGTACTCTCATTTTGCACCAAGACGTCATGAACATATGCAAGGCTGCATATCTTGAGCTGAGACGGGTCAGTTCCATTTGCAGGTATCTTTCAGTTGATGCCACTTAAACACTTGTGTGTTCATTAGTATTTTCAAGACTGGACTATTTTAACTCAGTTTTGTCTGATTCATCTCAATATTTAGTCCACAAACTTCAAAAAGTTTAAAGCTCAGCTGCTTGGATCATACTTAGAGTACCATGATCAGAATACACCTCCTTGCTGCTCTGTACCCTACATTTTCTATTCATTAAATCCATAATGAAACACAAAACTTGTTCCCTGTGCTACGTTTCACTGACGGACTCTAGTCCAACATGCCTATCTGAACTCAACCATGTGTACACACCAGCAAGATACTAATGCTCCGCTTCTGACAATCATATACTCTCATTATTCCCACTATGAAAACAAAGTCAAATGGACAGCGTTCTTTTGCATACCAGAGCCCAGAAACGTGGAATGAATTGCTCACTGAACTTAGACACAAAGACACAATGATCCCATTCAAGAGTGCTATCAAAACTCGCTTATTTTGACAGCAAGAACAAACTTAAAGACCTAATAATGTTTCCAACCATAAATATTCTCAGCACGTTCTTTTTATGTTTTCTAATTTCATGGTGTTTGTGTTTGTAATCATATGATTAGATATGTTTTTTATCTTATAGGTGTTGTCTAATGTTGTAAAACGATTAGAGCTTCTAAAAATGCAGCGCTATACAAAGTCCTCTTTATTATTATTATTATTATTATTATTATTATTATTATTATTATTATTATTATTATTATTGTGAATTTAATGGCAAAATTAACTTTTGACCCTTATCCAGGTTATGTTATTGTGTATTGGCTTCTTATATATATATATATATATATATATATATATATATATATATATATATATATATATATATATATATATATATATATATATATATATATATATATATATATATATTGGAGTCAGTTATGTTCAATTATATTTTGTGACCATTTAAATTATTTATTTCAATTATTGATTGTAATTACAAAGTACTCTTTGACTTTAGGACTAAATTACTATCTTCGAATTATTGTGAATTTATTCAATTATATTTTGGGTTATATTGTAACGTTACATCGAGACTGTCAGCACATCCACACTATTCCAGACTGTCAGCACATCAGTGCATTCAGTATCGAATTTCGTTTGGAATACGACTGGAATTCATTTGAAATACTTGATACCCATTGGACTTAAGTTATAATTTGTTGGGACTATTTGAGATGTAATTCACAGTAGTGTAAGTTCCTGTTAAACTCTCGCTTTGTGTTCTTGGGAAATAAATTTTCTGTTGAAGTTTAGGAGAAACTTGTTGGTTTTCACTATATTCTGATACTTAGTTTATAACCATATAGTCATAACACCAGTCAGTGCTGTGTTTCGGGTCTTAGGGTGTAAAATAGATGTACAATAGTGGTATAATGTAGTGCCATTTTTCTTTGCATGGAACCTAGTAATTGTATACTTTTTATAATTATGAATTTATTTATAAAAAATGCAGCTAGATTGCATTAGTTGCAAATTGTCATATTGGTTCTTTAATTAAATTGCATATAAATTAGAGGATACTGAGTTTCTCTTAAACAGGTCTAACATATTGTTGCCAGGGGGAGGAGGGTCAGATCCCTTGCAAAGTTGTGATCGTAACACTTTATGGAAATGAAATTAATTCTGAGGTGTTTTTGGGTGATTTTGTACTGTCAATATTCTGTGCCCAAAGTTTAAGCATGTCAGTGTAGATTAACAGTACATGCATACAAGTTTTGTTGTTATGTATCTGTTTATAACAGCTTGAACTCACTAGACAACACTGTGGCATGCAGTTATATAAATATATATTGCAGTGTCAACTGTGTTGTACCCATTAATTGAAGAACTTAAGGTACCATGATGGAACACTGCATTGCAAGTTTCTCAGATTTTACTTTTCACACAAGATTTGTTTAGAATTCATGTAGAACTTAAAGAAAAAAGAAACCTTATAGCACAATGACTAGGCACCCATTAAATCATGATTGTGCCCTCTTGTAAGCTACCTGTCTGATCTGTGCACAAAAGGTGCTGTATAATTTGCCTCAAAGAAACCATGATCCATTTGTCTAAATTAAGCATCTGCAAAAAAGACTTCAAAGTATAGGACTGGTATAGTAACACAGTTTGCCCAGCTCTGAAAGTTTTGCCAGGCTAGCAAATTCTTTCCCGCCTCCAGCTGAAAGTGCCCCCCTCCCCACTGGCTAGTTGTTTACCCCCCTGCCAAGTACACCATTAGAACATTTAAATAGCAAAACTAAATTTATAAAAGCAGATACTAACTTATTTTTAAAAAATTATAAGAACAAAGCTCTGTCCCACCGTATATATTAGTTTTTAAAACCAATCATATTAAAATAAATATTTATGTTACAACCTTCCATATTAATAGAAATATATATAATATGTCCATTCTTCATTGAGGGGGTTGTATGTTTTTCTAATTTTGTTTGGATTTTATATATAATTCGAATATAAGAAAAGGAAATATAACTTTTGTAAGGTCTCACATGGAAGAAATATGATAGTCCAAATTTGTCAGTTTGTATTAGCATGTATGAAATAATTTTGTATTTTATTGAAATTGCAAATTAAAAAGAACACAATAGGAAGTTTGCAACCAGTGTTGTAAGTATTCTTGGCGTTTCTTTATGTATATTTAATGAAAGTGTCACAGGTGTGACGATTACATGAATGTTATTGTTCTAATGCATATTTCGGAGGTTCAGGGGATCAGGGAAGGGTGGTCAGATTTTGAAAAGAAATAAAGCCACAAAACGTGTAGACAAAACCCACCAGAAATGTCATATGTTCTATACATAGTAATGATCACAGGTACTTCCAGGTGTTCCCTACAGGAAATTGATCTATAATCCCATTTATAAGAGCATCTGGTGGCATAAAATCTTGATATAAATAAAGCTGAATATCCTTAATATTACTTGTTGACTCACAATCATGGATGACAAGTTATACATTGATATCGGATGTTAATGATGGCAATTACCCAGCAAACCTGGCAGCTATCAAAGCTCTCAGTAAGAGAAAAAGTGAATTGAGGTTAAAGGCTTTACTGCAAGCAGTGGTATACTTTATAAAGATAACTTCTTAGAAGAAAGGAAGTATCAGCAGTCCTAGCAAGCTTTCGTTATGGTAAGTAGTACTTACAAAATTATTAATAATAATATAATATTAACGCAAAATTCCAAGATAGTCAGAAAACATGTACAGAGCCTGGGTCTATTGGCCGTAGTCCACACAAAGAACCCAATATAACACTACTTGCTAAGCTACTTAATATATTGATACATCCATGCTCTATCAAAATCAAATATCCATCAGTATTCCAGGAGTGGAATCTGTTTGTCTCTGCTCCCTCTCTCTCTATCTCTCTCTCTCTCTCTCTCTCTTGTCTCTCCTCTGTCTTTCTCGCTCTTCCTCTTTGTCATCATTGCTTCCTATCTCCATATTCATTGTCTTCATCTCTTTCTTCCTCTCTCTATCTTCCTTTCTCTCCCCGTCTTCTGTTCTCTTGTCTCTGTTTTCCATTATGTCCTCTCTCTCTTCCTTAACTCTTCCTCTTTGTCTTCCACTTGCCCTCTTAATCCCTTTCCCTTTCTTCCTCCCTCTTGTCCTATCTTCCTTTCTCTCTCTCTCTGCCACTTCCTATGTGTCTGTCTTCCTTTTTTTTTCTTCCTCTTCCTCTACTATTTTTTTCTATATCCTATATCTCACTCTCACTTTTTATATCTATTCCTCTCGCTCTCTCTTTCGTCTGCTATTTTTTTCTTCCTGTTTTCTTATCTCCTCTACCTCTCTCTTTCACTTTTCTTCTATGTCTATTCCTCTCACTCTCTTTCTTCTCCTATCTCTTTGTTTCTGTCTTCCTCTTGCTTTTTCGCTCTCTTTCCTTTCACCATCTGCCTCTAGAACTCTCATATACTCCTCTTCCTGTCATGCTATCTCACTCTATATCTCTCTTCCTTTCTTTTTCTTTCTCAATTCTTTTCTCTCTTCTTTCCCTCTAGCTCTTTCGTTAACTTTCCTCTTTCTCTCTATGGTACACAAAGTACATAATTATAAATTATAAAGATTCTTTTCTTGTACTTTTGAAATATAATTGTTATATTTTTATTGTAACAGGTAAATACACATGGTGGACATGACAAAACATATGGGAAATGCCAGGAAGGGTATTACTGGATGTGGATGAAACAACATATGTCAGTGACTGTAATAAATACAATAGAGTGACTCTAGGCCAATAGAAGCAGCACCTCTGAATTCGTTACCAGTGCCATCAAAAGTGTTGAGTTTAGTTGGAATCAATATTAGCTATCTTCTTCCAATAACATACAGCAGGAACAAATATATTGTTGCGGCCACAGATAATGTTTTTCAAATGGTCTGAGAATGAAGGTATCCACAACAAAAGTGCTGACGAAGTAAAAACAATTCTTCTTAATATCTTATGTTATAAGGGAAAAGAGTTCACAAACCTCAGTCTGGAATTTATTAACAAAACTTGCAAATGACTATTTTAATATACTAAGTTACTAAGAAGAAGTATGAACAACAATTGAAAGCTATATTTTATTCCATGTAGGTGATTTTTGGAAGATTATTAGTCTGAAATTCTAATCTGTATTAAATTTAATTGTAATCTGTATTAAATATAATTGTAATCTGTATTAAATTTAATGTAATGGCTCATTCGAAATAAATCCTATATGAGTTTGTTACATGAACCTATTACATGCATATATTTCACATGTGGGCCCTTAAGCAGATTAAGAAAGAGATAATTAATGAAAAAATAACCAATTAGTTGTAGTTGGGAAAAATCGGTTAGCTGATTCTGTCCCCCCCCCCCCCCGCCCCGATTTGTTAAGTGTTAATGTAGGCATTAAGTATATTACGAAAGAACCCATTAATGCTAATAAACTATTTGGTTGGGGGTGGGGAAATAATCAGCTAGCTAAATTCTGGCCCTCCCCCCCATTTGTTAAGTGACCCATTACATGTATATTTCACATGTGGACATTAAGCTTATTACCAATTAGAATTGGCTGCTAAACTGATTGAGCTAAATTATACTCTAATACGTATGAAATTGGGCCATGTGCTTTACTACATTTAATAGTGAGACACAGTATGTGCATGCCTGTTAGAATCTAACTGCAAAGTCTGAATATAATCAGTAAGAAAAATTAATGTATTTTCTTTACTGTAACAAGATATACCAAGGGATTTGGGGAAAGTTTGGGGTTGAAAATCATCTCAATCCAGATGGATTAAACCTAAAATATGTATCAGATAATGAGGGATCATAGCCAGTTATCTTCCATTTAATTGACTGGTGGTTGTTGTTCTTGTGGTTGTGGGGTTTAACGCCATATTTCACCACACGATAGGCTATGCATGGCGGCCAGTATTAATGGTGGAGGAAGAACCCTGGAAAACCCCGGGAAGAACCACCGACCCACGAGAAGCTACTGGCAAGCTTTCTCACATACCCACTTTAGCCGAATCCTAGACTCGAACCCACGCAGACAGATGTGAGATGGCAGTGATCCGTAACGGAGAGCGCTTTAGACCACTCGGCCACTCGGAGCCCCAAATTGATTGGTGGAAGCATGGAACAAAGCAGTCCAAAATTATATGCGGTGTACTTCCTATAGCATCTACATTTTGCTTTGCAAAATGTCTCAATCATATACATCATAGCCATTATTGGCAGTGAAAGAGGAGCTTAAATGACGAGGTAAGTCATCTATGTAAAAAAAGGAGTTAATCACTAGGTTAAGCAAACTAGGCATCAGTGATATTGTTGCCTGGCTTTGTCAAAAGGCGTAGTTGTTGTAAATTTATACCAAGTCTTAGTTACCTCTCCGTGACCACGTATTTGACATTTGTTCACCAAACATGTTTTAAAACTTTTTGTTAAGGCTTAAATACGAAACTGTTCTCAAAGTTGTTTTGCTTTTTTGTTGTCGTATAAGTAATTAATTAAAATAATATATCTAGACTGATCGATAATAGATTGTTTTGAGGAATGATAAAGTCCAAGGATAACCAAATATAGGGAAAATGTTATTATGTGGCTCCACGTTTTGGAAAGACAGCTGCCTATGATACCTCATTGAAGCATGTTCAACCATGTCATAATTCTTGTGTGCAGGGTAAAACATCGCTGTTTTGTAATGTGACCAGGAACATTATATTTTCATTTCTTCATACAATATATTTTGGAAACAGTTGAGTAGATTCATTGCACTTGGTAACCATTTTATTAGTCTTTCATGAAATGAGGCTTTATATACGATACTTTAAACATTTTAACTGTTTTATCATATAGTGTTGTGTTCATTATAAAGTTTTATACAAATAATAACTAAGCAACTGAACAATGAATTTTTTGCATTATTAGCTGAAATATGAAGATTATGCTTAAGGTGGAGATGGAATTTAGTATTAATATAGTTGCATTGCTCCTATTCTTAACGTTTGGAAAGTTGTACTATCTTTAAACTGCATTGTTTGAGGAAACAATATGGGCATTTATCGGCATCTATTGGTCAGTATGACTGGCCACATTTATTTTCAAACCTTGGTTAATCGCCTGTCATGGTATGGGAGGTTAAGAAACAGTATATACATAAGTTAACAGAAAGATATGCTTGAAAGAAAAATTGAAGATACAAATACTAAAAAGTAATACTTTTTTTAGATTAACCTTGCTGCCTCTTGTTCGAAAGTGGGGACACACATAAACAATTTTACTAAGACTAGTTGTACAGTAATCAACTGACAAAGTTAGTCACAAAGACCTGGTCTCATCCTCCCATGACTACATACATTGCTTTGCCTTTAGTTAATATTGCCTTACAATTTTTGTTATACAGTCATAAAATTTGAATATTTATTTTAAGAGTTTGTTTTACCCATTTGCAAGAAAAAAATGTAGAACAGTGACCTATATTTCAGGTTTGGTTTATTATGTTCTTGGTTTACATTAAGCCGACTTTCTGAAATCTTGAATACTGTTGCCTGTTGAAATATGAAACTGAACCAATTTTTAGCAAGAGTTGGTCAAAGCAACATATTATTGAACATTAATGCATATTTATCTGTATATTAAAAAAATCATGACACTAATCATCACCTGCATATACATTTTCATTTATCACTGGTAAAAATAGGTCTCATTTAGCTAGAATTAGTCAAAGCAACCAAACAACTTGTTTATTTTGTTTGTGGTGCTGATCTGACATCTGATGTGACTGTTATGGCAGCTATCATATAAATATTGTTTCTGTCACCTCATGAATGGAAAATCATATTGACATGTGGTTTTGCACCATATGATTTATCAAGCCTATATGAAATTAAATGACAATTGTTCCAATCTTCCGATCAGCATGGCTACTAATGTAGCCATCTTGAATTTGTTTTTGCATTTTTCTGAATGGATAGTTCCATAGATATTTGGTTTTAACTAAAAGGCTTTTAATGGTCATAAATGAAAACATTGTGGAGGTGACATCCATAATGGCCACTATGGCAGCCATCATAAAATTTTATGTTATTTTTAATTCTCTCACATTGTTTGATTTTATATTTTATTTAAGTCAATTTATATTTTAGAAGACTTGAAAGCTTGTTTGGTCTTACCTTGTCTTGTTACCTAAGTTTAAGACCTATGACTTAACGTTGGTCTTTAATGATGATAATTTGCACAGACAGCATGATTGCTACAATGACTATCTTGAAAAACATTGTATCTACCCTTCCTAAATGAATACTCATATCAAAATAGGGTTTTCACCAGAAAACTTCACATAAAAATGGCCCCAATCTTGCATCCATTATGGTTCTCATGGTGGCCAATTTGAAACTTGCCTTTTTCCTCCAGAATAACAGAGATAAGTTTCCACACCATCCGTTAACAGAAAGAAACAGTTGTTAGTTCCTGGAAATTCATTTTGGCCAGTGGAGTATCATTTTTTGAAGGAGCTCTTCTTTAACTTAACTTGGCTGTAAAGTTAGCAATGATGTCCCGGTAAACATGACTTGGGAGAAGAAAAAATCATGGAAAGTCCACTGATAATGTACAGGAAAGAAATAAAGTAATTAACATTTAGAGAACCCAAAAATGAATAAATACTGCAACGATGATGATAGTGGTGACACTGAATATAGTAGCCTAAGAGTGATGATCATCAAGAATGAAATAATTAGAGAAAGATATCTTTAACATTAATAACTTGAATTACGAACAACACCTTTACACGAATAATATGAAACGTTTTTCGATGATGAAAAATCGAAGCAAATGATGCAGTGTTATAAGTTTTGTGGAAAGACATTCATATGCAAAGAGAAAAGCTGTAGTGTCAAAATACAAGCAGTGCTTTAAGAACATCAGATGTAATTGTACAAGCGGTGGTCATTTATGTTTTGGTATAATACATTGTGATCATATTAATCAGCACTCAGATACTGAATTAAAGAAAATTATGTTAAGACACATACTTGTATTTGACATTTATCCTTGGTTGTTGCAGACTGGTGTAAAAATATTTTGTAAAATGCACTACCACAGGTTTGCAAATTACTTTCATAGCGGTGTATTTTACAGCAAATGGCCATACAATCAAATACTGTCCACTGCGAGTATTTTTAAGATCATATGTATATGCTGAGGAACACATAAACCTTATAATACGTTCACCATAATTCCAACAACAACAACATTAGGGGCCCTGGGGGTGATTAACTGGTCTATAGGGGTAACCTTTACTGATCACTGCCGTGTCAAATTTGCATGTGTTCAAGTCACAGGCTGGCCAATGTGGGTATGCGAGAAAGCTTGCCAGCATATATATATGGTCTTCAAAATACTCGCAACAATTAGAAACATAAATTATGATTTTTATGAAAACACAGATGATTATTTCTGTTAGAATACAAGTTATAAATATATAAAGTTCAGTGGCATTGGTATGAAACGGCTCTAGAGGTGTTGGCCTTGGAAAATGTTAACTATTAAGCAGAACGTGCCATTATGTATACTGTAAATTACATTTGCTCGCATGACATGCTGGTATATGTGTCTTAAATGTGGCATCGGAGTTAAATCACATAGCTAGCTTTGCCGACCTTGTGGATCTGTTCGTGAGTATTACTGTGCACCCTGACAATGATTCACTAAGATATATGTCAATAAAAACACACTGTAAGGCTAACACTGTTGAGGAACCACATATGTTGATGAAGTAACATCCAGGGTTGAACCAATTTCAGTTTATGATCCTGACAGAGTGAACAAATTAAAAGAAAAGTATTGATGGAATTTGTAATTAGAGAAAGATATTCCTTTATATACCAGTACCAGTAAATGCGAAAGTTCAGTGGGATATTTCCATTCGTCGCAGAGATGTCAGTGCTGTTTGCAGTGGTAAAATCAAACATTTTTTTAGGTGCTTTTATGTGGGAGAACATGCATCGAGGATTCCACAAATAATACAAAACTGCATTGTTAACCTAGATTTGACAATGGGACCTAAAATGCATGGGGTAACATACATACTAAGACCCAAACATATTTTATACTTTGACTGGTATTGGCTTGTACTACCGCCTAAAATTGTTAATTATTTAACCCATGGCGATAGCCCAGATTGACAGCAATCATTCTCAGATGGGCCAATATATGGTAATGTTGTTGTTAAAGAATTACATGCACTTGAGCATTTAACCATCCCAGCAAATATGTATTGAAATTACGTTTAAATTTGCTTAAGATTATTCAAAACGTGTGTTAATATTTATGTTGTATTGATGAAAATCTGAGCAGATTTTCCACCAAGGCAGATTTGGCTGAGATTTGGCTTAGTTTACCAGCCACATTGTTGCTGACATTGACCCAGATCAGATTGTGAATTTTGAAAATTGAACTGTTAAACTTAAAATGTGTAACATATTATTTGTGGAATCAACACAACAACAGCCTTTGGTCTGAATATGGTATGAATCGCAACCACATTGACTATTATAGCTACACCCAGTGGAATTGTCGGAACCACTGTCACAGATGGTGCTGGTAAAATTATTTCGTTGTGGCTGCATTCTGGAATACTATTCTAAACTTTTCATGGCAGCGCAAAGCAGTTTCAGTACAATTAATAACTCGATGGCTATTGAGGATCAAAGAATTAGCATGGCCGAGTTTGAATTAATGTTGGTGGGAATGGAAAACCACTGGTAACTCGGTGCACATGTACAAAACCAGGGGTTCGTGGATTTACAGAGAGTACAAGTCGAGTAATTTCCTTTTAAAATAAAAAGTTAAAAAATACCAAAAAGAAGCGCAGTTCATTGTATTTATGTCACACACATGAAGATGTGGTAAGAACGGTATTTTGTTGGTTTCCAATGTATTTCACAATATTTTACTCTATATGACTATCCTCTTGCATGGACTGTTGGTAACTTTCATGGATTATAATCCACAGTTCACATGCATACATGTGTGATTTCATAAGATATGAGGACTAAGTCATGTTGGATAGAGGGTTGTCACCTGTATCAGTAAGTGTTACAAGTCTATAGTCATAAACTAAGTCATATAAAGAAGAAAAACTGACGAGTTTTGTAAAATTTAACAAAGAATTTGATCATCAGTATTTTACAAAAAAATCTAAGATTAACATATAATTATGAACTGAATCCAAATTATTCATATTAATGTCCAAAAGAATGACATTTTCAGGATAATTGTCAGATCCAAGACTATATTTGTTTGCCCACAATCCTGATGTGTCAAAATGTTGTATCCAGAACTTGTTCAAAATCAAATTATAGTCCAATGAGCACTTTCTATTTCCACTAAATAATCCAAAAATTTCCAAAATCAATTTCTTTTTAACTTTGTATGGACAGTTAATATCTAACCTAAATATGATTTTGAAGTATTCGCAAGAGAGACAGAACTTTATCACCAGGTTGAAAAAGTCTTTCCTTTGTACTTTTGACCTGCCTTAATTGTAATTTTGAGTGAGTAGACAGAAGATTATATCTTGCTACTTCACAATCAGAGATATAATTTAAAAAGATTTGTATCAGATTCCTCTGTATAAGAAAGCATTTTCTTTTAACAAGCCCATGGATAATATATGTCCATAAACTAGTTCAAAAGAATTGAAACTAGCCATTGACAAATTAAACAAGATCTACAATATTTGGAACATGATGTATGAAGATTTAAAAATGATGTAAGAACTTCTGATAGGTTTCGTTGACTCGTAAATGACCAGCCAAAATATTTTCACGAGCCAAATTAAGAATTTCCTGTCTATATGACATAAGAGCAAGAGTTTGCTAGCTCACTGACCACTCTTCACCAGCGGGTGCCTCAGGTGGTCTCGATTTTATCATAAGGACCCATTTTGTAAACTATCAAGTTTTTACATCTGCAGAATCTGCTTTTGCCAGCCTGATTAGAAATAAGAGAATGAGTAGTCAAAATATGATGACAATACCTTTTAATTCATCAGTAACAGGAGCAAAGGTGCCCTCATCAAAAGTCTGACCAACACATGTGTCAGGCAAAGGAATAATTTCCTGAAGAAAATCTTTCATAAGAGCGTTTTATTGCCATAGCTTTAGTAACTGCACCAGCAGGGTAAAAATAAGGGATTTCGTTTTCAATAAGCCTATAAATAAATAAACATTCTCAATGGGCAATGAACTCACAGCGCTGATAGTCGTTGGTCCTGAAACTAGGTGTGAAGAAAAATTAACGTTTTCGAGTAGAATTCGAAGAAAAACGCACACTATTCCCTAAACAAGAACACTTCCATCAGAAGAAGACTTCTCAGACAAAGGCAGAGTACCTGGTAATAAAATAAAGCGAGAAGCTCCTGCTTCCCTTAATATCTTTATTGGGATAGGATTGATCCAATCACCAATAAGTGATATAAAATCTTTTGACATAAGTGGCTTATAATTCTCCATATAATCTGACCGAGGTTTATTTGACACAACAAATGTATTTTTCCAATGAATTTGACCTCAAAGAAATAAACTTTCTCAAAAGCTGTCTTTATTCTTTAGTAATAATAAATAATGTACCCGTTCTATTCCATTGAATAATCAGAACAACTGTTTTTCTTCTTAAATGATAGTTACACACAACATATAATTCGTCTGCAAACTCATTTTAACACATGAAATTATAATCCAAAATAGGAATGAATTTGATTGCTTAGTTCTCTTATATGAACCTTCAAGAGTCTTAATACGACTTTTTATCGCAATATACTCCATGGTACATATCTAACTACTTAATCTAACATTTAAAATAATACCTGTTCACGTGATCTAATCTATAAAATAGGAAATAATATTTCTTTTAAGAATCTACCTAACCGACCTGTCCGGTGGGAAACAACCCACAATGTGTGAATAGATTTACTATTTTTATTATTAGCAACAGCAAACATGCGCGTCGGCATCTATTTATAGATACTATGCAATTTTACGTTCATAAGATCTTAATATAGTACGTATGAACGTGTGAATTTTCAGCAAAAGATAATCACTGCCATTTTCAGTCATGAATGATGATAAAAAATTATAGATGTACATCAATCAAAAACCTCTATTATTACTCTACTGTTTGTGTGTATGTAAGTATAGCACGTATGCATAAACATTTCGACACTTTTCGCAGGATAGCAGGATTGCATGCTTGAACAGTGATCCAAAAGCAGTTGCTGGACTGATTAAAATCAGATCTCCACTGTTGTACGTGAAGATCTGACAGCGACAACTTAGGGATCGTGTTCTGGTAATATGTTATTACCATAATCGCTAATTTTATCAGCCAGTCTGATGAAGTGTTATATATTTTGGTTTGGAGACTGAGCAGTTTGGATGAAGAATAACAATGTGTACGGAAAGATTTCATTCACTGTCAATTTTCTTTAAAGCTGGGTTTCTATTGGCAAATTCAAAGGTCACCAGAACATGACCCTTAAACGGTCGTCGTCATATTTTCACGTTTAACAGAGGATATCTGATTTTATTGAGATTGCTGGATTATAGTCTGTGTCTTTGGATAGTGATCAAAAAGCGGTTGCAAAATGATGGGACGCGTGTATCGTACTAATAAACAAAACAGGTAGCTAGATTGTAAATGTGGCGTTTTAGATTTTAATTTTTTATAATAATATTAACATTCCGAAAATTCCCGTTTGGCACCAGGAACAGACAATGTTAAATTCCTGTTTGGCTCTAGAATGCTTTTTATGTAAACCTACAGTATGGCATAATTTTTAAAACAAACTTCACATTGACTCTAGGGTGACCCATATATGAACTCCCCGGCAGTGAGACAATTAGAACAAAATGGAGACGGGTAAGAGCTGAATGATTTTGTGTGTGTGTGTGTGTGTGTGTGTGTGTGTTTACAATTTACATTTCATACAACTACATCAACTTGAGCGGAAGCCTAATATTAGATTCTAAATCATGCCGGAAATACATGGAGAAAAACAAGACGCGCATGACATTGATTCACCAAAGACAGACACCAGACTAGTAGAAACTGATACAATTAACGCACAATTCTGCATTGTTTTAACTACTATAGTGATATGGCTTTGCCTTGTATATTCCCAAAGGAACAACGAGTAATACAGTAGTGACATGTTTAGGACTTAAAAAGTTCCTATATGGTTTAAACCTATCAAACACTAAAGGAGCGGATGATAAAATCCTAAAGTACTTAAGGCACTATCTTTTGAGTTGACACAAGTACTTACACACCTTTTAACAATCACTGGACATTTACAACATCCCAAGGATCGGTCCATGGAAAATAAATGGAATGGCCACTACTGAAAAAAGGTAATCACGCAATGGTCAATAATTACCGCCCGTTGTCACACTCCTCAGTGTTCTTTGCAAAGACCTTGAACATATTGTCTGTTCTAATCATGAAGCATGGATAACTATATGATAAACATGATGCATTACGGAAATTTCAGAGTTCGAAGCACACAGTGCTAAGTTATTAATGAACGGGCTAAATATGTGGATAGAGGTGACCAAGTAGACAATTTGTATTTTTGACTTTGAAAAAACTTGTGACAGAATCCCCATTAATTGTGGAATTGCAAGCAAAGCTCAACGCTGGATAGGTGCTTTTTAGGCTTCCGATAAAAATATGTAGTGACAAATGGTCCCAAATCTGGCTGGTGTTACAAGTCTATGCTCTTAAACAAGTAACATAAAAAGTGAAAATCAGCAAGCTTTTTAAAATTCAACAAATAATTTCTTTGCCTTGAATACAAAGTGAAAATTAAAAAAGAACTTACGGTATTACAAATTAAATCCAAAATAATCATATCATTAAAGACACAAGTCCTAATAATTTAGAATTCTGAATAAACTTGGTAAAAGTCCAAATGAAGTTCAATGCTGAAGGAGTTGTTGTGTCTGTGATGACCTGTATTATGCTGTTGTGCCAACAGTTTTTTAATATTGAAACACTAACAAAACTCCAGGTTTTCATTCACTGCAAATCCTAATGAAAAATGTCTGTGTCCAAGAATGTTATTTTTTGTGAGCACTCTGCATTTCCAGAGAAAAGAATCATTGAATTACATAATTTGAAGAAATACATTCCAAATTATTAATGTTTATTATGACAAAGTCTGTTACAAAAATTATAATATATGACCTGGACAATATCAGCTAAATTGTAGGGGAATGCGAATAACATAGACCCAGACCCAAATAAACATACTTGCTTTTATTAATAATGATCCTGATAATAACCCATGCATTTAGAGAATATTTTAATACGTATTCGTTGTTTGCAGAATAAAATACAAACATAAAACAATTGAGGTTAAGTAGAAAATAAACTTGATTTTGGACAAGGTTATGTGCAACGTTACTTTACAATATCATATAATGAAACATAAAAAATAAAAACTAACAAATAATGCAAAGTAAATGTACATAATACTATAGTACAACGTAGGTTGTAGAGTACTGCAAGAACAATACTTTGACCAGCACTCTTCTCATAGCAACAACAGCCACATCCTAATTGAAATTGACTAAGAACGTCGACTATTCGCAGATGACTGTATATGCTACTGATTAATCAAAACCGAGCCTGACATTAAAAAAGCTAGGACGATGGCTTCGAAAATGTGGCATGCGATTCCAACTTAACGATGCAGCATATGCTTGTTGACAAGAAAGAAATGACATAAAACCAATATATTGTATTTACTAGAAGATGCTGTGTTAGAAAACCTCAATCAAACAAAATATGTAAAGCTTACAAGTACATGTGATCTGAAACGGAACCTTCAAATTTAACTCGAATTTTACGCCAATAAAGACGTATCGTATCTTGTCATCTTGCCCATAAAATGCGGAAGAACTCGCTAACAAAGGTTTAGTAAGACCTATTTTAGAATACGCTTGTATAGTACGGGACCCAAATTACCAGAGTTTAGAAGATGAAATTGAAAAGAATAGGGAAAACGAGCAGCCAGGTTTGTTTCATCCAATTATGACTGTATGCCAGAAGTATGACCTCGATATTGGATAAGTTGTCATGGAAACCATTATAAATACGTACATTGAAAAATAGATTAGTGTTTTCTGCAAAGGTCTAAAAGCAAAGCAAATATACCCTTCCATAATTTAATGAAGCCTAAAATAAACAGAGAATAAATCAAGACAATATATATATATATATATATATATATATATATATATATATATATATATATATATATATATATATATATATATGATATCATGCGCACGAACTGATTGTTACAAATTCAGCTTTATTCCCCACCCCATATTAACCACCACTGCCGAATCCTCAGAAAACCATATAATGAAAGCTACTGGGGACACTTTTTTATATAAAAAGTACGTTATTTGTGTTGTTGTTGTTGTTGTTGTAGGGTTTAACGCCATTTTTCAGCACACCATAGGCTATACATGGCGGCCAGTATTAATGGTGGTGGAAGAACCCGGAAAGAACCACCGACCCACGAGAAGCTACTGGCAAGCTTTCTCACATACCCACATTGGCTGAAACCGAGACTCCAACCTACGCAGACAGGTGATATGGTAGTGATCCGTAACGGAGAGCGCTTTAGAACACTCGGACACTCGGGACCCCCAGTTGTTTTTGCAATGATGCAAACCCGATATTATGATGTAGCGCCGAACGTATCATGATACAAGAAGAACGAGCTTATAAGACTCAATTTTGTACATTCTACTTTGCGACCGCTCCGGTGGCCTAGTGGTTAGAGCGTTCGCCTCCGATGCGGTAGGTCGCGGGTTCTAACCCCGGCTGAGTCATATCAGAGACATAAAAATGGTACAAACGGCTGCCTCGCTATACGCTCAGCATTACGATGCTAGGACTGGTCGGCCTAGTGTAAGGAAAATGTGACTGGGTGGGACATCATGCTACATGTCTGCCTTATGATTCCTCAGTGCTAGACGTCACTGTAAACCACTACACATCGTAGCGATATGACTGATTAATTTTTAAAGCTACGTTATAAATCCTAATCACACACACACACACACACACACACACACCCTAATCTGCGAACCTATCACTTTTTACTGCAAGAGACACGAAATGATTGTTTACATAAAATTAAAAGTAAAGTAATTAAGCTGCTTTTATATAGTGCTAAGACGTTTTCTTGTTCATGTAAAACCTAATTAGATCCGAACTGAATCTATACTTTACAGTCACTATCAAAACTTAAGTTCAATTTCTACCAATTGACATTATGTCGATTAGCCAGTATACATGTATATTGGATTCGCGGTACTAATTATATGCACAACTATTGACCAATCTAGAAATGGGTGACCAAAGCAAAGAGTATATTAGTTTTAATGGCACATAATTAATACTGAAATGTAAAGTTTTTGCGAAAGAAAGTAACATTAACAATATACTTTTGATGTAAATGTTGTATTTGTTGCAGCCGGACATTTCGTTTTCACCACAGGGGCTTGTATCGTTGCTTACAATTGACCTGTCATACATGTAATGTATAATAACTAAATACAATAACTACAACGGAGAACACTTGTCTCCTTGCTCGCGCGACCTATTTAAGAATAAACGCTGATATTTCAAGCTACGCTTTGCGTAGCTCAATACTTTGGTACCGAATATTTAGCTCAGGCAGTCGACTGTGTATCCCTATCGAACGATTGACTTAATATCATACCATTAAAGACTGTCAAATCATTGTTCCACGCTACTGCTCGACCTGGCCGTGATCGCGCCCGCTTAATATGTGAGATCCTGCTGAATCGAATACTGTCCTCTCATTGGTTAAAATAAAACGCTGTCCTGTATTTATTTATATTTATAACTGATTTTCAGTTGGCCAATGAGAAGGTATTGTTTCATTCAGCGCGTTGTTCTTGTGTTGGTTTTGCTTCTTTCTGTTACTTATTTTAAGACACAACGAATCCTAACAAGCCAGATAACTTTGAAAATATGACTCTTAATTTTGACCTGAGTAGCAATAACAAGAATAACATCATGTTGTTATATATATATAATATATTCAATCTTAAATGATACTAATAATTTCATTTGAATTTTCATTTATAAGAAGTGAATTGATTCAATTTTTGGATCCTTGGGGAAATACATCCAAGGTCACTCGCAGATAGTCGTATTGCATCATAGCGATTGCCGAAATGAAGGAAACCATCGGGGTATGTTTGTTGTTGTTGTTATTGTAGGGTTTAACGCTATTTTTCAGCATAAGAGAGGCTATACATAGAGGTCAGTATTAATGGTGGAAGAAGAACCCCGGAGAATCCTGGAAAAAATCACCGACCCATGAGATGCTACTGGCAAGCTTTCTCACATACCCACATTGGCCGAACCCGAGACTCGAACCCACGCAGACAAAGGTGGCATTGCAATGATCCATAATTTTCAGCGCTTTAGACCACTCGAGGCCTATGCGTATGTTTGAAAGGTACACTCCCATAGCTACATGTATAAAGGGAAACGCCTTGTGTCTGGGGTTTTTGTGTGTGCGTGGCGGTGCTGTGTGTATTTTGTATGCATGAAACTATTCTTTTATGTAGCTATCAAACTGTTTTGTCATGTACCTAAGTCAATGCATTATGCAAAATCTCCTTATGGAGGAAATAAAGATTAATGAGCGAAGAAATAGTCTATACATAAGTATTGTTAATGTCAGCCGTGTTAGAAAGTAACATGTCGATACGACTATTATCTTCGGATGGTAGAGACAATATAATTTCTACAATATCTTCCCTAGTGACCATATCCAATTGATAGTATTTCGGTATAGATGTGCCTAGACATCAAGACAAACACTGTATATAATTTCATTACGTTTTACCCATATATATTTGATACTGGTGAAATGGCCATTTTTGTCTGCTCCGGTTTGGTTAGGATGTAGTGAAATGTGATTAGGTAAGAGTAGTGATTGAGTTTGGGTATAATCCCTCCCCGAAAAAACTTCCAGCCCGATCACCTTCTATCCGAGTTTGAGTTGACTGAATCTCTTTTGGCGAAGTCCATCAAATTTACCCACTGGATTGTTTTATAGTAAAGTTTACATAGACCATATAATCCACCACCACCCCTCTCCACCCCGACCTCCCCATGATATTTTGGTCATATGTTTAACATTGGTGTAGTGTATAACATGAGAAATACGTTGGCCAAGTGTGTTAATCAACATCATTCGTAACTTCAGAATGGTTGATTTTTAGAAATTCACACTCAGTGAGGTTACCTCCACTTATGTCTAAACTCTGATGATAACCATTCATACAATTTCCATATTTCTTCAAAGTTACAAATCGGAGATCACGTCTGAGTGGTATGCTATTTTGAGGTAACAAAAGTTTCTCTCATACATAATGCAAGAGTCAATTAGGAAAGGAACCCCAATCATTAGCGCATGTTAAAGCACTTTGTTTCTTTGTTTGTGTTCTTGTTGTTATTATTATTGTCTATCTGATTCGATACGTTGGTGGACTTAACGATGGAGAAGTTTTCTTAATTTCGAGCTCGAAATGCGAGTCACCCGAAGCGAGCGAGATGAGAATATTTTGTGATTTTAAAGGCGAGAATCTTAGACCACTCGGGTACTTGAGCCCATGATTTTTTTGATTTTCCTTTGCTATTTGTTAAATTGTTTTTTCAGAATGTTTCTTTTCTCCCATTCCTGGCGGGGAAGCCGTGCAGTTCCTATCTTAAGGCTCCTCTCTTCTACTGCAAGAGGTATGTCTGACTTCCCTTTCTGGAAATGCAACAACCCTTCCAGCATCCCCCCTTCTGTATTTCGGCTAACAGGACCACTCGGTTTGAATATACTAGGTCAATTGCCCGTCCTTGGACGGGAATAAAAAAAATATCTTGGGATCAGCGACCTTGAAAGAAAGTTTAAACATACAAAAACAAATAAAGTTTTAAAAGAATTGTGATGCCGCCACTCGTTTCGAACTAGCGACCTCTTGTTTGGCAGCCTGGATTTTACAGAAAGACAAATGTGAGTGCTTTTACATCACTAGTTTGATTTCCCGTCCTAGGACGTTAATTAAAAAATAAAATAAATAAATAAATAAACTGGAGGAGAGAGTTTAAAAGACGTTTGAAGATAAATATAAAAAAGTAATAAACAAAATATATTCCGAATGCCGCTACGAGTTCCAAACTCGAGACTTCTTGTTTGGCAGCTGGAACATATAGAAAGACAAATGTTTTTTTTATGTATAAGATATGCCAGGGTTTCTACATGCCGTGGTGTTGGTTTTTTTAATTCTTCTTTCAAGTCGGAAAAACTGTTCTACCACATCTGGTCAAGACATCTGTAATGCCATTTATTATTTCTTTGTATAGCTATTTGCTATTTTTTATCCGTTGTGTACAGTACGCTTTTTATCTGAAAGGTACGATGCTGAGTTTTTATTTTTGCAGTTAATTTCTTTCTATCTTTATTTTTTTTTTCAGTTCGATATCGAATGAATTGTTTGCGGATGCACTTTGTATTACAAAAAGTGATATACTGGTATTTTTTTTTTAAATATCATCTAAATTCTACATCTCCAGTTAGCCAAACAAATATTTTTCCTCAGTCCATATTTTCTTGATCTGACTTTATATTTAAGAACTATAGTTTTGATATACCTCATTTTTGTTGGTGGTTCTATTAATTTGGTTATATTATTGTTTCTGTATATCCCATGCATTTGTTTCAACGTATACACAAAGTATACATAAAGAAATAATTATATGTTTTTACACAGACTCCCTTTTATCTAGTTTTTTCATATATAATGTTTTTTTTTTCTGAAATATTTTCTAATTTATAATGTCTACGATGTTGGATTATTTAGTCATCCCTCCATCATTACTTTATTTAGTTTTGCTGCGGAGGTAATGTAACTCCCCTCCCTATATGAACAGGATTATTTCTTTGTCAAAGGTATCTTTCATACTGTCCTTTAAATCTACCTAGTTAAACATATACAAATTTTAATATACATATGTCTGAGCGACCTGCATTCGATCCATTATATTCAAATTTGCATGTGCCTACATTTGTAAGATAGTTCGTAGTTTTTCCCAATTATGTTGAATTTGTATACTCTTATATCCCCACCCCGCATACACACATAAGTCATTTCTAAGCCTAATATACGTGTCGTCTGGTTCGAGTCCAGTATTGTTCCCCTGCCAGTTACTTATTTATACAGAATTTCAGTGTTTTGCATGATTAATTTTAGATTCTGTTGCTTTCCCGAATTCCATAAATTCCTTTTCTAAATGTTTGAAGCTGTAGGCATCGGATGTAAATTTTGTTTTAGTCACGAACATGCTGTACCATTTTTAGTTGCTTTTTGAGGTTCGGGATTGAATTCCCTTTATATTTGTATTGTTATGTATTTTTATTCGGAGGGTTTCCATTGCTATTACATATTATATCATCGATAAGGAACAATCCTGTCTCGCGGAACGTTCTATATTAAATTTCATCGTGCATACATAAGAAACTACATCTATGTAACTATTACTATATTCTGTGAAGAGCCTTTTCTTGATATATAAGATCAAGGCCCCTCCTCTCTTTAGTTTCCAAAAAATCAATCGCTGTTTTTAAGGATAGAACTGTGTTCTGAATATAATGTTAATTATAGTTCCGACTCATGTTTTGATTCTGTTAGAAAGGATCTTACTACATATTTTATAGTCTGTATTTAAAAACGATATCATTATTCAACTCGTTATGTCTTTTACATCTCCTTTCCCCTTGTACCTAAGTGTTTCTACCCCTTCTTTCGTCGTGGACGTCATTTCATTATTTAAAGAATATTAATATATCATATCTTTAACGGAGCCCCGAGTGGCCGAGTGGTCTAAAGCGCTGTCCGGTAAGGATCACAGCCATCTCACCTCCTCTGTCTGCATGGGTTCGAGTCTCGGATTCAGCCAATGTGGGTATGTGGGAAAGCTTGCCAGTAGCTTCTCGTGGGTCGGTGGTTCTTTCCGGGTTCTTCCTCCACCATTAATACTGGCCGCCATGTATAGCCTATCGTGTGCTGAAGCATGGCGCTAAACCCTACAACAACAACGGCAAAAATGATATCTTTAATATTGGAATTAAGATATATTTTAAGGTAATATATAAATATGTCGTTAAGCCACCTCAACCAATTGATTTTCCTTTTTAGAGTTGCTTGAATGCTGCAATTATTTCATTTGATATTATACGTTTTTCGCATTGAGACCTAGGGTCCTGTGGGATTTCAGACAATTATATATGCCCAGCTTATTCGTTTATCCACCCCGGTGATAGATTTGTGTAATGTTTAGTTCTTTTTAAAAGCTGTACATATGACCCATTATGTGTGTTGGTTTAGTTATGGTAACGTTATATTTTTTAGTTTTTCCATATGCCTCTTTTTCCTTTTCGTATTTATTCCATGATTTGCATACTTTTTGCTTTATTATATAACTTGGGGAATTATCCTGCCCATTATTTTGTGCCAGTTAATTTGTAATCTTATAAAGCTTCGTACTTTCATCACTTATTTTGTATCCTCTATTTTTTTGTATTTAAATATTTATTGCATTTTCGTTGCCTTCCCCGTCTCATGTTTTGTTTGACTTGACAATATGTTTTGGTTATTGATTTAATTCTCTTCTTAATTCCCCTTCCCAACTCTTCCATTAGGCTGCGATATTCCCATTTTTAAAAAGGTTTCAAACAATACTTTAAGTATAGCTTTGTATTCTTCGTCTTTTACAACTGAGTTGTTTAATTGCCATAGGTTCTGACCCAATCTTAATCAGCTTCACTTGGGAACAGGTCAATCGTAGCTAAAGTAATGGTCGAATAATTCAGTTTTCTTCTATTTCTTTGCAGTTTTCACTGCATTATACGAATTTGTATTTCAGGATGCCTGAAACGGCTGAGATCAGTACACGACCTGATGAAAATAAAAATCAGAATTTCGCTTGCTATCATAGTGTATTTTGTAACAGCTAGCAAAACTGTAAATTAATTGGACGGTGCCGACTACATTTGAAACTATGGAAGTCAGCCAAGTCTAAAACTTTTATCAAGATAGTATATCCTTTGGGTTGTGCCCTTGCCACACACCTTTCGAAGTAGTTTAGAGAGCTTCTCCATTTACCATCATGGTTATAAAATAAAGGTATGCTGTTTATCGATATAGAGTATTTGCTTCTATCGAGTGAACAATGGATATATTTCATTTATTTAATTTTTCTTGTGGATGGAATATATCCGTTATTCACTCAACACAAGCCGGTTTTATCTTATGTTCCGCTAGAACGTATTGGCTAGCAAATTGTATAATAAATTCAAGTAGAAACTATCTTACTTGATAATGTCAGCTGATCACCATTTATTTTCCGCTGTGTTTTTCTTGACATTTGTATAGAAAATTGTAGTAATAACATATCCTGCTTTTTGGCCGATTGGACCGATGAGGCCCAATTGGTCCCCGCACTCAAGGTGCCCCGCGCGTTAGTAAATTATATATATATATATATATATATATATATATATATATATAGAGAGAGAGAGAGAGAGAGAGAGAGAGAGAGAGAGAGAGAGAAAGATAATAACTTTAAATCGATGGAAGAAATGTTCAGTTCGATATTGCATAAAACTTGTTTCGAAGTTTATTTCTAAATGGATTGCTCACAGGAAGCTCTTCGCGTAAACCAAGGGGTCCCGGTAAAAAAAATAAAAATCCGGCCTCGCGTTTGCTAAGGCCACTGCGTAGTAATAACATAGTTCTCTTTCATAACTCATCGTTGAACACACATAATCTAAAAGAAAAATGAAAAGTAGGTTGCTGGATTCCAACCTGGTACACCTGCGTGATATGTGGATATGTTTACCATTAAACTAAGAATATTACGAAAATACCCTTCGATGTTCTTCGTCATAATGTTATAAACGTCTTTCGATTACATTAGGACAGAAAACAGTTTAATTTGATTGGTTGGTTGGTTGGTTGGTATGTGTACGTGTATAACACGGCGGCCAGTATTTGTGGTGGAAGAAGAATCCGGGAAGAACCACTGACCCACATGAAGCTACTGGCAAGCTTTCTCGCATGTCCACGGAGGTAGAGTCAAGACTGGAACTCATGCGGACGGAGGATAGTGACAGTGATATAACAAAGGTGAGCGCATTAAACCACTCGGCCACCCGTGACCCCATTCATAATTTACTCCAGTGAATTATGGAAAAATATTTTAAATGGAAAATCCCCTGATTCGCAGACTAGCCTATATTAAAAATACGATAATAATCATCTGAAATTCATGTACATAATGATTGCTATATACAGAAAATAATAAAAAAATTAAACAACAGTCTCTCCTACAAAATATTTGCAAAGTCGAGCTATATCTAAATAACCACGCCTGTATTTAAGATTAAAACTGCATACAGTCCGAATTAAAACTATTACGCTATTCCGGATTACGGCCAGTTATTCCATCCCGTTTAAGAAGTATGCTAAAACAGTCGCCTGATTACAAGAAGTAATCACATAAGCCAATATTTTACGGATGCCGACAGCACAACGCAGATATTCAGACCGTCCAACGCATGCGATTACTTTATTCCCGTCTCGCTGGCAATCGTAATACTTAAATACACTGTATATAATACTTTTAGGTGACACATATAAATTATACCTAGCGAGATATATACTAAACCTTTGGGCGACACATCAACCATTCGACGACCGGTCGTCCAAAGGTTGGTATTTTGCATGAGCGTACATATTTTTACCTTTCGGCGACAGTAAATGGGCGACAAAAAATGTATGTTTGACATTTATTTTATTTTACCACTTGTTCGTGTATTTTCATATTCCTTTCAGTAGTCTATACAGTATTCACTACATAGGCACAATCATGACCCACACATATTCAGTATACAACGATGTCGCCGAAAGGTTGCAATTTAGACGCTTTCGCCTAAATTTCGGATTTGTGTATATATGTTTTCAAAATTGGCAAGGAAACATCATTTCGAAATTGAGTCTCTCGACCTTTATATAGTGCACATGTTCAAAGCGGATTATACCACACGTTAACGGCATATCTAAATATTTATAAAATTTGAAATTTGTGTCTTTCGGACAGATCGCCTCAGTTGCGTCATCATTCGTCTTATGCGGAAATTGATAAAAAGAATGGGAAATGTAATTATAATGAAGATATTCTTCTGCAGACGAATTTCCGCGAGGAGCATATTACGACTTTAATCAACATCTTCGGCAAACCCTAAAATGCCAATCTCACAGAGAGGACAATCGAGTGTAATACAGTATGGAAAACTTTGACCATCTAATAAGTGGACCTTGGTAGATGACACAGAAACCTGATAAAATTGATGCAATTGATGCAATCAGACTCGCTTCTGGACCAGAAATCAAGAAAGAAGATCGATCGATCCTTTCGTTAATAGCATTTTACAGTAAATGTCCATTAAAATATTAGTTTTAAGCTAACACCGCTCACTGACTTGACTAGTAAATGACTAGCCAATTGCGTGCATTGGGCTTTGTGCCCGAAATAAAATTGAACTCTCTTGTGTTAAAGTTGATAAGTAAGAAAAAACAACATAATTTGTCGGAGCGAAAAAACATTATTTTTAAATACGGACGCTACAAGGGGGACGGTTTTGCTATTGGACGAAAAAAGGAAACATTTACCATCACTGATGTGAGTATTAAATTGTTCTCTCTGAAGCAAAACTGATTACTGTTTGAAAAACATCAGCAGTCTGAGGAATAGGAAAATATCGCACATGCCTTTTCGGAAAGGAATTGGTTCATGAAATGTGTCATAAGCCTCTCATTGTTTAATAAATCAACATTCGCCAACACAAGATTAAAGGATTGTGCTCTGACTTTACATATGCATTGCTTACAGATCGAGGAAATTATTATAGTATGTAGTAGCGATACGTCATCCATATTAGGGTCCAGGTGAAAAATGATAATAAATACAAATTTCGTGCAAATACCTTACCATTTTTTACGCTTCCTCAATTATTCTTTTGAATTTGACAACCATCGCTTGTTGACATTATAGATTATTAGTTTCGTTTAAATATTGTTCTGTCCATTTAATGGAAATGAAAGGCATATGGACCATCAGGACAGATTATCGTCGTTTGAATTAATTGATATGGATGAATATTATTCACGATTATTGTCATGATTAGGCTTGTTATAATACACATTTTATGCTTTAGCGTCGATATTGATCTTGAATCTCACTTTCGCGGAGTTGATTTATCGTTATAATTTGTCTGACAGCAGAATCACCCTTCGGCAACACAACACATGCTACATGTCGTAACTGATAAATACAAACCATAATTATACATTTAAAATAGAAAACATTTGTATGTTCCATTTCTAAATTAACCCATTTTGTCCTTATATTCTATAATCTATCTTATTGTTATCTCTTCTTCGAATTGAAAGTTACAAATGAAAATAAGAACGAGTCTTTCACTATCTTGTCAAAGTAAATTACGGTATATAGTCATTATATATTTACAAACAAGCCCTGTATATTTTCTCTGTCTCTTGATCTTTATCTTTCTCACTTATGTAGTATTTACTTTTTAATTTTGTTAATAAACCCGGCATAAGCCACCTCTATTTTTATGTTCTGTATATTGTATCATTTATTTATTATATTTGCAAAACAACAATTTATATATTAATTTGTTTTTGTAAAGAGGTACTTTTGGCTCATTAATTATCTTTGGAATGTTTCCTGATTATAAAATCAACAATCATTCTGTAGATTTGATAAAACGATATAATTTTGCCTTAAACTACACACATTATCAAAATCTCTCTGTCTCTCAGTCTTTCTCTCTCTCTATCTTACAGTTATATTTGAAGCTTTATTGTTTTAATCTTTGCAAGTTTTTTCCCTTAAACAATTGCATAATCGCTATGATTACATGCTTCATTTATATGTCTCTCTCTCTCTTTATATCATAGTTAAATGTGACCTTTGTATTGTTTAAACATTTGAAAGCCGAGAATAATTTGTGTATTGTATGCAATAACATCAACGAGGTTTCCGAGAGAAATAAAAAGCAATATATGATCAAGATTCTCTGTTATGTTTGTGTGTTTCTTACTCTCCTGTTTCTATTTCTCTCAACGGCTGCATAATTTTGATAGTTAGAATGCCTGCTATATAAAATCTCCAACAATGCATTACATGTAAGTGTACATAAATCTTCCACATGAAGTCACACTTTTTAAATATTCCTTTCGATAAATCTGTTTTAACTTAAACCTTTTTACGGATTCAATATTAATGCCATCTAAAGTTTGTCTTTTCTTTTCTTATCCTAGTTTCCGTGGGTACGAGAAACACATTGTATTGACCACACTTAATTTGTTTGTATATATTACATAATAATGGTACAGTCTCAATGTTTCCATTCATTTCGCGACGTCCATTGGAAATACTCATCATTTCCACGATGAGTGGCTTGAAATCAAGACACATGGATGGAGCTGAAATATTTTTATTCATATCTACCATTGTACGAAATTAAACGGTAATTACCTAATATTTCAATTTTGTATTTCTATATAGGAATATGATTAGCATACTATTGGGCACCTAGTGTCCGAATGTTCTAAAGGGCTCGCTTTTACCGGTCCCTGACATCTTATTTCTGTCCGCGTGGATTTGGGTCTCTTGTTCTGTTAATGTGTTTATATGTCAGAATGTCGGTGGTTCTTCACGGAATTTTACCTGGTTCTCCCACCACCAGATATACTGGCCGCCATGTATGGCTAACACGTGCTGAGAATGGGTTACCCCCACAACAAAATACTACTGCTATTGTAATAAACCATAATAGGGTATATCTATATAGACTTAACAATAGTTTTACGTCTCAAAATGTATATGTTTAGATGTCGAATAAAACCGTGGCATAATGTATAGCACCAAAATAAAATGTAGCGCTTTTTAATATATATATATATATATATATATATATATATATATATATATATATATATATATATATATATATATATATATATATATATATTAATTATTTACTATGCTTTTATTGAGTATTGTTTTGTGTCAGATATTTACAATTATTATAATAA
Source organism: Sinohyriopsis cumingii (assembly GCA_028554795.2). Taxonomy (NCBI): domain Eukaryota; kingdom Metazoa; phylum Mollusca; class Bivalvia; order Unionida; family Unionidae; genus Sinohyriopsis; species Sinohyriopsis cumingii. The sequence goes on along the minus strand of JAPYKE020000059.1, from coordinate 1,096,280 downwards.
CAATGTATCTCACGTAAATGTGGCTAGTGTAACGCTTCGCAAAGTATGTCTTAAGCATCGCGTTAGACCAACGGTAACTGATGGTTGCACGGAAATGTGTCTTTGTATGTGTGCGTCTGTGAGTGATTTTGGATTTTTAACGTAGCTTTTGTTCAATCATATCGCAACGATGTCTGCAGTGTGAAGTTTATAGTGATGTCTAGCACTGGGGCATCATGCAATAGACATGTAGCATGATGTCCCAACCAGTCATATTTTCCTGACAGCAGGCCGACCAGTCTTATCACTAACCTTCTAATGCTACATGCCAAGAGAGGCAGCTGTTGGTACCATTTTTTGGTAAGTCCTTGATATGACTCGGCCGGAGACCGAACCCATGACCTTCCGCATCCGAGGCGGATGCTCTAATAAGGCTGGCGGTTTTGTAAGATGAATAAACTTGGCTATCACAAACTCCAGGGAAGACAGAAAGGGACTTTAATAACTGTACCATGATTAAACTGAACGTTTCATCCAAAAAATGAAATTGAAACTCCAGGTGTTTCTCTTAATATGTTACCATTAAAATGTACCAGTATGCAATCTATTCGTTTTAAAACTGGTTGGCAACTATAGCTAGTAGCATCAATAGTAGTATCAATACTCATAGAATGCACTATTATGGAATGTATTTGTTTTGAAATTGTTTGATACATTTATAATCCGGATGAAAGTGACAAACGTTTTTTTTCACTATACGAGCTCTATATATAATCTTTCACCTCAAAAAAATTCAATTTAAATAATTGTTAAGATCATACAAAATTCTTTTGAATAGTCTGTTTTACCAGAAAACAAGAAATCAGGGTCATTGTTAAACGCAAACGTAACTTAGCATGGTCTATATATACTTTAGACAACATTTCCCTATCAACTGTTATTCAATATTCAATGATTGGACAGTCCCAAAATGATATTGCATGAAGGTAATACTCAAAATGATGAACAGAAACGTCCTTTATAACCAGGTAAAATAAAATTAATTGTTTTAAATGATCGATATGAATATAGTAAAACGTATGTATACTTCAGAGATTTTGAGGGGAACTATTTGAAACAAGAGAGAAGAAGGAACAGCCTTTGCAAACATTACTATGATATAGATAGGACAATATATAGTTTACCCCATATCATAATACTGTCAAAGTTGTTCATCTAATTAATGACAGTTGTACATCATCTCCCTATGATTTTAAGGAGAATGGCATTGACCGATGCTGCCCCAAAAATTGACTACAGCTTGCATGATAGACATCAAAATGGAACATTGCGGACTTATCTACAAGCTAAGCTTCGAAGAAAGAGAGGAAAGAAGGAATAACCAATTCAGCCAACTATTGGGGTTTGACTTTTTTAAACGTAGATTTCTTATATTCTGAAACATTTAAATTAAGGAAGTAAAAACTCTCATTATGTAACTTACGGGAACCGGGTGACCGAGTCGATCACTGACATTTCACTTCTGCCCTCTTGGATTCGAGTTTCGGAATAGGCCAATACAGATATGTGAGAAAGCTACCAGTAGTTTCCTGTGAGAAGGAGATTCTTACTGGAGTTTCTTCATCGACTAGATATACTGGCAGCCATATATTGCCTATCTTGCACAGAGAAATGGCGTTAATCATCAAAACAACAACAACTTTAGTTTCCTTTTATATTACCAGCTCATATCAATAATTAATAGGGCAATGTTATGGTGTCAAATCTGGATGGGGGCACACAATGGGTTTAGCGTTTTGAAGAACACCTAGTTCAAGTATTTTGACAATTGTTATTATTTTCAGATGCAAGCAGGTCATTTGCAACTGAAGGCAACTGTCTATGTTGTGTATATAACTTTGATCGAGAGAGAGAGAGAGAGAGAGAGAGAGAGAGTAAAGTCACCTGGCTAATAAACATGGGAATCATCTTCGCAGATGTATTGACTTTGTAAGCAGCTAATTAGTCAATGGCACTCTTCATATTTAAAGATTTAAAATTGTTACAATTTTATCATGCGAACGTCCTTATTTTTAATATACTAGGAAAAATGGATATGCTACCGACATTATCAATTAAAACTTACTGGAAAATGTTTCCTGTATCATGAATATACCATTGAGTATTATATTTGATATCCTAAAGAAGTTAACTATCACCCACTACAACTCAACTTTAAAGGTTTATCTTTACCATAATCGGCACGTTGTAACTCTGTCATGACGCAGTTCAAGTGGAACATATCCCGCTCTAAGCTATGCATCTCTTTGTGTTGGGGGTATTTGTTAATTTAATCCTGTCTTGATGGGATATATTAAAATTGAATTATTTTGGGTTATTTTCTTTCCCACCCAGAAGCAAAGTCAGAGATGTGAGGCAATTACATTGTTCCCAATACCATATTCACTTATCACTATGTTGTATTCTTCTTTTCTTAGAACATCACATTATGCTTGTTTTTATGCTTAGTACATTTTGCAATACATGTCATTATATGCAAATATGAAATATGTACAAGTTCAAAAATTGTATCATTCCTTTTCAAAACATCCAACTCACCTAATTAAAATTAATTTTGGAATAATGTTGCTTGATTATAATATCAACTGTCATTTTGTAAGTAAGATTTATCAACATAAATGAACAGCGTACCGTATCATATACAATAATTAGCATGTAGTTGTACGGCACCACTTATATATCTTTATATCTCTTTATCTATTAATTGGATAATTAACAGCTGTATAACGGTTAAACATGTGAAAAATAAGTGTATTTGTTGTGCTACATGTTTTCCGACAAAGGTATTCAACTTCAAAAATGTCCAATGGCAGCAAGTAATTTCACAATGGTGGTGGTGTTTACTCTACCTTCACATGTTTATCTGATGTACAAATCTGTGTGTCTCTCTCTCTAAGACTCAATCAATCTTACAATAGTACATTTTGGAACGGAAATGTTTGAATTTTGGACAATCAGTTACATATGAATATACATCCATTAAGTTTGAGACAGCAGATGTCTCATTTACCAAAAATCAATAAACTGCAGGATACAGATTATAATGTTGACAGCATAATTATGCACCTAATCTACAGCTTTGTATATGCACGGATCATAATTTGGGACATTACTCATTTTAAATAAAGGAAAAGGATTGTCAATCATTTTTGCATAATAAGATGAACAGGTATCAAATGTTCTGTCAAATAACTAACAGTACATTTAACGTAAAACTGCAGTGATAGATCATCAAGTGCGACCAGAACGATATAATGTTCTGTCAAATAACTAACAGTACATTTAACGTAAAACTGCAGAGATAACTGATCAAGTGCGACCAGAACTGTACAATGTTTCGGGATAAATTTGTGTCATACTAGAAAACACACTTTTCAGTTTTAATCCTATGTAAATATAATGCTTTAAAATTATGTAGATTTACTTACGTTACGTCATGATGTATGGTTATCGTGAATGTAGGCACTTACCAGAAACTGAAAGGAAATAAAACATGCAGTTAGTGTTTATTCGTTCATCAAAACTATAATTAGAACACGTTATGTTGTAGAGGTGCATGAAGCTCTTTCATCACAAAGACCAAAATTAACGTACAAGAAACCAAAGATGTTCTGACTTCATTAAATAAACAGTATTACAACTAGGAATATAGAAACTTCATGTCTAAAAAGTTCAGATTAAAACAAACATTTCGGCTTTCATGGTGATTTCACTTATGATCTCTTATTCTTTACCAAGATAAAGTATATGTTATCTTAATAATTCGAAAGAATGAGCATACTACTCGCCTGTTTGTTTACGTGGATATAATAATGCATTTTCAATGGAAACGTGAATCATTCTCACAGAATAGAATACATCATAACGAAACCATCGTAAGAACCATTCACCTCACATTGTCAACATATCAGGGCTGGTGTGCCTCAGTTATACATACTTTTATCTCTATTACGTTTGTGAGCTTAAACTAATGATACAGTCACCAATATTCATTGTAGTAGAGGAATGATTTATGATGCTGCATCGGCACTTAGATTGCATGTTGTTTGCAAACAAGAGTAAAATCGTGAATATTAATAATGTTGATCTAGTTTGCTCCACACGGCTTAGTTAACGTTGTCATACCGAGGCAGGATAACCTTAAGCTCACATGGGCAAACCTTTACGGATATGTTGTTACTTTTTTGTACCTGGAAGAGAATATGCTGCATAGCCCCGTTTTGGATGGATTAATCTCAGTTTATGCTCATGGTATGTCAAGTTAAAGTGGATAGTCTCATCCTGACAGGAAAAAATATAAGATATGTTTGCAAACGTGTGCGCCTTTCTCTAAACGATGAAGGTGAATTTACCTAACGCATATATACATGTTCATTGAAGCTTCTAACTGAACTATGCATATAATGAGTTGGAATATAATCTCTTAAATTATATTCACTCCTACTGTCTGTAATTGCGAGATGTCACAACTAATCTCCAGTGGGTTCAAAACTTCTTGCAAAACGATTCGTGCAACTTGGCTTGGTTTTAGGCTAGTTAGACCGTTGCTCGTATCTGATGGACTTCACACTTAATGCATGATGCTTTTGCTAGAGCATACGACACAATTATGCCAAACGCTATAATTTATATATAATATGAATGTTTCTTATGCTTATATTAAAGTTATTATTGGACAAAGTGATTACTCAAGACTAGAAGATAAGATGAACCTTAGTGCAAACGCTTTCCTAATTTGTATGTGTTAGTAAATTTTATAATGTGCCATCATCGAATGCATATTGGGACATGGGACAATCATCCTCGGAAGTTTGAATGATATCAAATTGTTCATACGTTGTGCATATCATCATATTTGTGATTATAAAGTGATAAGACCCTACGTAACAGAAAAGAGCGAAAACCAACAACTTTTGTAAAATACTAGATATACAATATTTCCCTTAACTACAATGCCAACAAGTTGAAATAGCTCATATTATTGTGTATTAACACACAAATAGTCCGAACAGCTTATCACAAATCCAGAAGTATAGAGTATCTCAAATTATTACCAGTGGTCTTCCGAACGAAGTGAACTTTTGAATGTAATGACGTACCAGCAGCCTCAAATGAGATAATGTGTTAATAGTTTTGATGTTTCACAATGATATATTCCGGAATGTTCTTAATGAACTCAAAGTAATTTCAAAATAGTTTAGCCTTAAAGTGTATGGGCACTTCGTAATTCCAATTAAAAACTGAAATAAAATACTCTTCTCAAAAAAACAATTAGATGTATGACTCAAGTTTGGATGTTTAAGATATAAATAATTATGTTACTACATCACATAAGAAAACAAGATACAAGCTCAGAAACATTAAGACACAGTTTCAGATCCAGAATGAGCATCATACGTTTATTTCCATCACGACATAATTCCCATTCTTATACATAACAGACTCTGAGGCATTTACCCTTGATATTTTCCAGTCACATTAAGGAGAATTGTAATACTACGAACTCCCTTCTTTCTTATCACGGGAGTTGCGATTCAAGCTTCTATTTTTGAGGATCTATTATGATTTTCAAAAGGTGATTGTGATTAATATATACTAAATCAGGCATTTTTTCGAAACAGAAGGAAATGCTGCTCTTTCCGCAAGAAGTTGCCATCCACTAATTAATGGGAGTACTGAGATGGCATCCTTTGATCTTATCAGGGACTCACAACACAGTCAAAATCATATTAAGCGACGTTGTATCATCTCCTCATATTTTAGTCACCTTAAGGAGAATTTTAATGATACGTATTCCCTTTTTTCTTTATCTTTGTGATTTGTATATACTAAATCAGGCATTATTTCCAAACGGAAGGAAATACTGCTCTTGCCGCAAGATGTTGCCATCTACCAATCACTTGGAACACTACCATGGCAACCTTCATCTTAGCATGGACTAACATCATAGGCAAACTCATATCAAGCGACGTTGTATCACCTAATCATAGTATAAATTTACAAATAAACAATCTCTGGCATTGTTTTCAGAAGTGAATGTCTTTAATTGGCTGACGACAATATAGTTCTATTTAAGTACCGGTAAATATTTTCTTGCAAGTTCTAACATAATCATACCTGGATGGAGTGAAATATAGTGGCTTAAGATATCAAGAAAAAATGAAAAGCAGTCAAAGTGAACATAAAATGGAAAATAATTAGGTTTTGCCGGCCAGGATTAGGTCCTAATGCATGTAAAAGGTAAGGAAAACTAATATTTTATTTGAGTTCTTACTGACAAGAATAGAGACTTTAATTTAGTGTTGGATTTGTATCTCTGTATATAATTTAATTTGAAAAATTCATTACTGAAATTAACACCTGATAATATAATGCAGAATTGATAACACACGATTCAACCAACCTTAAATCCAGAAAATATATGTCTACACTAATACATATAGGTTGTATAATAAACATTCCAAACTGTAAAGTTCTTGAATTTTTATATCATGATGTTTTCATCGGTTTGCATAAGGTTCTCAACCAAAAAACGTGAGTCCTTCAATTAACTATGTTTGTCAGCGTCTGCGGCTCTATACAATGAGTCTGAATTGGGTTAACATCCGCTTTAGAGGCATTTAATGCAAGTCGTTTCTTTCCATAGATATTGTTTCACTTGAGATGTTAATAACGTTTAACATATATCATGATTTGTTTCTCAAAATGTATATTTTAAATGTTGAATAAAACTGTTGCATAATATAGAACACCAAATATAATGTGATGTATATCACTGAACCATTTTGTTTAACAATATTTTATGTCTATAGTGATTGTTGCCTTGTGTCAGATATTTACAATTATTATGATAACAGTGGATCTCAAGTAAAAGTGTCTAGTGTAGCGCCACACAACGAAATTATCTTAAACATAGTGTTAGACCTACATTAACTGAAGGTTGCATGGAAGTAAATGTGTTCCTAAAAGCGTTGTCTTGATAGGAAACCAGACCGATATACGAAAAGTCCATACACTGATTTAGCAGTCAGCATTTGCCAAGGAATAGTGCATCATGAATAATAATAATGTTTTGGACTGCATGCTAATTTGTTATACTAGAATGGAAGCCTTTGTTTTCCTCTGGAAGATAACTGACCTTAAAGCTAGATGTTAAAGATGCTTGCACCAATGATAAGTTTTCAGGAACCTTGGCTGCAAGTATGAATACTGCAAATACTTGAAAGTGGTTCGCATCTAAAGTAACATGTGTCTATTCAGGAACTAAATCAATCCATAGAAGTTCACTCAAGGGCACGTTTATTGACACGAAATCTTGAAAAGTGTAAATGGAATGTATAACCATATTAGATTAGACCTTGCTCTCTCTTGTTTGTGGAGATGGCCATAATTGGTCTACACAATGGAGACTTGTATCAATTTGAGTTGGAGGTTCAAAAGTGAAACATCAACCACATACTCGATATCCATTTAGAATGCTGATACACGAGAAGTGGCAATCATCGAGATGCATTTCAGCCGAGCATATGTAGATTCGAAAGGATCTTAAACTACGCTTCATATAGATTTAATTAGGCCTGAAGATTAAATACGAAATTTGTGTGAGGAACTAATTACAACGTGTATAACAATACAACCAGTTGTAATATGACTCCATTTAGTCACAGACTGGTGTCAAACAGCATGATCCTTGTCGACGACAACCACATGAATTACATTTTGTCGAAAACTAATATAAAGTTCTTACATCGTTTAACCATTTCCAAATTGAATTTGTCTTAAATGGCAGTATGTATCCATCTCTTAAGCGCTTGACAGATCGTACATCGTCATTTTCACCACCAAAATGATATTCGTTGATATATAATGTTAGTGTGAATTCAGTAAAGGTGGCTGGTTATTCGAAACTCTCATATAACGTACGGTTTAAGTTATTCCAACGTAAACTATTTTGAAGTGAATCTAACTGACGTCTGTGTAACATATATCCGGTGTGAGAAAATATGCTCATTGACTGATCTGTGCCAAATAATATAAACATAAAATCTTAATGAGCAAACGTTGGTGGGAATTATTGGATAAGGAAAACACTTTTCTATGTTTGTTGTATCAATCATCGAACATGACATTACAAGAGAGAATTCGTTTGATGGTAAAGCATTAGGCTTTTATTGATGTGGAATAATTTGAAAGAATTATGTAAAATTCTTTTTTGGCTTAATGCTAACTTGGGAAACACTCCAAATAATTGAACGAATTGCATATGACTCATTTGAAATGATTCATAAAGGCGACCAGGACGTCAGAACATCAATTCAAAGTTATTTGCGGATTCGAATGTTAAGTTGAGGTCACAACGGATAAACTTTCCATAAAATAATTACAAAATATAAACATGCAACGCATAAAATAGCAGCTGCTGATGGTATACCAATATATATAATAAAACGTACTTTTGGTGCTATTTAGTAGAAATTTAATTCGGATATATTTTGATTTTGTTTGGCGTTAATACCTAGATATGAAATGTCTGGTTATATTTTGCCATTGTTCATATTACAAAATACTACAACATGTATGACTGACTTAGAGATCAAGTACATATTTGAGTCAGCATTAAAAAAGAAGATGCAATCCTACTAAATATGAATATGTTTCGAGATTTTTGTAACTGTGCCACGCTAGTTTTCTACATTGAGAATTTAATCTTAGTCTGATACTGTCACTTTGATGCATTGATGTCAGCATATTTAGTATCAGGCAGGTGCCTCTCTGCTAATGTCAACAAAACATTATATATATATATATATATATATATATATATATATATATATATATATATATATATATATATATATATATATATATATATATATATATATATATATATATATATATATATATGTATGTATGTATGTATATATATATATATATATATATATATATATATATATATATATATATATATATATATATATATATATATATATATATATATATATGTGTGTGTGTATATATATACATACGTATATATATATATATATATATATATGTCACAAAATTAGGCAAAGAAATAACTTGGTTTTGTTTTAACACTATTCGACTATTACTCTTTGCACATGCGTACAACGTTATCTAGGGTGAATGTGTATTTCCATTTAAGCGACTGTATTAACATGTACCTAGCCACAGAGATTACTTGTGACGAGGTAACATGACTAACATGATATGTACGGGTATTCTACCCTGACTTGTACTCACTCTCCTGTGGATTTTATGTTATCGTAACTTGATCAAATCTTTTCAAGAATGCATTTTCAGCAACATCCTTGAAGACATTTCTGCTATCACAAGTACAGTTTCGTACCTGGTTTTCCTCTCTTATGCCAGCTATTTTTTGAAAATCCAGGATCATGACTTATAGCGCAGGTTTAGAGAGAAGACGAAGTTAATAAAGGAAGACACGTGTTTTATATCATTGCAGGAGTAATAAGGCAATATTTCTGAGTTAGTGTAAGCGAAGTAGAGTAAAACTTTTTGCCACTGATCTGGAATTCAAATACATGATTGAGTCAGCATTAAAAGAGAAGAAACAATAATACTTAATATGAATATATTCCGAGATTTTTGTAACTGTGCTTGATTGGTTTTCTACATTGAGACCTTAATCTTAGTCTGCTAAAGTTACTTTTATCTATTGATGTCAGTATATTTAGTATCAGGCATCTGCCTCTCTGCTAATATTACTTTGATGCATTGATGTCAATATATTTAGTATCAGACAGGTGCCTCTCTGCTAATATTACTTTGATGCATTGATGTCAGTATATTTAGTATCAGGCAGGTGCATATCTGCTAATGTCAACAAACTATTATATATATATATATATATATATATATATATATATATATATATATATATATATATATATATATATATATATATAAAGAGAGAGAGAGAGAGACGGAGAGAGTTTTTCCCACAACAGGATATTTTGTACGAATAGAGATATTTTCATTTGTTCATTATAAAACGATTTAGTGTAAATCGCTGACTAGTAGCTGATACAAAAGGTTTTCATAGACAGGAGTAAAATATTGATCAAATATAGACAGACAGACAGATAGACAAAATAGAAGTCAATACAAAATTAAAGAACTATTTTAGTACTCGAATTAGACGAATACAATTATAAAAGAGATTATTATGCAATTTGACCCGACGTTTCACACGTTTTGTCGCTTAAGGCATTAAAGCCCCTTTACAAGCCGGACATAAAGATATTGGACTTTGTAATCATTTATATTGCTGTTGTTCTTCTGCTTTCATCAAGATCTAATTCATGCCACCATGCGTCAATCAATACACTGTGTCCATATCTATAAATCTTCACCTAGTGGTAGGAATATTTTCTCACATAGTAATGTTGATTATTTGTTGCTTTGAATTAGTGGATATTAACATAAATGTTGCTACACTTGGTAAAATATAGAGTAAATAAATCAGTAAAAAGTACATTAAGAACTACTACAATGTACCTACGTGGGTATATTAATTTACTACAATGTACCTACGTGGGTATATTAATTTGCGGAGCATACTGACACTATATAAGCCAAGTCAGGGTGAAAAACAAAAAGTCCTTAACTTTGATTCGAGGAGTCTTCTGGTGAATCTAGGGATATAAATGAACAAGTAATTGTTTAAACATATATATAATAACCTAGATGTATCAGAGGCCGATTAAATGGAAAGTGAACAAGCATGCACGATGTAAGCTGTGACAAAGATAAATAGTCCAATTTTTTTTTTACAATTTAATGTCCGGTATACTATATAACTAATTGTGCAAGAAACCCTAACACGTTTGTCTAGAAAAGTTGTTACCGAAAACTTTGCTCCACGTCTTTGTGTTGTCCTGAATGGAGTAAATCCCGTTTCACCGTTTCAGTTTCTTACTGATGCGAGAAATATTAGTCCGATAGCGATGATAAACTATGACAAATTTATGATTGACGATAGTGGATATTGATTTGATTCACATTTGAATGGCTTAACGTGTGTCAATAAAGCACGTGCCTTGCATAAATTAGCAGGTGAATCAAGACGCGAAGATGACATACCAAGATCACACAAACAAATAGGTTTGGTTTTCAATAGGGAAAATGCAATCGGAATATAATTTGGTTTTCGTTTGCCTGTAAATCCCGATAACACAGTTCGGGTTATATTCTGTCACAGACCAACGTTTATTATTATAACAGGAAAATATGTCGTAATAATTTCACAAAAATTCAAAAAGTTGTAGATATATTTGTGAATGAGTGTGGTAAGAGAATAAACCTTTAACTAAAATAAATTATTTTTTTGGTTCTCTTCCTTTGGTTAAATGGCTGCATGGTTATACTATTATTACAGTGTTACAGTTATTAGAACGCATTACAAAGGCGTCCTTATATATATGTTCTCACGCAGTCTGTGAATGTTTATATGCTTGCTTAATCTACATTATTGACCTTATCTCACCACTATTATATTTTTGCACGAATTGTGCTTTTATTGCTTAAAATAGTTTAGATGCTAATATAACTAGTATAGATTTTATTACCTCTTAAATTTCATTTTATCTCGCCAAATCCACTGTTAAACGTTATTCCAATCATCATTAATTTTTTTCCTTGCTTGGATTGACATACGTGAATTATTTTTTACTACTTATATAAAATAATATTTACATTAGAATGATTCTTGTTCCAGCACAATCATTTTGTTTTTGTCATTCATTATTATTTATGTAATAAAATTCAAAGCTTCAACCAATCAACGCTTTGTATTAATGAGCACATACATGCATGCTATAATTTACTACATCTATTATATTCTTAAGATTATTTAAATACAGTGATGCATGCCAAGGATTACCATCTATTTTCTACCCATTTGAAATAATACGATGGAAAGAGTGTGATGCTAATGTTGTCAGGCATGTTCCCACTACCAGATTAACAAATGTTGAACGTCTTGTTGAATCCGCAGTATATAGATAGCTTATAATTCACCCCTACAGCAAAACTATTTTCCAGAAGACACTTCATATTTTCTCTAACGTAAGTACACCCATGAAATTTTCAGCTAAATCTACTTATGTAACATCATGGAGGACGTTCATCGTTAATGTAAAGACATACGCTAAACTGAATGAAATAACACATACACCGTATTGTTGGACGGTTTGTAAAATATACAGAAATACATATGACTATTATGCTGCTCTTTGTATTATCCCTTAGGACAATTAATCAACATACTCTTTACTGAAATATAATATTCTTCGCACTCGCAACTACCAAGCAATTCTTCTTACCAACGCTAAATTGCTACCATTGCTATTGACATTCAAATCCTCACAGTCTTAGCTAAATTATATAGTTTTTCGTATGAAGATAGCTCCTCCTCTTGATATACGCATAACAATTAAATCCCTTTATGTCTACAAATTTATGCACCACTTTCTTTATTAAAGTACTTATCTGATTACGCAAATGATCTCTTCTATAAAATTAGGAAGATATGCTTTATTAAAGATAAATTTGCATTTTGAGTAACTGTCACACCGATTAGCCTTTTGGTCGTTTCATATGCATTTCATTGCAGACAGCCAAGAATGTCAACTCATATTTATGACATGTAAATGTGTTACTGGTTAAACTAACGACAGATCTATTCATCTGTGCCATTACTTATTGTATCCATCAATCCTGTATTCAAATATATCTACCCATATCATGGAGTTAATTTCAGCCAAACATAAGAGTATTATGCTTGAAAAGAGTCCGACTCAGGTGTTTCACTAGTGTAAACACAGTTCTTTGAATGAAACAGTTTTGATAATCAATGATAACGGAGAAAGTGGTTATCACATTGATCATCAATTATCAACATGCAGACATATGATAAGCAACGGCAAGAACAAAATACCATATGCAATACCATCAGATCGCACAACGAAGAGATAGAATAAGCGTAATATAAAATGACGTTAACACAACTAAGATACAAAAAAGAACATCAGAAAGGTTCACAATTACTATTCATGTATAATTATTATTTCAACGATACATTTAGACAGATGTTGAGAACAGAAAAGTGTATCGGAAAACATATTGGAGGAAAGTAGATGGAGGTAAGAATGTAATGAAAGTAGATGGAGGTAAGAATGTAATGAATGTAGTCAGAGGTGCTCCAGGAACGTTTTGAATTTTCACATTTAGATTTGCATTACCGTAGTTCATTTTGTGTTATAGGATAAATCTGCACAAGGCAATGTCGCTGATCAGAAGCAGAAACGTCCTGCCAAAACGTTGTCAGCGTGTGCAAAGTGTAAATTGTATGTATCATATGGCACATGAAGAACTCGCAATGTCGGGTGACAAATGTGCGAGAGATTACATCCGTGAAACTCGAAGTGGGTGATCAAGTTGTTATACTTCTCCTTCCTAGTAGTGGCACATTTTTGTCATTATTAAAGAGTTGTTATGTCTCAAGCAGGTCAAAGGCTAAATGTACAACATATTAAGCATGAACATAGTTTGGAATATTTCATGTAAATAAGGTAAAGAGAGAAGCAGTATTGCCTGAGCAAATATTAGAATAAGAGATCTTTAATAAAGTATTACTACGGTCATCGAAGACGAGTCGGGTAGCGAGCTAAAAGTAGACCCTAGTATGAAATTTGTCTTTACTTCCCCATGTGGGGAATACCTCGGCCAACAGCTTGTTGCTCAAGTGTATATATATATATATATATATATATATATATATATATATATATATATATATATATATATATATATATATATATATATATAGATAGATAGATAGATAGATAGATAGATAGATAGATATAGTAGTTAATACCAGCATGTAGTTATGTAGATCATCGTTCAAAAGTAAGGGAGATTTCAAACAGTTTCACTAATATGTATACGGACAGGATACCAAGAATGAGATAGACTTAAGTATCTCACAATCAGTCAAAATTAAAGGACATACAATACCCTATAATGCGCGGAAAACAATCGACTTGGAAGTAGATCAAATACAAGACCTGTAGGTAATTTATCCCTTTAACTAAACATTTCCGTCCCGTACGGTCTTGGTCAGAAATAAAGATGGCAACAACTGTTTTTGTACTGACTTTCGCAAAAGCTATCGTGTTTGATGTGGAGCCGGGGCCAGATATGGAGCTTTTTTTTCTTCCTCAAACTTGGCAGGGAACCACCATTTCGAAATTGGGTCTCATGATCATTGTATACTGCATATATTCAAAGCGGTTTATACCACACGTTAACGGCATACGCAACCCCTAAATATGTGTATAAGTTGAAGTTCGTGTCTTTCGGACAGATCACCTCTGTCGCATCATCATTGGTCTCAAGCGCAAATTGTTAAAATGAATGTGGAAATGTAATTATAATGACGATATCCTTCTGCACATGTATTTCCGCGAGGAGCATATTACGGCTGTAATCAACTTGTTCGACAAACCGTATAATGCCAGTCTCAGAGAGAGGACAACCGAGTGTATTACGGCATGGATTGTTTTGACCATCTAAAATGTGGGTCCTGGTTGATGGCACAAAAATGAGACAAAATTGAAATAATCAGAGTCGCTTCTGGACCGGAAACCAAGAAAGAAGTTCAATGGATCTTTTCGTCAATAGCATTTTACAGGAAATGTATATTAAAACATTCCTTTGGTGAGTAGGAAATCATTGCGCACGCCTTTTTGGAAAGGAATTAGTTCATAACATGTGTCACAAGACCCTTATGTTTAATAAATCGACATTCGCCTACGCAAGATTAACAGATTGGGCGCTGATTTTACATATGCATCGCTTACATATCAATACAATTAATATAGTATGTAGTAGCGATAAATCATCCGCATTAGGATCTAGGTGCGAAAGTATAATCAATACAATTTTCGTGCAAATATATTACAATTTCTAATGCTTTCTCAAGTATTCTTTGAACTTGACAACCACCACGTGTCGACATTATAGATTATTGACATCGGGGAAAGACTGGTCAACTTTTGTGAAGAGAATGACTTGGTCATAGGACGGACCTGTTCGAGCACAAGGACATCCATAAGCTCACATGGACATCACCAGACGGCAGTACTCAGAACCAGATCGACCACATCATCATCAACAGCCGATGGAAACACTCCCTGCTGGACGTGCGGGGATACGGCACGCTGACATCGGCAGCGACCATAGTATTCTGGTGGCCAAGGTGACTTTGAAGCTTAGGAAAGTTAAGATCGGGGTCTACAGGAATCAGAGCTTCGATGTGGCCAAGCTGAAAGATCCAAAAGTGAAGGAAGAGTTTAGGCTGGCCCTAAGGAATAGGCTTATTATTCTAGAAGATGAGACAGCGCTGACCATCGACAATTTCAACAGTGCAATGAAGGAAGCAGGGGAAGTAGAT
This sequence comes from Sinohyriopsis cumingii, assembly GCA_028554795.2. NCBI lineage: Eukaryota > Metazoa > Mollusca > Bivalvia > Unionida > Unionidae > Sinohyriopsis > Sinohyriopsis cumingii. The sequence continues at coordinate 1,080,745 of JAPYKE020000059.1, read as the reverse complement.
TTAGGTTATAGGAACAGCAAGAAGACAGAGTGGATATCAGGAGAGACGTGGACCCGCATAGACGAGAGAAGACAGATTAAGAGGAGACTTTTGGACTCCAAGTCACCAAGACTGAAATAGAAAATTTAGAAGGAGTATAGAGAAAAAGATAAGGAGGTGAAGAAATCAGAAAGGAGAAACAGGAGAGAATACACAGAGAGACTGGCAAAGGAGGCGGAGGCAGCAGCAAAGCAGAAAGACATGAGGACGGTGTACCAGAACACCAAGAAGTAGAAGGGCGACTACGGCCAGCACCATGATCTCCCAGTGAGAGATGAAGATAGAACTCATGTCACAGCGGAGGAGGAGAAGAAGAAGAGATGGAAGCAACACTTTGAGTCCATATTGAATCGCCCAGACCCACCAGTTCTCGCTAACATTCGTGAAGCAGAGGAGGACCTTGACATCAACTGCGACACCATCACTGTTGAGGAGGTCAAGCAGGCCATCCACAAGGAGAAGAATGGTAATGATCCTGGCAATGATGGAGTATGTCCCGAGATGCTCAAGGCAGAAGACACAAAGACACCACAGCTTCTTTGCCAGTGTCTCCAAAAGATCTGGGATAGTGAAGAAGCACAGAATGACTGGAAAACAGGAATCATCATCAAACTTCTCAAGAAAGGAGATCTGGGAAACTGCAACAACTGGCGAGGAATCGCCTTACTATCCATCTCCAGTAGGATTTTCAGTCGCGTCATTCTCCAAAGCATCACAACAGCTGTGGACGGCATCCTACGCCAGGAACATGCAGCGAACGGATTCCGGGCTGCTATTTTTGAGGGAATAAATTTGACCAAAGTGTCGAACCACATTTTCCATGAATAGTCAGCAGCGATTGAAACATATTGATTTTTCTGCATCAACAATAAATAAATACATATTACATAGATATTTTGTCTCCTTGGGAAGCGGAAATAAACATTTTGCAAAATACGATTTGGATTATAATATGGCATCACGAAAAAGCCAATAAGATGGATAATATTACTGTGAATTTGGAACGATGCTAAATCTGTTCGTCTTGCTATAGATTGCTTTAATGAGATTACGCAGGAAACTTTACACATATTGACATTTTTCATGAAACCCAAAATTAAATTAACATTCTTTAGGATCAATCACATATATAATGGCCATTTGCCGAAATGATGCAAAGCAACGTCTTTATGAGTTTTCTTATAATTATGTTTATTCACGTGTACAATCCAGTGAATACTTCATTACCTAAAATATATCATGTAAAATGTAGTCTTCACAAGTAATGACTGAGTTTAAGAAAAATCAAACCTCTTGAACAAGGTACTTTATATGTGCCTTGCAATCGTATTTAACATTTTATTCAAATATATGGAATATTTAGAAGTGTGACTACTAAATTAATCCAGATCCTCGATCAGTCCCATGAGTGGATCCCTTTATGTGGTCTTTGTGGACTTTCAGAAGGCCTTCGGCAGCCTGTACCGAGCCTCTCTGTGGAAGATCCTACGACACATGGCATCCTTCAGAGATTGTCAACGTCATCAGACCCCTGTACGAGAACTTTGAGTGCAGAGTCATCCACAACAACCTACTCACTGAACCATTCAAGGTGGAAACCGGAGTGAAACAAAGATGCATTCTCTCGCCGATCCTCTTCTCACTGGCCATTGACTGGATCATGCGCCACTCTACAGAGGGCAGGAGGCAAGGAATACAGTGGAAGCTGACCAAATTGCTTGATGACTTGGATTATGCCGACGATATCTGGTTGCTGGCAAGCAGACACCAGGATATCCAACAGAAGACAAAACAGTTGATACAGACAACATGCACCATAGGTCCTCGAGTCAACATAGGGAAGACACAAGTTTTGAGGGAGAACACTGGAGTGGGCGATCCAATCACCATCAACGACCAGCCTCTGGAAGAAGTAGACGAATTCACTTACCTGGGCAGCAAGGTCGCCACGGATGGAGATTGCACAAGGGAAGTCACCAAAAGAACCAGCAAGGCCAACCAGGCCTTTGCAATGCTGAAGCCCCTCTGGAGGACAACAAACCTCAGCGTCCACACGAAGATCCGTATCTTCAAGAGCAACGTGCTGAGCGTCCTTGTATACGGGTCAGAGTGTTGGAGGACCCCTGCTAACATAGAACGCAAGCTCGAACTCTTCCAGATAAAGTGACTGCGACGGATTATGAGGATGTTCTGGCCAAACATGATCTCGAACGAGGAACTGCGGCACAGAGCGGGCGCAAACACCATCGCTGAGATCATTGTAACGCGTCGATGGAGATGGTTCGGCCGCGTCTGCAGAATTCCCACTGACTCACTACCAAGGGTGGCACTGAGATGGACTCCACAGGGGAAAAGGAACCGTGGCAGACCCAAAGAGACCGGGCGCCGAACAGTGGGGCGAGAACTCAAGACCAGAGGCCCCACCCTGCAGACTGCCCCCATAACAGCAGCCGACAGACCAAAATGGTGCTCCTTTGCTGTCGCCTCAAGCACCATACGGCGCAGAGAGGATTGATTGATTTACACTTGAATTTGACATGCAGCAGTTCATGTCAAAAGTGAAGAAAGAAATGGTTAACAGAACTTCAATAGCAGAACTTTTGAGTTTGATAATAGAGTTGTCTCTATTGATCAATCCTCAAAATATGCTTTAGATTAGGTATTAAGGCCCTTACAAGGTTACGAAGAAAATAAGTGAGTTAAAGTTTAATAATAGTACTCCTGGAATGTAAATAAATTAAAGGAGTACCAAAATGTTGAGAGCGATAGTCAGGTTAATCAAGCAATTAATTTATTTGTAAGTGTTGCACTCAGTGAAGAATTAAGTGAAGGGAATACCATCCGATAATATCGATTTTGGAATGACAAATCTTCGGACTTCAGATATAATGCATAATCTGCACCATAAACTGTCCCATTTGCAAAAACAAGAAAGGAATGAACTCAATCAGTTATTACTTGAATATTAGCACTTATGTCCAGACGTTACTACAAGAACAAATTTACCGTGACGTTGACATTTTAATTTCCAGACCAGTGAAAAAAAACAGCCATACTGTATAAAAAGAAATGCAGTTTTCGCTAGCAGATTATTTCATTAAGCCCTTTAAAAGTTGCTAGAGTTCACCATGCATACTTCTTCCAAAACCATCTAAACCTGTCCGCATTTGCATTGACTATAGAAAGGTGTACAGTGTGACTAAACAGGTTCATTTCCATTAACAAGAATCGATGATTGCATTCGGAAAATTCGATATGAAAAGTATGTCACCAAAAGTTTACCTTCTGAAAGGATTTTGGCAAATTCCACTGATGAAAAGGACAAATGAATTCTCGGCATTCGTGACTCCAGACGGACTTTATCAATATAGAGTAATACCTTTTGGGATGAATAGTTCACCATGTACTTTTCAGCGGTTAATGAACATGATTCATTTTTGTCTAGATAATTTTGATGCTTATGTTGATGATGTCATCATCTGCAACGACACCTGGAAAGGACATTTAACGAAAATTCGGAAACTCTTTGACAGACTCATTGATGTAAGTGCATCTTTAACATTTATGGGACAGATGGTGGGACATTGACGTGTTAAACCTATAGATGCTAAGGTCAAGACTTTCTCCGAATTCGCTGTCCATATCACTGAAACCAACTGACGTGATTTTGGGGTATGGCTGGATACTATCAGAAATGTTGTTCCAATGTGTCCATAAGTGCCGAGCAGCTGTCAAATTTGTGAGGAAGAAACCCAAGTTTGATTGGACTGAAAAATGTCAGGAGGCTTTTGCTAAGTTAAAGGCCATATTTAAAGCTTAAATCTGCAAATTTCAGCCAATCATTTAAACTGTCTGGCGATGTAAGTGATTTTGTGGTTGAACAGTATAGAAGATTAAAATGATGTTGATCATTCAATGTGCTATTTTCTTAAGAAATTAAATAAGCACCAAAATAAATTATTCCAGAATCGAGAAAGAGCGTTCGGCATTGATATTCCATTACAACATTTTGATGTTTTCATATATTCAGCTCCTCTTACGATTGTTCTGTTTAGTGCGAGATAAAAAACAAAAATAAGAGGTTATCAAGGTGGCGTTTGTTTTGTTCGAGATTATATTGATACCAGGCATATCAAGGGAAAAGACAATTTAATAGCAAATGCACCTTCACGTGTTTAAAACAAAAAATTGTATGTGTATAATGTATCATTCATTAGATTTCTTCTTATATGTTTTATAAACCTAACATATAACTGACGGTTGTTAAAAATAAAGCTTTATATACATATATTCTTTGTATTTATGGGGTGAGTGTTATGTATATTTCAATTAATTGTTTCTCTGTTAAATTTAAAACTGTATTTAATTTAATCACATGATATTGTAATGTAACATTGCTTAATGGACTTGACTTTGCCTACAATGAAGTAAATGATACATTATATCTTGTTGCTGACTTGATTTTATCAAGAATTGAGTAAATGAAACATTGTATCTTGTTGCGCCATATTTACGAAATCAGTGATAGATTTGGTAAACAAGTTTTTTAAGTTTCTTTAATCTTTTCTTTCCCAGTGTAATAATCAGTCAGTTGAATCAAGGTCATACCTGAACGACATGATTTTAGGTATGTGTCTATTGGTAAACAAACTTCTAATTTTTCCAAAAGTGTGAACATTAGACCCTCATCCCGGAATCTGTTTTGCGTTATAGTCAGTCTTATAACGGATGTATTGATAAGAATTATAGTCAATCGTGTTTTAAAACCTAGCACATTAAGTTATGTCATATCCTGACCAGTTTGGTCTGTATTAATATTGTTTTAAATTATTGAATTCAAGTGATTATTTCCTCTGGAAATACAAACGTGTTCTTATATAATTTCTTGGACAAAAACATTCACGGGAATTTATACGGAATTCAAAAACAGGAATAATATTTTATGTGATTCAACAAGAGACTGTTGACACATCAGTACAACGCTGACTATTACGTAAATCGTGCTGTAGGGAAATAAAATAAGTGTAAAATTGTACAAAGCTTGTTCTCTTCACACTTTTCTGTTACTTATTGTAAGAGCATATACTCATATATTTTTTTACGCGACTTGACTTGTTTCGCAGGAAATGCAAATACTTTAGATTGGAAAATTGTTATCTATGATATTCCGTAGATATTGCCTCATAGCGGTCATATTTTTTGAAATAGACCATATTACCTAGATCTTGATGAAAAATCAATCTCTATGTATATAATTACTAAATACACATTACGGAGTTTATGTGCCCACCGACACTATCTACCTTTTCTCTATTTTGAAATGATTTGTATGGTGTTAGTTTGTAGCATAAACATGATGTACATTTACAAATGTAAGATTTTGATGATAACATCGGAAACATCTGATTTCATTCTAGCTCTAAGTGAAAAGTCTTCCTGTTATCAAACTTTGCTCACATTTCTAATTAAGTTTTAGAACTCAATAATGTATGCCTAAAAGTGTTACTGAAAGTGAATCAAGATTTTTCTTGATCAAATTCATTTAATTACGCAACATTTTATGTACCTGATTTTGACAGTGAGAATAGTATCCGACCACAAGCTTGTCATGGCCCCATAAGCATAAAATCAAGAAAAATTAATAAACTCAATAACAGCATAGTTATCAGCTTTGGAACAGGAATTATACGTTATTTTGTTTTGGTCTATGCAATATGTACTACTCGGCAATTCGCTGATTATATCACACATAAAACAAATGAAAAGGTGAAAAGAAAATGAGTAAACTCTATTTGAAGATTTTTCCCCAGCGATAGTGTACATGCATTTTTTATGTCTGGTATTATTGGTAACAGAAAAAATTCCCTCCCCTCGACACAAAACATCACGCATTAGGCAACTCGACATGGCTTTGATTTAGCAGTGTCACCCTTTTATCAATACTAAAATAACATATGTCAACTAATTTTTCAATATTCAATAATACTGATCTGTTCAAATTGCAGATATAACTCATCTTTTACAATTGTGTTTATCTGCAAGTTTTTTGTTTGTTTTTAATTCCATTATATTCTATTGTAATGTAATGTTATGTACTGGATTTTACATTTAGTTCAGTTTTTCGTATACACAAATAAAATAAACGTCGTATATAATGCTGACCTAGTGCCTGACCTTAATTCAGAACATAGTATAGGGTTCTTGTAAAAAAAACTTTTTTTCATTTTATTTTATTCTTTCCCAGAGTAAATAATCTTTGATTTTATTCAAGGCCATACATGATGTTAGGCATGTAGAAATGTTATACTTTTTTCTAGAAACATGATCATGTCACCTCATGCGGGAATCTGTTTTGAGTCTTAAATTAGCATATAACTTTTTCCTATAGAGAATTTGAGCAGTCGGGCTTGAAACCATTGACAATTAACAGTGTTTCGTTGTGACCGGTTGGAGTAAATTTTTTAATTTTTTTGCAATTATTTGGGTTCCAAGAGATTGATTTTCCCTGGAAATACTTGTTCTGCAAATGATTTCTTGGACATGGAGAGTTATCAAACTTTACAAAGAATTCAAGCACTCAACTATTATTTTATGTGGTTCATCAAATAAATGTTGACACATCAGGACGACATTAACCACAGCATACGTGATGGCCTTCCATTTCTGGATTTCATCGGGATTCGAACTCACTTCTTATTATTTAGAGTTATAGTTTTAATTCTTGGATTATTTTTGGATTTGCTTCGTAAAACCTTAAGTTCATTTTCTCATTTTTGCCTTGTTTTTCTATGGAAATAAACTAACTGCTAAATTCTACAAAGCCTATTTTCTTCACTCTTATTTTCTTGCGTTTTCTAAGAGCCTAAATGTAACAATATCACAGCAATAATATTTTCCGACAAATTTGCCCTGATAATACACATAAAAGGTCACCTATTTGTTGTAATAGAAGAATAATCCCTGAAATGATCATTAAATTTACTTACTTAACGCCATGTAGAATGGTCATCGTGAATGTAAATACTTACCCAACCGTGAAAGGAAAGTAATCATACAATTAGTGATGTATATGTAGTAAGACACTATAATAAGAGCAGGTTTCATATGATTTACGATTTCATTACACAGACTGAAATCCCAATGCATGAAAATTACGTTTGGAGACAATATTAATACCGAAGTAATAAGTCTTTCAAACTATCACCTTCTTGTGTCTTATTAGTTTTAAGCATTAAAGCGTTCACGGAGAATTTACCTGGGAAGTCTTACTCTTTACCCCCCCCCCAAATTATGTATTGTCTTAACTATCACAAGAACATTATTGGGGCATATTGATATCAACTTGACATGAATTATTTTATGGATATATTATACGGAATATATCCAAAGAATACGTACATGAAAGGACATATTGATCCAAGCATAAACATGAATAGTTGTCGAAATCTGGGATACTTGGTTTTCCCACATTGCAAGCTGGAAAATATACGTGGACGAGTTCGAACCAAAAAACCCATTTCACCAGGCGAAAGTTGCATCTGATTTAATTGTTATGAAACTATGTTACGGAATAGACTGTTCACAGTTTACATATAGAGGGCATCCAATCCAATATGAACACATCATTTTAAGTTGCAATTCAAACCAAATACAATAGAAACATACCACCATGTTAAAGTGATTCATTCGCCCGAATGTGAAAGAAAACAACATGGTATCTTCAAGATAGCAGATCATTGAAAGCCTTTAATCTAACTCATGAGAATTTTTTTTTATCTAACTCATGATAAATGTTACACTTTATTTTCCACTTTCATATCATGACAATATTGGAGTCATCTAGAAATGAGGCATAATATTTACATCGCATGCACCTGCCACAGGTACTCTATCTATCGCTGTCTCTTTCTCTGTTTGTCCGTTTGTCTGTCTGCCTCTGTCTCTCTCTTCAGAACTTCATATTGTAATTTCCTTTAGAAGTTGTGTTGACAATGCCATTATGATGCATCAAGGCTGTTGGCATTTCATTATTTTCTAGTACCATATAGTGTCCACCCACTCTCTCTTTCTCTCTCAACAAGATCATTTTCAACAAAGCAGGGGGAATTTAATTAGCTATGCAAATTTGTTTACATGCATGATATTTAAGACATAGTTAGCAAAGATTGAAGTAGCTTAAGTGCATCAGTCATTGGAAATTACATGATGTTGATTACCCTGTAATGAGCTGTAGGCAATCAGCGATGAAGTAAGCATACTGCAGGACCTGGCGATACATGAAAAGTTAAACTGTCAGCATTCGTCCACATCCCACACTATGGTGTTGTGAAATAGAAGGATTGAAGAATAAATTGATGTCTATACTATAGTTAAATAACTGCTTTTTATAAGGCACCGATGACAAAAATACATAATTTGTTTTGTTTTCACAATTAGCAATGCACCGTTACTTCAGAACTGCATCAAACAAAGTATTATTGGTATGTACCCACCGCAGATGATGCCGCACGTAAATGCTATAGGCAAACTATAGTTTCTTTGGCGATATACTTGTGTACAAGCATTTCCGGGAACAGCATGTTGCATATGTCATAACCTTTTTCGACAAACACTTGATGGCTAATATCACATGTAGCACCAATAAGTGTATTATATTATAGATGCATTTTGACCATTTATTAGGTCAGTCCGAGTAATTCAAACCCGGCCTTGAGAAAACTGAATAAAACATACGATTCTAGATTATAAACAAATACGCAGGTCCCATCGCTCTATTGGGTATACGTGCTATACACGAAATTCGTACACAATTATGTCGCTGTTCGAAGTCCATTGACGGACATTGCTAGACAAAGGTAAATCAATAAATGTGGCTTCACGCCCTAATAGACAGTATAACACTCTTAAGGAAAAGTTGATCAGTGTACCAACCCTACATTTATCAGAGGTTATAAATATACAATGTCTGTCTCACGACAGTCGTTTATACCATGCAATAAATTATTAGAGTTATTAACAATTAAACACACACACACTCATTTAAAGTGCATTCAAGTTGGCAATTATGCAAAGACATATATCGGAATCCTTTATAATTCGTTTGCACCTATATATGAATAGTAATGCACTTCTTTAATTATGGATACAATGAGTTTTCAATAATGTTTCCTATTTCTAGTAGTTCAGTTTCATTAAATCTTATGCGAATCCAGCCACGCATATTAAGAAATGTTTTTTTCCTAAAACGCTAGGGTCCATTTCCTCTATGAGTTCTATTAATCATGTGAGGTTAATAATATATGGATTGAAGCATGGTTAAATTGGTAGACACCAATAAAATCAGTAAAATCATGTTCAAGAATTTCAACCTTTTCAGGTACAAGTAAAAAATCATCCAAGAGTTTATTAAACTAGTCTTGCGTATATTATATACTAATTTTTGCTTTGTTAAATCCGACTTACGCTTCAGTCTATTCTAACTGTATGCGCTGATTGGATTAATTTTGCTGTAATACCACTGTGATTTCGTTATAATGCTCGGCTTTTTTATCGTATTTATCTTGTTATTCCTTCATCTATCTTACCAAATATTTAATTTAATCACAAACAAACGCGGAATAACTATTAAATTTGTATAGTAGAAAATTGGTATAGTATGTCTTTAACACAGCTGTTTCTATTGACATATCTCAAGACTATTTATCGGTACCTAATATAGAAAAATAACATTTTCTTCGGGTTCGCAACTATCAAATGACCTTTGTAATTATGTCCGTTTTACCAAAGCAAAATTGCTACCAGTATTATTCTTTAAGTTTCTAAATTGTCTGTCGTAATTACGTCATGTTGCTTGTCTTATGGAGATAATTCTTCCTAATCAAATATTTCTTCACCATTATTTCCCTTTATGTCTTCCAATCCGTGAACAATATGGTCTCCTAAAAGTGCTTGTTTGAATATAAACAAAGTCTCTTCCATGACAACTTTTCGAAACAATAGTCCTTTTATATTCAGATTCTAGCATTTTAACTGCTGTTTTATTTAGATGTTTCATGCATAATTATTGGCCGAATGATAGCTATGTCATGTTGCTAGGTTGTTGGATCCAACAGGCGACATGTCTATTGACAACTTAAAAGACTGATCAATCCTGACACAAAGTGTTATTCTAGTTACATAAATGAATGAATAGATAAATGAATGAAATTACAACTACTGCTAGTACTAGCGTTTATTCTACTATGATTACTACTACTGCCAATACTACTACAACTACGACTACAGCCACTACTACTACCTAATTATTATTATTATTTTCATTATTATTATTATTATTATTATTATTATTATTTATTATTATTATTATTAGTATTAGAAGTAAGAGTAGTAGTAATAGTAATAGTAGTAGTAGTAGTAATATTGTTATTATAATTTGTATTATTATTATTATTATTATTATTATTATTAGTAGTAGTAGTAGTAGTAGTAGTAGTAGCATCAGTAGTAGCAGTAGTAGTATTGTATTATTATTATTATCATTATCGAAGGCACCATCCTTTCCACATATGATAAACACTAATCTGTAATATGTTTTATCTACTGGTACCTTTTTCCTTTTTTTTTAAGTTTACACCTGGCAGCAAATGTATTACACTGAACAATAATATACTGCATAATTTTGAAACTACGTTCTGGAAACAAATAAAAAACATTTCAGTTTGGGTATTCATTAGGTTTTTTGCATACAATATGTTAGCACGAAACAGAAATTGCATTTATTTGACATCATCAACCTACACCTTGCAGTTCTCACACTTTACGACATACTTATTACGGGTAAGATCTGGAGTGACTTAATTATAAAATGAGGCTTGCGATATAGTATGGCTTACATAGATCGAATGGAAGCTTGTCATGCCAAGAGGTATAGTACTTTTTCCAAAGAACATTATTACGAGTTAATATAATTGAGTTAATTGACTCTATCCTATAGAGGTATTTCTTTTTTTGTATTGTTCTGGCAAGAAATTTCTTAGGATAGTTGTTTATTTTTCATTATACTATGGTGCACTTGAAAGAGTTAATAACATACGTTTTAACTTCAATTACATGCTGGTGAACACTACATTATTAACAAGCCATAACCACTGGTACTGTGTCTGCAAAATAGCTTTCATCTAATATTGAATAGGCTCGACTTTACTGATATGTTTAAACTGCAAAACTGCAATGAAAACGTTGCACCGGATCGAAACAAAACTTGGAAATATGTCGAATTAAATAAATTATATATTCTACATTCCCATCAAAGTATAATGTAATTTGTAGTTCCCATTAAAGCTGTGAACATAATAAGGCAGAACAATTGTTTGTTTTTTTCTGTACTAAAATAACCCTTCCAACCGTACGACTACAGATGGAGTAAAGCGCATAAAGCTGTACAAGAATAACTTGAATGTCATTGATTAGTTTCAAAGAAATTTGATGTGATTTGACTTTGACCATATTATAGTGCAAAATGTTGAAATACCTGATGATGAAGACATTTTATGACCATGCAGACTATATTGCAAAAAATAGATCTTGTCTTTCGACAAACTATTAGTAAATACAAATTTATGTCTGATGAAACTCGCTTAAGCAATGCCACATACAACATACTTTCACATTTGTGAATGTTTAACTCGTTTAATACCGTTCTAGTCCCTAAATTATTACAAAATATCATAACTATATTCATCGATTTGAATTAATGATTCAACGCAAATGGTATAGCAATCTTGACACACTACTCAAAAGACAGTGTCAGAAAAAGTAGAGCAGCAAATAAAAAAACATACCATTGTGATGCGGGAATTCCGGAGATCATTCCTTCATAATGACAACAAGGTTTAATCTGATTTTGTATCAATTTCTAATACATGAAATTTCTTATGTATTAAAATGTTGGACGCGTATAGTGTGAATAACTTGGGGAATTATGTATAATGGTTATTTGAATTAATTATGACATTAGTAATATTCCACTTAATTTGATACTATCGCACGAAAATGACCAGAAATGATCAGAAGTTTGATCATTAGAAGACTTGTTAAGACTTTTATCACTAATTATATATACATGAAATTTGCACGTGTCTTATATAATTTAGCAGCTGAAAGAAACGCGAAGATGATGTAGCAAGATCGCATCAATAAAAAGTTATGTTGCTCTTTACTCGAAATTGAATCGGAATATACTTGGTTCTTTGTACTATTGAAATGAAGGTATCACATTCCTATTTGTTTTATATCGTTGCTCTACATAACGAAATTCTGTGAAATATATATCTCTAAAACAACTCCGAAATTCTCCCCAAAACTGTTGATATATTCCTGAATGAGTGTGATACAAGAAGAAGTTTTTTTAATGAAGTAATCTCTTGGTCTCTCCTCTTGTGTCCGGTAACATTTTGACACGGACATTATATTTTTACAGTGTTACAGATATTATGATGCATTCGAATAGAGTCACTGTTATTATCCCAACGCAGCCGTTGTGTGCATATATGCTCGCTAAATCAACAATATTCGGACACAACAATTGTGATATTAATGCTGTAACTCATTCTCCACATTACCAGATTAACACGTGCCGAACATTTTATCGAATCTGTAATGCTATAGAGTTAGATACGACTATAAAGCTGGTTCAGATCAACCCCTACATAAATAATATTTTTCTGACAAACCTCGCCTGATGCTTCACAAACTTCATCTTTTTGTTTTAACATAAGTAGAACCAATGTAATGGTCAGATAAATCTACTTACGTAACATCATGATGTATGTTCATCGTTAATGTAAACACTTACCCACTGAAAGGAAAAAAAAATGCAATTAAGGTTGTATCGTTATTCAAATGTACATTAACAACAGCAAGTGTCATATGTTACAGCATTCTTCAGACGCACTATAATAAGTGCATGTTCCATGTGATGTAAGAACAGAAGCTCCTGCATCACACCGACCGAAATCAAAATACAATCATCGAGATGCTATTAGACAATACTAACATAATGGTAATACAACTTTGAATACAACAGATTTGTATCCAACATTAAAGCTTCATGCAGATTTTACTCGGGAGCACCTACATGTTTACTCAGATAAAGTCTGCGCTATGTTAATCATTTGCAATAACGTTGGAACAACATCACTGCACGACCAACCATTAGCACAACGGCACTTCCACCTCTGGAATTATTCTGGATTTCCACTAAGGAACTAACACCTATCAGAAGTTTGATATTTAGAAGATTTGTTAAGATTTTTTATCACTAATTATATGATTATTTTGGACTTAACTCACAATAACGAAAGTTCATTCTTCACATGTGTATTATAATGGCATACAATATTTGTGGAATTGAAGAAAACTGGTTACTTGTCACTCTTATCTATTACTTGAACTGAGTCCATCTAGACCTTATAAAAAAGAAGTCGGCTTATATATGATAATGAAATGAAATAATCCCTAATAATGTAATGCATAACCAGAATCGTGAAATAATGTAAGATCACGAGGAAAATGACGCTTTATACCTCAGAGAGAAAAAAGAAATTGAACACATAAATCAGCTTGGCTTTATTCGACGGCTTCCTCTGATGATATTCTGAAGTGAACATAACTTGATCAATATGTAAATTTTGAACTATATATTTGATTTGTATGTGCTAGTAAGCCTATCTTATCATACAGTGACAATGATATATACATTACTCGATTTTAGTTTTATTGATTATTATTTGTGTATTCAAAGTTTGTTTCAAACAAGTATTACCTTTTATAATAATCAGCACTGAAATGTAGGTTAGACTTTATAAAAGTGACAACATACTTAAGCATGATACAATTTATTGTTGCATAGGACGGGTTGCCAAGTAATAACTTTCTCCCCATTTTAAATAATCTGATACAACGATTATTGTACTGATGTAGTCACCCATTATCCACATTACGAGACTAACTCGTGCGGAACGTTTTGTAGAATTTGTAATGCTATATAGCTAGGTACAACAATAAAGCTGGTTCACATTGAACTCCTACAAAAATAATATTTTTCCAGACAAACTTCGCCTTATGCTTCACATGCACACTTCACCTTTTTGTGATAAAGTACGTATAACCTTTGTAACGGTCAGCTACATGAACTTACGTAACAAAATGATGTATGTTCATCGTTAATGTAAACACTTACCAGCGGAAACGAGATTAAAATTTGCAACTAATGTTGTATCATTTATTCAAATGTACTGTAACGAAAACAAGTTTCATAGCTTGTATCATTATTCCGACGCACTATTACAGGAGCATGTTCCATAAGATTAATAACTCAAGCTCCTGCATCAAACCGTCCGAAATCAAAATACATATTCGATATACTATTAGACAATATGTATATAATGGTAAGACAACCTTGAATATAACATATTCGTGTTTTGTGTTGGTTTCCAACATTAAAACGATCATGATGATTTTACTCGGGAGGACCTAAATCTGTACATTGAATAAGTCTGCGCTAATTTATTAGTTTGGTAGTATGAACAAAGTTCTCACTTATCTATAAGTTTATATTGCATTAGTTATCAACAAAATACCGTAAGACATATGCAGTACTGAATATCAGTGTATCAAGATAAATGTGCCCCAACAATCAGTGGTTGGACCACGTTTACTTGTACCATATTAAACGATATTGTCATTTAAATGCATTTAGATGGAAATTATTTGCAGCCGACACGCCATTATTAATGAATAGCGATTACACAATCCTAGCAGCTGAGGCCTTGAAAGAGGACTTACATGAACTCAGTAGATGGTCAGATCACTGATTAGATCCATATATTTTCACAAGGAATATCACCAACCACACTTATGAATGACAGAATGATATATTCATTAGGAATATCAATTATCATCAATAACGGTGTTTACCTATCGACGATATTTAAATCTGACTCTATTGTATAAAACAAAATGGACAGTGGTGTGACATTTAGACCTTCGTGGGCCTTGATTTCACCACATGCCCCACATGCAAACAGTATAGGACATCGTGAGGATCGAACGCAACTCCTATTGTACCAGGAGCATATATCTGTTTCAAAAGGAGATTTTTTTGTTGTTTGTTTTCCATTTACACATTCATAACAGCTTTCATACACACGTATATTCGTTACGTTACACATATATTAACCTACAACAAAATATTAAGTTGTTACTCTCAAGGTCAATTAGGAATTCGAAGCAACTGCTAGATTGTAGTTCTTTACAAACGATTTCTTTAAACCTTAGATTTACATAGAAAAGATAAAATGAATGCGGTAAACAAGAAAAGACAAAACAATTTAATTTTATATAAAAAAAACTGCATCTGAATTTGTCATTAAATTGTAATTTTACCCTCTAATGGTAAAGTTTTCCAGGGAACTCTCTGATTGGCCTAAGACGATTTGCAGCTCTTTAATATATTTATAAAGAAACTGTCAGATCTACATACAACTGACCCTTTGCACGTACATGCATACATACCTACATGCAGACATACATACATGCATACATATACAAACATACATACATACATACATACATACATACATACATACATACATACATACATACATACATACATACATGTGATGTGATGTGATGTGATTTTGATTTTTAACGTAGCTTTAACAATTTTTCAGTCATATCGCTACGATGTATGCAATGTGGCAGTTTATAGTGATGTCTAGCACTGGGGCATCATACCGCAGACATGTAGCATGATGTCCCACCCAGTCACATTATCCCAATGATGTGATAAAATCACACGAAATTTGCCAATTATCGAACGAACACAAGTTTTGCACGGAAATATGTCATAATACTATATTACTAATCATTAAATTGAAAACATTGAGCATGTAACAACATATTATTGCACATCATTCCAACAATATAATTAGGAGAATAACTTTTTAAACGTGATGTGTGAATCACATTTCTGAGTACGTTTTCTGCTGTCGTTGGCAATGAGTGCACATTCCTTTCAAATTTATTTTCAGTTCCATATATAAAGAGAGAATTATTGATATATAGTGTTGATGCATAGACGAACACACACACACAAGAGTGGGAGGGATACGTATATGTGCGTGATATTTTGTGTGGCAAAATTCAAAACATAGGGCTTGCATTCTCACTAGATTTAAAATAGAAAAGAAAGAACTTCTCTTATATATATTAAACCTAATTTCAGCTCTAATCGTACGATGCATTTCTTTATTATAAGATTTGAAAGAAATATGTTATAATATCAACATCGACGAAATCCTTGTGAAGGCCGAACATGTCTTTAAGATAGTTGCTTAAGTTCGCATATTTCAATAAATGACTATTTGTGAACGGATATTTTACCTTATAGACTAATCTCCGCTCTGAAATCATAATTGTCATTTCGGCTTAAGTTTAGATATATGATGAAACGGCACAATCGTAGTAGGTAAAATATTCTAGCGAACTCGCAACCGACTTTCACTGATCTATGGTTTATATGAACCTTGCATAAAACGAAGCAAATATTGTATTCACTATGGTGAACAAAATATTATCACTAAAGATTATCTTTGACTCTGTACCTGCTACAGCGTTCACCTGATATTGGATTTATAATGGTATATATTGGCAGGTTTAGATTTCACTGCTACATTGACAAAGGTTCACATAATAAAATCTTAGTTTGACAATGAATTGCATTTAAAACCTTTCCCTCTGTCTTTTCCAATCAGTGTATAGAAATGTGCATATATTTTCAAAGTTGTATAAAGTATGCAAATATTAAGAATTAAACGGTTTCTCTACTACAATGTATCCTTAGGATATGGTCATAGCTGAGATAAGAAAGGCAAAGCTGTATAACAATAACGAGATTTGAATGCCATCGATTAATATTAAAGATACATAATGTGACTTTGACGGTAACAGAGCACAAATTTTAAACTGCTTTTGTGAATATGATTGCATATAAAACAATGATTAGTTTACTTATATACGGTAGCCAATTGAGGAAATACGAAATAAGTTGTATGTTGAGAGTCTAATTGAAGTGTGACCTATAAGTCAAATATTGAAAAATATATACTGATATGTCTACCTTATTGCATACGTACATGTTTTGCTAGATTCTAGTGTTCCAGTTACAGGGTGAATATTAAGACTGCT
This sequence comes from Sinohyriopsis cumingii, assembly GCA_028554795.2. Taxonomy (NCBI): domain Eukaryota; kingdom Metazoa; phylum Mollusca; class Bivalvia; order Unionida; family Unionidae; genus Sinohyriopsis; species Sinohyriopsis cumingii. The sequence continues at coordinate 1,063,459 of JAPYKE020000059.1, read as the reverse complement.
ATTTTGTAGATATGTTGCATTATATTATCATTGTTCTCGAAATGGACTATTGTTGAAGATAATTTCCGCGCTGTGGTTATCTGTTCAAAATATTGCATCATGTGAGATAGAACTATTTACAACCTTTGTAGTATATACTAGTAACAGAAGGGACATTCTGACAAATGTTGAAAGACAACATTCCTTAAGAGTTTGCATTGTTTGCAGAAACTGGATCACCACATTTTAAATAAAGAAGAGATCAAGAATAACCATTTAGTGTAATTTATTGTGTACCTGGGATTTATCAATATGATGCTATGACTATTTTCATATGTTATTAATTTCTAGTCCCTACCGAAAAAAAAAATATTTACCATGGCAACATCTCATATAATGTTGATATTTCATCTTAGCAATTAGAGATACTATAAATATATTAAATATCAATATTAAGGCGAGGATGGAAAACAAGCCTTATTTTAAATGGTACGGTAATTGCACATTTCTTTATAATAGCACATGTATAGCTTGCTACAGGTATTCAAGGTTTTGAGCAAAATAGCGTTGACATCCAAAATACATAAGACGTGTGAGGACAAAAATTTCAAGAGATATAACACCATCAAGAGAACATGTTAATGCTAAATGAACAGTTGCATAATTCTGCAACAAAGTGTAACAGAAAAATATCCTTAATTGTCACAAATTCAAAGTCATATTAATGATAATAAGAACAAGTTTTCAGATTATATATGTAACATTAATAGAGTTTAATCAGATATTAATGTATGCACGAACAGTTTCAAAACCTTAAGAAACTGATGGAATGAAAGAAAAACCTGCAAAAGCACAAAAAACTGTAGTAGCATTCGAACGAACGGAAGGTAAGTGACGCAATCACAGACTTACAGAGTGACAATAATGCAATAATGATTTTAGAAAAATACAATAATTTAATTTGTAGGTGTTAATAAAGTGTTCTGTATTTTTGAGTTACTTGTATTAACTGGGATCAACGTAATTAAAGTTATATTCCTGGTATAAAACATTTTTTGATGAATTTATTAATTAGAGAAAGCTTTTTCCTTATATATGAATGCCAACTGTAGATTAGCTAAAACAACTAGTACAGCAGCATGGAGTTCGAATAAGACGTTGTAAGCAAAAGGCTTACATACTTGAATTACTGAAACCCACACCTGCACTACTTCATCCTGATCCACCATGCTTCACTAGTCCATAGCCGGTTGTTAATGCAACATTAGATCAACTAAAATAATGTTCACGTCAGCGTAATATATAACACTAAAACATGGTGCAAGAAAAACTGATATCCTTGAGATAGATGAAGCCTTTGAATAATGGGTGAACACAATCTTCCTCGGGTTAAAGAAGAACGTCTTGCATCTGCTATTTCTGCTGGAGCTGTTGAGTATGTTCGTGACGGATCACAACAATCACAAGTACCTGAGTTCTATGTTTACAAGCGTAGTCCTGAGTAACAAATTAACGTGGCAATAATCCAACCGACCTCAATATCATGTACAGACTCTCAACAACTGTCAAAAAATACGATTCCTATAAATCACATTGGGTTTGCACGAGTGTTGTCAGTCTGGCGTTAGAGCAGATATTGTCCTTAATGCACATGTGTGTATAACCTTTAATCGTGTCAAGGAACGATTTAAAATGGCAGAACTGCTGATTTATAGCGCTGCTCGTACAATCTGAACTGTAACAATATCAATGTTTTGAATGGACGAGTCTATCAGCTTTATATCAGGCTGGTGACAATACAAACTTGCCTCAAAATACCGGTAGCATCTTGGTGAATTCGACATTCATAATATCGAATTTCCCGTGCCTCTTACTAAAGCCACACTGACAAATCTTTAACCACGTAACCCTGGTATTGCGGTTAATGTGTTTTCTTCCGATAACGGTTTTTATCTGCTCTCACTATCCTCAGCTGGGCAACATGGACTATCTCATCTTTACTTGCTCTTGCTGATTGATTAGTTCAGTGTATGTATCGCACTACGTATTGATAAGGTATCTTGCTCGATTGATTAACAGACAGAGCAAGGACCCAACAACTTCTCACCGATCGTGACTTGTACTGTGCTGGAAGTATTGGAAAATCGCTGAGGAAAATAATGCCATGACCAGGCGAAACCATTTTCAAATTAACTGCGGTAGAATGAACAAAGACTCTTCCTTATATCATCTACATGGACGGTGGATATTTCAACGTTCGAGTGGAAGCATCAGCTTCCAAAGACGCAAAAGAGCCTAGCTCCACAGCTAACGGCCGTAAAACAACACATGTCGCTGACCACGAGCAATGCTTAGGTGTGACAGGCAAAGCTGAGGTAACAGTATTGTATCGCAGAAAAGGCTCGGTTAGAGTTTTTCTTAAATCGATCGAGGTTATACCAAAATCGATTCAGCAACGGTTCCATTCACAACCTGACATTATTTTGACAGATGATATCATTCGTTAGTTTGCCGCAGCTACTCAATGTTTGAGAAGACTTTACTACCACTGACGCCAATGTCCGTGATCACTTGTGCATAAAGATGAGCCTAACCCACAACATGTAATGTACAGTTGAGAATTGCCAAAAATACAATTAAAATTCCTCTAGTGTGTCATAACTTGAAGGGACGTGATGCTCACTTTATAATGCAAACGATAATCACGACATCAAATTAAAAAAGAAGCGTAAACCCTTACAACAGGGAAACATGCATGTTGTTTAAGCTATGCCAAGTGCAGTTCATCGATTCATTACAGTTTCTGAATTCATCCTTCAACAAGGCCAGCATGCTAGTGCCGGAAAATGTACAGTCGACCTTTGACACTGTCGTGCCAATACTGACTTATTAATGAGAAAAGGTGTGTATCAATATTAGTACATGAGTAAATGGAACTAACTTGCTGAAGCTCATTTGCCACCCATCGAATCATGTTATTCAGCGCTTTCACTTGACGGTATTTCAGATAAAAATTACGCGCATGTTGAGTTTGGTACTCATTGGAATGCAAACGCCTATCACGATCTATATTTGTGACCTGATATATTGTTGCTCACTGATTTTAATACCCTTTCCTGGCACTGTCATGGACATGTACACGTTTCTTCCTGCATATTACTTCCTATTGCCTGAAATGGCTTGGGATGCGTTGTTTTCGAAAGCAAACATGGAGTTGGAAGTGCTCAGAGACGTTGAACAGCATATGTTTATTGAGCGTACCCATCGTTGATAGATGTCCTTGGCGAGGCACATATATGTTCGCGGCAAGAAATCAAATGCTCACTGGTATGAACCCTCTGTCCTGAGCAGCTGCATCAGGTATTTCGAACTGAATAACCTCTATAACAGAGCAATGATGTAGCCGTTACCGGCTGGTGGGTTTCATAGCTTGATCCCAAGGAAGCTTCGCTTCTTTTTCTAAAGCGTGTGCGATTACAATATCACCAGTGATCACAGACATTTCATCGAAGTTGATCTGGATTAACGTGAACATTTACATGACGCACAAGATTATCCCCTGGCGGCTGAAGTGTTTTCAGTGTCTGTTACATTGCGGTATCCATATCATTGCCTGATCACTGATTAATCCAGACATAAATAAATTGAATGCACCAATATATTACCAAGTCCTAGAATCAAACACAGTTATGTACTGTATGTACGAAGCATCAAGCTCCATCTGCGATTGGGTTTTTGTGTAAGCAATATCCATCGGGAGCATGAATTTCGCAAGAACGCTTGGGTGGCGTCGTATATGCAGATTAATAAGTAGCTGAGAACAAAGGAAACAAGCGAGTCAGAGTAGGACATTTTCAAGCTCATGAACAATTCCGTGTCCGGAACCTCCATGGAGAATTCGCTAAAACGAATTCGAGTCGTTCTTATGCATGGTAGCAAATAATACAATATTCGAAGTCTCATCGCTGACGCAACAATTGAAACAAAACATATTTTTGATGGTATATGTGTTGCCATTCTCAGCCAAAACTATAAATAGAAAAAATCAAGCTGACAAGAAAATATATACCAGTTCGACCGTGCTGGACGTGTCGAAGCTACTCGTGTACCAGTTTTACTATGACAAAATCAAGCCGTTTGATCAGGATCCGGTCAAAATTTTGCACAGTGACACCGACTTGCAGATTTCGCACATCACCACCAGAGTTGTACGCAGACATGATACAGCTATGTTTTGTCAATGCATTTGATGCAGAGTATTATCCTAAATATCATCCGTTCTTTAGTATCACGAACACAAATTATGACCAGACAAACGAATTGAAAAATATGTGAGATTCCGTCCTACAATTGAATCGATTATACTCAGACTCAAAAATAGTCAAAGGGCAAAGGACTCACAAGAGCTATTGTGCAGAAGAATTTTAAACACAACATGTACGTGGAATGTCTTCGAGACCGACGTGAATTTAATCACACGGCAAATAGGATACGATTTCAGATATATCACATGCAATAAAGGGAGATTTCCCCGCTTGATATCAAGCGATGGATACTCCCGATGGAATCATCAATCACGCGTTTGGTCTTCGTGCTATTGCAAATGATAGGTCTACTGGTACATCAAAGTGTTAACACAGGTTTCGGTGGAAATTCCAGCATTTCGGGAACGTCATCCGTTTCCTGAAAATCAATTGCTCGGCTGGAATATCTGGTTCAACCATGCGACGATGATCACAAACAATAATGTGCTGGTTGTCTTGGAGTAAAAATCTCTTCTGAGATAGCAAACTCATCGACGGACCCTACTGGGGACGTTGCACGACACGATAATTCTACAGATGCATACAGATAACACAAAAACGTATATTCGATTGGTCGTAACGGAGCCGACTGTGAAAGCATTCTCTGATTCGAGATAGAGCCTCGCGACAGTCATATGTCCAATCGCATTAACTGGTTTTAATCCAATCGAGAGTTTTACTTAATTGTTCAATTCTGATATGACTAGTAGAAGACGGATTATCTATTCGTTAGACATATCTTGCCTCATTACTAGCTACATCGCTTGTAGATGCCCTAGAAACCATTCCGCGAGTGTTCAATTAAATAATTCCGCAATAGGATGTCGCGATGAATGTTGATATGTCGAACACAAGCTCGTAAAAGATGGATGGTTAGCAACACTTTAAAACACCAGATACCGTCTTTACCAGAATTTACTTGCAACAATTGTAGCCATGTGTACGGCGAACATACATAAATTCGATCGAGTGGATCAGCAACAGTTGTATAATCTATTCTTGTCAGCAGTTCCGACTTCATGCAACATCAACACTCTTTAGGGTATACTTAATCGGAATCGTGTGGAAGAAACAATAAATCAGCCAGATTAAACCCATTATGTATCTGTACATCAAGCCACCCACGTGACATTTTCCTTGGTACTGGTAGATACATTTTCCAAAGCGCTTGTTTAGCCAACCATGTTAAAGCAATCATGAGTGACTTTAACTATGCTGGCTAACTTTTCATCGGCGGTTTCACAAATTCATTACTCTCGCGGAATTTAAAATATGTTCGATAATGTCAAGCTTTTGAATCCATTGCATTGTTTGTGTAACAATTATTTTGCTTTTAATGAGAGGAACGTACGAATGCAGTGTTAACTTTGACACACCTTTTGACGACCCATCTTGGAATTTCTTCTCCAGCACCTGGTTCCACAATGGTATTCAAGTCGTGGAGGGGATCTACATCATCGGGCTGACGTGCACGGATATAACTTGATGCTATGTCAGCAAGGTCAGCAGGCAACAAGCAGCATGAACACGATTCCTGGTGATTTATCAGGCTTTCCTTGTTATAATCGTGTTGCATATCCAGCTGTCTACATGGCACTTAGTAACTGTATCAAGGAAGGAGCTTTTTACAGAGTATTTACTTCACGGCGTTACCGATAACTTTAAAAATGCAACTGCTATATCACTGCCTCTTTTCGTTTAGTATGTGGCGCTTCTTAGCTCTATATCGAACACAATATTAAGTAATCATTGCACGTCCAGTGTGTGTTCATTTCGATTTAGATTTGCGAAGTCATGCACAATAAGAATGCATGATCCTATTATATACTGTTTCGTTCAATGGCAACAAAAAAAATGGAAATTCGCATACGCTTTCATAGATTTTTCGGTCACTGACTTCTCCGCACTTTCATCTTTTAAACCGTCCAAACATTGAGATGGAGACCTATTTCAAAACTCAGATCGTGCATCGATCATTGACCCCGCTGGATCAGAATAACACTTAACTGTTGCTGAATATTATTTTACTAGGGATTCAGCGGAATTGTTTATACATGACCAACCGTTATATGATGTTTCAAAACGTTTTTCTGAAAATACTGCTAAGCAGACATGGCAACTCCACCACAATCGATTTCTTTTCCAGCATCTATGAAGCACCAGTCATTGATGATCTGAATGCAAGCGAAAACATTCATATAGAATACGACGATGTGATGCTTGAAAATCAAATCACAACTGCACAAGTATTTTTTTCATGAATCAGTCTTAAACACACTCATGTTATTAGCGTGATTGAGCGATAAAAACAAGCACAGAAGGGGATTTGTGATAATTTTAAGATGTTGATAATATTTTGTGGCATTGACAATCGTTGAACTTGGGTTATGTACCAAATAATATTTTTTCAACAACTTTGAATTGGTTAAGAAGAGAGATCTCGACTGTTATTTAAAAATAATGCACTAGTTAGTGTAATAATTCTTAGGCAAAAGCGATCCTTAGATAGAAAAGGTACCGGCGTACACGGTGTGATATTAAATAATACGGGTACAAAACATCAAGAACGCACAATCGATTGAAATTTAAATATCCCTGAGTCAGTGGTTTACTGTGATTATACGACAGTTGTACCAGTGTAAACGGGTAATTTGCTAGAACTGCGTGAGTGTATTGCACCTGGAAACAATGTGTTTGGACAGCGTCTGCCAGTCGTGTAACTGTACTACGTGATTGTAATATCAATACTACTATAATGGTCAAAAAATGTTCTCGACTTGAAAAAAGAAGCGGGGCGGAGAAACAGCTCTGAAATGAAATCACATATAGAGATCCGTGCTGATATTAAAATAATATACACTCGTGGATGGTCTTAGATGATATTGCGATCTTGCATCAGAAGCAACTCTTGATCTTGGTGTGGCTGGAATCATAAGAACCACAGCCATCTTAGGTGTACACATTTATTTTCGGGGCTATACCGATAGTAACCGTTGACCCTGGTGCTGCCATCAACTGAATCGACATGATTTCATTCAGGAATACATTTCGTTTGATATCTGCTAGCAGTAACACAAACAGTTTCAACACGATCAATAAACTGTATTTGGTGGATATCGATGATAAAATAACTAACACGGCTGAATTCGCGACAGGTTTGACAGAAATGGGAAATATCCAACAACTCCGAGCACAAAAAGAAACAATGTTGTTTAGGGATTTACAAACAGTCTAATTCAAACAAGATTGGCCTCAGTTGTAATCTCAGCAAATAGTCTGGGCAACCGTTTATTTATTCAGCACTCATGGTTGCTTAATAGCCGTATAAAACCTAATTTGTACACATTTTGACTATTTTTATGGATTAACCAGCATGGGGTTGTGCATTTCTGTATTTTGTTTGCTTACCTTGTCATGGAGGATACCTGCTGTGGGGAACACTCAGGACCAAAAGTGGGAGAGAGACAAATGCCCAATAAAAACTGCTGAAACATTAACATACATTTTAAAGCAATTGATTGTAGTTTTCTAAACGACCATTTCTTCAAAACTGTATTGTCATTAAACAGGCATGCCAAACAAATCAGAAACATAAGAGCAACTTGAAACAGGAAGAAATTTGACTGTCTAATATTAATTGTTTCTGCTCACAATATTTATCAGGAAACCTAGTCGCATACAAAACGAGAATCGACGTACATTTACCAAGATGTGTTATGTTCAGAAAATTAGTTCTGACGCATTCCCTCGTATCGTTCTGAAATATTGTTATTTTTGGCTAGTGAGTCTAGAATATGTAAACATATTAAAAATAATAACTTCAGGCAAATAAATCCTCGTTGAAAAATAAAACTACGCTCTTGCAGGTGGACTAATATATACAAAACAACATGGGATGGAGAAATGTAGGCATCCATTGAAAATAAGTCTGATGATCAAAGAACACACGTGTTATCTAGTTATTAAGATGAGAATATAAATCTGAAAAGCCTCTTTTAATTTTGTGTACATTAACGATATTTACTCTAGTAGAGGGGTGTTTGATGAATACTGTGGATATTCCTGGTGTCGTCGTGTCTTTTAGTATCTTATACTCTTTTAGCCATTTATTTCCGTGAAATGTCTTATGTTACACGTTTATGCTCGAATAAACAGTAACACAAGAAAGAGTGAAAACATCAGACTTTGAAAAAATATAATAATCTATTTTCGGTAAATTCTGTAAAAATGAACAAAAAAAAAAAATAAAATAAGAACTTACGGTTTTAAGAATCAAATAAAAAATAATCCAAGAATAATCCACGAATATTTTTTTAATGTCCTAATAACAAAATGTTCTACTGATTTCAAGTTCGAATTCCGATGAAGAATCCAGGAACGAAGACGATGACGTATGATGTAATATGTAGTGTTGAATTCTACAGTTCCTTGTATAAACAAGAATTATCACTCCGGTTTTGAAAATCTGAACAATTTTTAGATAAAAACTGTCGTTGTTTAACAGTTTCACATGAGCACACGTATTTTATTGAAAAAATAAAATGAACCTTTGAATCCAAGTAATCTGAAATAACTCCAAATAGGATAACATAAAATGTCCAGTGTTAGAGGACAGCTAACTGAGAATATCTCCCCAAAACAAAGGTTATATCGTATTTTAAAACGCAAAAATGGGGTCGCATTATCATTTTCCAGAACTTCGACGAAATTATCTACTTATTAACGATCACGTACACCCAGTGTGGCCCTGACGAAAACCAATCATTTTACTCTAAGAAATAAAAAATAAAATAAAATTGTTTACATCTTAAATACGTATTTCCATCATGACATCGATAGCAACCAATCATTTTAAAATAAAAAATAGAACTTATTTCCTGGTTGCGACAAATGCTTTAATCAAGGTCAACATCTAGATCAACACCTGGTGTTTACTAAAACAGTCAAGGTCAAACTATTATCTGGAAAAAAGTATATTATCCAGTGAATAAAGTTGCATTACAATAGTATGTAATGAAAAATTAAAAAATTAAAACTGACAAACACATAAATTGAAATAAATATATATTAAATCAGATACAATTAAATTAACTAACAAATGCTAGTTGTGTTCATTCAATCCGGGTAAGGGTAGTGACATATTAACAAACATATGCATCAAAACTGTGATCATTATCAATGCATTCACTGTTGCATACTTTGCTATTATCTCCCTATCTCTCTATGTCTTTTTATGACTATATGTCTCTCTTTTTATTTACGCTTATCTCACGATCTGTATCTTTCTTTTTTTCTCTCTCTGTATGTTTCCTTTAATATATATATATATATATATATATATATATATATATATATATATATATCGATAGATAGAAATATCTCGCGCAAATGCACTCAAAGAGTTTAGATCTTGCTATTTCAAATATTGCATCATGTGTGTAGATGAAAGCTGTGATGAAACTGTACGGACGTCTTTTCTTTACACGTACGCCCTTTTATTTTGAAAATCATGAGCAACATGGGGAGACACAGTGATTTTCTTGCCACTACAACATTCATTCTTGTTCACCTTGTATCGTCCGGTCGTTCTTTGTCTCTCATTACTGTTTCTCTTTAGACATTGCGTCGGGTAATGGCTGGTACGTTGCTTGGATTGCTGTCTGCAGAGTTTAGCCTACAGGTTCTAACTGAACAAGTCTCCAGTTATCTGAATGTGATGCTTGCATTTGATCAACCTGTCAAACAATACCTATTGCACTATCAGTTAAATCGAACCTGCAATTAATCCTATAATTTTATGAAAAAAGATATAATTTTACACAAACGTTCGGCATAAATAACTTCATTGACAAAATCAATGTATAACATCTGATATTGTGTTACGTCATCGACAAGTACAAATGAAAGAACCAACGTATTTATTAATAGCTGTTAAAAACATCACACTTTCAAATTTCTAGCAATTTTTACCACTAGTGATATTTATCTGATGCGTATTAAGAAACTGATAATTTGATTTACTTCCAGGAAGTGTGCAATTACATATGTTTGAAACATAAGTTTGGAGACTATCTAAAACATTAAATAACCAGCACTGTTATTAAGATATGCATCTATTGCATTGTATCATGTGTTCTAATAATGGAAATTAATTCAAATTTGTATTAATTACATAGCAAATGTAGTGTTGAGCCCTTGGTGTCTTTGTAAACAAGTAATCTTGACTTCTCAATAAAGTAAAATTTCCGTGCGCATCAATTCGCCATAGCCAACTACTTTCTCACAATAATAAAAAAATTCAGAAACTGAATGCGTTATCTGTTCATGATGCTCTAACGTAGGCTTTGTATGGAACTTAACTCTAGTGTAACTTTTATTATATATATATATATATATATATATATATATATATATATATATATATATATATATATATATATATATATATATATATATATATATATATATATATATATGTATATATATATATATATATATATAATACAAGATACACTAGAGTTAAGTTGCATACAAAGCCTACGTTAAAGCATATATATGTATAAGTTTAAACATGACTTAACTTGTTTCGCAGGAATTGCAATCACTTTAGATTGAAAACTTATTATTTATGTAATTCGGAAGACTATGTCACAGAGCGTTCATAATATCGTAAAGGGAACACATTATCCATATTTAGTTATGAATCAGTCTGTCTGTATATATGTTTATTAAACACACAATACGGAGTTTAGTTGCCCACTCCCCAGTAATCTTTGCTTTTCTCTATTTTGAAATGATTTATGTGGTGTTTGCCCATGGCATACAAATATTGTATATTTACAAATGAATGATTTTGATCATATCATCGGAAACATCTGATTTCAATCTAACTCAGAGTGAAATGTCTTTCTGATATCAAACGTAGCCCATATTTCTAATACATTTTTAGAACTCAATAATATTTATCTAAAAGTATTATTGAAAGTGAATCAAGATTATTCTGATCCAATTCGTTTAATTACAAGTCATTTAGGGAGGTGGTTTTAACGATGAGAATCGTCTCCGACGACAAGCTGTTTATGGTCCCATAAACATAAAATCAAGATAAACTAATAGACAAAAAGAATAGACTGAATTACAACATAGTACACTAGTTTAAAACAGGAATTATGCGATGTTTTTGTGTGGTCAATGCAATATGTACGACCTGGCAATTCGCAAAATTATGTCACACAGAATAGAAAGAAATGAAAAGAAATCTAGTAAACTTTCTTTGAAGGCTTTTCTTGTCCCTGGTACACATGCATTTATTTACGCCTGATGTTATTGAGCAGATAAAATTCCATATCATCGTCAACAAAACACCACGTATTAAGCAACTAGACTTGACTTTAATTTAGCTGTGTTGCCCTTGGTATTGATACCAAATTAACATATGTCAACATATTTCTCAATATCCTATAATATTGATTTGTTCAAATTGCAGATATAGCTCATCTCTTACAATCACATGCATAATATTTTCCATCAAATTTGCCCTGATGTTACACAACACATTTCAATTTTTTGTCATAATGGAAACGGAATCCATAAAATGATCAGGCAGAATGTTCGTGGCAAATGTTAATATTTACCCAATTATGAAAGAAAAGTAATCATACAATTAGTGATGTATATGTATTCAGACGCTATAATAAGAACAAATTTCATATGTGTAAAAACAATGTCAAACTCTTTCATTACACAGGCCGAATCCCAACGCATGAAGACTATGTATGGAGACAATAATAATAACAAAGAAATAAAACTTTCAAAATTTCAACTTCGTGTGTCTTATTAGATTTCAGCATTAAAGCGTGCATGATGATCTTACTTGGGAAGTCTAAGTATTTACCCACATAAATTATGTATTATCAAATCCATTTGAAAGTAATAGCAAAGTGCCTGCTTAGGTTTTTGCTGGAGAATATCAATACACTTCCTTTATAATACGAATTATTTTGAAGTAATATTTTCCATTACAGTATGAACAAAATGCACGCTTAGGTGTTTACAAGGAAATAATATTTCATTTTATATTAAATAGGTATTAGTTTGAAAGAACGGATTATATTGTAGTATGGACAACGTGCTCGCTTATTTGCTTACAAGGATGTAAAAATGTATTTTCTATTTAATTGGAATTATTTTGAGAGAATGCATTATATTGTATCAAGGATAAAGTGTTCGCTAATGGTATCACTTTACTATAATCAGTCATTTTCTATTCAAAGCTAATTATTTTAAGAAAATAGATCATTTAACATTATTCCTTTTTGTCATGATAAGATCGTACGAGAAAAGCAGGACAAATTACCAGCATATCAGGATTGATATGTCCTAACTGTCTATGCTTGGACCACTGTTACGTGTATTCAATAGTAATGCCATTGACATCGAAAGTTAATTCGGTATACAACTGTATGCTGATGACACGTCAGTATTAAAGACTGTGAAGGAAACAAAGCTAAACGAACAGTGTAATTTTAATAAAAACCGACGCAGACATTTTTCATTCTTCTTTGCCCTGTCCCGGCTGCCAAAGAGGAGGTCGCGAGTACGAAATTTGTTGCATTCCATTCTTTATTTTTACTTTGCTTTTTAATGTTTAAATCTCGTGCATAATAGTTTTATATTCTTTTAGCTGTTTTGTTTTTATTTTTAATCGTTATGTTATGGCTCCCGTCCTAAAACGGACGTTTAATCTGGTTAGTCATGATAAGATCGTAAGAGAAAAGCAGTACAAATTATCAGCCTATTATGATTGAGATACCCTAACTGGCTCTGCTTGGACCACTCTTACGTGTATTTAATAGTAATGACATTGATATTGAAAGTAAATTCGGTATACAACTGTATGATGATGAAAGGTCATTATTAATGACTGTGAAGGAAACGACGCTAAACGATCAGTGACATAATATATAAACACAGACAATACCATTTAATCTTCTTAATAGTAGATCAAATCCACGAGAGTAAATACATAATCCAATCAATGAAATTTTAAAAGAAAATACCCACCACACTTGATAAAGAGTACATTTATTAAGAACATCGGTTCTTCGCAACATCTGAGCTTAACTCTTGACAAAATTAAGTTCAAGTATACAAAATATATATCGCAATATTTGAAATTCACACTCGCAAGAACATTATTTGGGGCTTCTTTATATGACCTTGATATGAATTATTCTGGAGTATGAATATATTATATCGGATATGTCCATAGAATACGAACATGTACAAAACATAGTGATCCAAGCGTAAAAATAGGAATAATGGACGAAATCTGAGAGTCTTGGTTTTCCCACATGCCAACCAGGTAAATATTATACTCATGCGAGATCGAACCACAAATCTCATATCACCAAGACAAACGTATATCATAATAGTTGTTTTACAAATATGTTACGGTATAGACTGTTCTCAGTTTACATAAGGAGACCAACCGCTCCTATATGAACACACTATTTTAAGTTACAATTCAAACATAATCAAAGAATAAATAAAACATACCACTCTGTTACTTTAAAGTGACTGATTCGCCCGAAAGAAGAAAACATGGCATCTACAGAATAATTTGAAAGATAATTTTTTTCAAAACTTAGTTGTCATTAGAAAATAATATCTATGAAGTGCAACACAACCGCAAATATCAGTCTCAGCAATTACTGCAGCTTAATTGTGATTATATTATAACCGTAATCTTAATTTAGAAACAAAATCGAAATTACAAATTTAAACCACATGTCGGGGATCATCCTCAATGTGTACTTTGTGAGAATAACGAAAAAGCTAGCATATATAAAAAAGTCAAATTGAACTAAAGTGTGTGGAACATGATATACATTTTAAAATGGGTCTTAATCGGCTGTCAATACTATTGACCAAATATACTGATATTTGGGTCATGATATATGTCTCTGAATTAATTTCACTTAATTGTATTTAAACGTATATTAATTAAACCAATCCTTTTATCTAACTCAAGAGAAATGTTAAACTTTATTTTCCACTTTTATGTCCTGATAATGTTGGAGTTATCAAGAAGTGGATCACAACATTTGCATTGATTGCGCCTGCCACAGGTAAACTCTCTCTCTCTCTCTATCTCTCTCTCTCTAACTCTCTCTCTCGCGCATTTCTTCCTGAACTTCATTATATTGTAAAGTCATATATAATGTTCGTTGACAATGTTGTTTTGATACGTCAAGGCTGCTGGCACTTCATTTTATGTCCATCGATTCGTAACTCTCTCTCTCTCTCTCACTCTTTATATATACATATATATATACAATATGTGCTCATTCATGATGAACATGAACAATTAAACTCCCGGGATTCGTCCCCACAACACACTATGGTGTTGGTGAAAAAGAAGGATGGAAGTAAATATTGATGTCTATACTATTTTTAAATAACTGCTTTATATAAGGAACCGATGCCACAAATGGAGAATTTGCTTTCTTTTGACAACTGGTAATGTAAAAGTATTTCAGAACTGGATCACATGAACTGTTATTAGCAGGTGACTAACTCAGAAGGCGCCGCATGTAAAGGTCATTCGATAACTATAGTGTCTTTGACGATATACTTATGTGCGAGCATTTCCCGGATTAGCACTTTACAGATTTAACACATTTTTTCGACAAACTCTTAATGGCTAATGTCACACCGAGCACCACCAAGTGCAATATGGTATATAATGCATTTTCACCTTTTAATAAGTCAGTTAATAGCAATTGCAACCAGGCCTTGAGAAAAATTATTTGAAAAGACGATTCTCAATCAGAAACAAATAAACATATCCCTTTGCTCTTTTGTTTAGTCGGTTTGTACAGAAAAACTTACAAAATTATGTCGCTGTTTCTAGTCCGTTGACGGACGTGGCTAAATAAAGGCAAATCAACAAACATGGCATCAATCCAGAAGAGACATTATAATGCTCATAGAGAAAGGTTTATCACTGTACCAACCCTACATTTGCCAAAGGCTCCGACACGAGGGTTTTTAGCAATTGGATCAAGAGAGATTAAAATTACCCGACATTAATGAAAAAATAAAATTAGCTTACTCTGAAACAAAATTGTTCTGTGATGGTAAATGAGCGGTATAATGGTGTGTATTAAAAAGTTACAGGTACCTTTTCTGAATGGAATTTGTTATAGATTACGGTGTGTATTGAAAGTACATAGCATTTTGCAAGTACATAAAGACAAATATCTGAGTCTTTAATGATTCCTATGCACTTATAACTCAATAGTAATGTGCTTATTTAAGTATGGATACAACGAGTTTATAATAAACGTTTCTGATTTCTAGTAGTTCAGTTTCATTCAATCGTAAGCGAATCAAGCGATTCGTATTAAGAAATATATGTTATAAAATGCTAGAATCTGTTTCTGCAATGAGATTTTTTGTTCATGATTAGTTATTCAGTTCTGCATTAAGAGCGAGTTCCTCTGATATTTGTGACATACATCAATACCACTATCTGAAGTATGGTTAAATTGGTTGAAACCAACACAATTAGTAAAATGATGTTGATAAATATCTGCATTTTAAAGTACAAGTAAAATATCATCCAAGATCTATTTATTAAACGAGTCTTTCATAATATATGTAATAATTTTTGTCTTTGCTAAATCCAACATACGTACAGTCTATTCTATCCGCATTCGCTGATTATTTTACTTTTCTGTAATGCCACTCGGATTTCTTTATAATTGCACAGTTTGTATGTCGTATGTTTCTTGTATTTCCTTCATCCATCTTATAAAAATGTACATTAATGACAAACACGAAAAAACTATATGATATGTGTAGTAGAAAATGTATATAATGTGACTAGAACATAGCTGTTTCTGTTGACATACCTTATGACTATTACTCGGTAGCATACTTTAGAGAAACAACATTTTCTTCATATGATCTTCACTCATGTGTGATCTTGATCTGGAACTAACTGATCATTGAAGGATGTACAGAAATTACGTGGCTGTATTTCGCAGATATACCAATTATAATCCTGCCAGATTCTTGGAACGATTCATCGATTTCGTCGATGATGTCTGGAATTTTAGCTCAATATGTGATTAGAAATACTTTGGCACGATACACCTACACCTTATATGGTATCATAAGATAGCAATTGCACACACGAATGAAAACAGTTTATATCTCCTTTCCGGTTGGATTTCTCACACGTAGGAGACTTGAGACAATTCACCTTTCCGAAATGTCCAAAATTAGAATTTTGCATCATGAATGTGATAGGGATTATTTTTAATGTGATTGCTTTTGCTTTGTTCAAATCCCTGGGGGACAGCTGATCAAACTCTAATTTTCCTTGATAAATCGTTATCTTATTTAATATCTTCTTGCAAAATTTCATTAATATTTTGTTTTATTATTTGTAATTATTCTAGGCTACGTTTTTTATCGTTCTCATCAGGTATTTGACCTTGTTGTTGATGACCGCGGTATAATGATCTGCTTAAATTGTTATTCGCTTTCGTCTAAATGATGTCTCCCGCTGCCGAGGCTGACGCTGTAATCACTGGGCCACCGGAGTGGTCCCCCGATATAAAAATTGATAAAATCACAGCGAGACAGCAGAACATGATAAGAAACACATTTATAATTATTGAAAATGCAGATGGTATGAATACAAAGGGCGAGGCCGTATATGTATGTATAGTTCGTGTGCGGTATTTGCGTTAGTTCATTATATGCAATTTATAATGTAACATTTATTGCACTTGACCTTGTCGAAAAGAATGTTTATCTCCTGATAGCCGGAATCAATGATATTTTTACTATGCAAACATATAATACATAGCTAACATATTTTATACATATATCGGATGTATAATATGACGATAATTAATGAAAGTAAACATTTATTTGGGTCAGGGTATAGGTTATTGAATGTCCCCTATAACTATACATTGTTATCCTGATAAACTCCACAATATGTATTATAACTTAGTACCAGACCTTCTATTTTTAACTGAGGTTCTATCTTGTAAACATTAGGAATATTCTACAAGTATGTTTTCCATCAGCTAATAGTCTTTTTTTTAGAAAATGCTAATTGTGACACGAATTAAAGTAGAAGAGAACATTCTTGATTTTATTGAAATTATTCATTCGTGATGTAAGTTCCTTGCACAATCGGTTGTGTTATTGTTGTGTTTGTCAATCTTTTGATGCTGGAATTTGTTTATTCAATAATTTTATATACTGGAAGTACAATGTGGACATCACAAATAACAATCTTAGAAACAGACTAAACTTTATAGAGAACTTTCAGATAAGGATGTATTTTGAATTGTATAACGTGATTAACAAAATAACGTTTTCAAATCACCAGTACACGGTCAACCACAGGCACATCCGCACTTCCGCATTGGATTTAATTTGGATTTCCACTAAAGTTTATTCAGAATTGCTATCTTTATGAATTAAGACCTCCACCCGTAATTCAAATAACAATTCGGACTTAATCTGCAATAACGAAATAATTCTCTTACATTTTGTATTCTAAGAACATAAATCATTTGATGAATTATGCAAAACATGTTCCTACTCACACTTGTCTAATAACCTATCATAATCATAACCTCTCATAATCCCTACTGGAAATCTTACAGCTTAAACCTATCTTATTATACAATGACAGTGATATATATATATATATATATATATATATATATATATATATATATATATATATATATATATATATATATATATATATATATATATTACTCGATTTTAATTGCATTCATTATTATTGTGTATTCAAAGTTTGCTTTCAACGGGATGCAATGCAGTGAGCTCTTCTCGTTTGAAATAATCTGATAAAAGCGATTGTGGTACTAACTTTGTGACTCATTCTACACATTACCAGATTAACACTTTCCGAACGTATTGTCGAATTTGTAATGCTTTATATTTAGGTACAACTACAACGCTGGCTCACACTGATCTCCTACATAAATAATATTTTCCAGACAAACGTCGCCTGATGCTGCACAAACAAACTTCACCTTTGTGGATCAATATAAGTAGAACCCATGTAATGATCAGCTACATTTATTGTTTATTGGGATGCAATATATGTATTTTGTTTTTATATTTTACGAGGTTATATAACATTAGTTCAGTCATCAACACAATATCGTAAGACATAAGCAATACTTAATAACAGTATATGAAGGGTAATGTGCCCCAACAATCTATGTCTGGACCACGTTTAATTGTACTTTATTATACGATGCTGTCATTTAAATGCATTTTGATATAAATTTGCTTCTGAAGCGTTACTTTTAACGAATATCGATTACACAATCCTAGAAGCTGGCGCCGTGAAAGAGGGTCAACATAAACTCAGTAGGTGGTCAAAGCAGTAATTAGATAAATATATTTTCACAAGGAATATCAGCAACCACACTTAGGAATGACAGAATTATATATATATATATATATATATATATATATATATATATATATATATATATATATATATATATATATATATATATATATATATTAGAAATTTATGTTATCATCTACAACTGGGTTTGCCAATTGACGATATTTTTTTCGATAAAAATATAAAATAGATAACTATAGAAGTAGTGAAAACATAAATAAAGCGTTATGTTTGACAATCAACCTCACTAGAAAATTGGTATGGCTCCAATATATCACCTTAAGTATGAAAAAGAGACGTCATGCAAAATGCAAGCATACCAGGAATTATCATGGGTAAGGTAACAGTGGCTTTTTCATATAAGAAATTTATGGAGGAAAGAAAATATTAAATAAGTTCAACAATCATCAAAAACATAAAAATCTAACACATTTATATATATTCATATACATACATATATATATATATATATATATATATATATATATATATATATATATATATATATATATATATATATATATATATATATGTACTGTGTTATGACATTTAGAAATTCGTGGGCCATGATTTTATCACATGCCACAAATGCAACTAGTATACGATATAGTGAGAGATAGAACGCAACACACTTTTACCAGGAACATTTATTTTAACAGCAGATTGTTTGTCATTCTATATATTCATAATAGCTGTCATGCACATGTACTTTGGTTTACGCTATACATCAATATTAACCTAGAAAAATATCCTAAATTATTACTCACAAGAAGAAACAAATTAGGAAAACGAGGAATTTGCTAGATTGTAGCTCTCTAAAAAATGTCTTCAAACCTAAGATTTACATCAGATAATAAGTTAAATGCGGTGAACAAATACACCACTAAACACTTTATTTCAATTAAAGCTGCATTTTATTTGCCATTACATTACAACTATTAGCCTCGCGTTAGAAAGTTCTCCAGGAATAACGTAAAAAAAAAACAATGATTGAGGTTTGTATTTGTTACATTGAGATTTGCCAAATTTTAAAACATTTACATTAATGAAGTAAACACTTGCAGTCTGTAACTTTTGGAACCGAGTGTCTATGTTTCCTTGTCTGAGAGAGAAAGGGAGAGAGACAGAGACAGTATATAGTTGCCCGTAAACAAACATGGGATTCATCTTCGCAGACGTGTAGACTTTGAAAGCAGCTAGCTAGCAAATGTCGCTTTCGTACTTAGAATTTTATAATTTATTACAGTTCTCTATTGCAAACCTTCCTTGTTTTTGACCGATTTCATCATAATTAACTGTGGCCATAGTGCACACACATGCCACGACACGAGAAACTCCGCATATTAAGTAACATGACTTTCCTTTGCTTGGCATTCTCACCCCTTTTACAATACTAATCAAACATTTCCAAAGAATTGTTAGGACCTAATAATGATTGTCTAAGACGTTATACTGAATTATACCTGAGTTAGGTAGTTAATATCAACAGTAAGCATATTCTCCATAATCAGAGATGTAATGGTCCGATAAACATAAATTAGCGAAAATAGAATAAAACGAATTAGAACATAGCAATCTGCATTATAACCGGAATTACGAGTTATATTTACATTAATTGTACCTGCCACAGGTAAAAAATTATATTTGTATGTTTCTGTCTCTCTCTAACTCTCTTATGAATTTCATCTTATTGTGAATTATTTAAAAGAAGTATTGTATAATGAGATTTTGATAAATCAAGACTGTTGGCAATAAAGCATATTCCAAGATTTTGATGGTATATCAGCATATTCGTGACCTGAAATTCGTTCTCGTCATATACATTTTAGGATTGTTTTGGACTTAGTTTATAATACTGTACGTTCTTCTTAAATTCTAATTTTATAGCATAAGTAATTCAGGTATTCGTCGAGTTTTACAAACCTTGTTTCTTTTGCTGCTTTCTATTACTTAGTTTAATGCCAGTGAGTAGCAACCATGTATATAATGTATTATGTATTCTTCCATGATGAGCCTTGTGGAAGACCAAAAGAAAACCCGATTACACTTGATTACCTAATGGGGTGAAAAGTAGTATATAGGATCAATACCTGTGTAAAGTTTTCTAAAGATCATTTTCAACAATGCAGGGAGATCATAAACAGTTATTCGGCTTTATTTATGATGGGTCATATTGAGTTAACAAAATTTGAAACAAAATTAGGTACCTTAGTCTCAATGAAAATTGAAGAATGTGGAATACCTTATAATGAACGTTAGACAATCAGCAAGGAAGTGACTATAATGCAGGACCTGGATGCAGTTGAACACGTAAACGTTTCCGATTCACCGTCAACCTGTGATGTTATTGAATGTGTGTATATATGTGTGTTTGTGATTTGGATTTTTAAAGTAGCGTTTACAATTTTCCAGTTATATCGCTACGATGTTTGAAGTGTGACAATTTATAGTGATGCCTATCAATGGGGCATCAGGCCGTAGAAATTTAACATCATGTCTCAACCTGTCACATTATCCTGACACCAGGCCGACCAGCACTAACATCAACCTATTAATGCTCAGCACAACGAGAGGCAGTTGATAGTACTAATTGTATAGGTCTTAGGTATGACTCATTCGGGCTTTGAAACCCACGAAGGCAGCATCCAAGGCGGATGCTCAGACCACTTAGGCCACCAGAGCGGTGTGGTATTAGAGGGAAAAAAGAAAGATGGATCAAACGTTTGATGCATATAATTTGTAAAAATACTGTTTTTGCCAGGGTCTCCGACACAACAATTTGGCTATATGACGAAGAAGGACGCAAGTACGCAATTGGTCTATCAGGAGCTAAAGCGATTACCAAATCTGACAATACTCGACGAGGATGTATGAGGATACGTAACAATATGATCATAGCAGTGACCTCCATCATTCTGTTCACGGATTAACAATAAGGAATATCCATCTATGAAACTACCCTCAACATCAACAAAATATCCACACTACGATGCTACAAACGAGAACAAAATACATACAGAGCAAGTGGAATCACACAAAAAGATTTAGATTTGTAATTGACCCCAAAGTGATAGGTGGTTAATTACAGTCTCATGAGATCTTAATGGCCATAGAAACAGCAACTCCAAAACAACCCTGTCACGATCGCTATTTATAAATAGCGTAAGTTCCATTTTATAGTTACAGTTTGTATTCTAGGACAATAAATTATTTGTTAAATGTTACAAAGTTTGTTGCTTCTCACTCTTTTATATTACAAGTTTTAACCCCATATATTCATTATATATATATATATATATATATATATATATATATATATATATATATGTGTGTGTGTGTGTGTGTGTGTGTGTGCGTGTGTGCGTGTGTGGGTGAGTGTGTTTGTGAGTGTGTTGAGATGGTTATTTTAGATTCTGAATTATCTTAACTGTATTTATTAATCATCCCTAAAATATATTACATTTTGGTATTATTAGAGATAGTAATAGTATGTGTTTCGTTTGTAAGGACATACACTAACATTCAGAAACAAATACCGATAAGCAGATATCGAACATATAAATAAAGTAATGCAACGAGACCCTGTGTATAAGCAGAAGTTCCCATTCTAAGACCTTAATCTCTTACAGCTTGCGATTTTAATATGAATCATTAAATATTTTGTGATATATATGTCAGTAAATTCCATCGAACCAGAGTCAATAGATCCAGGAGTTACAATTCAGAAACAGTATATTAGCCAATATCAAAAATTGTGTACGTGCTTAAGAGATATATTACTATGTCACGCACATAAATAAATTACTCTCTTGACAGTGTACGCGAAATACACGAGAACATTTTGAAAATTATTGTATATGATACAAACATCAGTTTAAATGAACCATATCAGATGGCGGGGCACATGTGATTTCAGAATATTTTAACAAATTGAAGATAGAATAATCATAACATAGTTGTATGTATATACAATATTTTATCAACATTGCAATAACATACTTGTACGATGATTAAAAAACAGTTCAAAACTATAACAAAGACACATATAACAAATGTTTCTAATAAGCTGAACAAAACGATTACGTGATAACTGTTTAGGAAGATGCAAATATGGCTATGACAGAGTGAATAACTATTTAGTTTGGCTGTAAAGGTTTTAAAGGACTATCTTCCATACAATACAGTATTAAAGCCCTATGAGATTGTAACATCCACTTAAATAAAGTTGAACAATGATATTGCAATGGTGAGTAAATCGCTAAGGGTTATTAAAATAACTAAGGGAGAAGTTGATAAGATATATACAGAATACAAGCAATGGTTGCATGTGCAGTATTATCAAAATACGAAAGTTAAGATTAACGCTATGGATCTAGGTAATCGCCTTCTATTCCAGATGCCTTTTTTCCCCAAACATACACTGATGGATCAGCTCGACAATCGTACGGGTGAGGTGAAGTCGTGCTCGACTATTTCATTTGAGATCCCCGTGAGGGAAAATCGCAGTGGCGCCTGGGTTTTCAAACTGTTTACTTGATTGATACGGACCTGTATATCACATCCCAGCTTGGATCTGCTCCGCTGGCACAGAACAGTCGGATATTTTATAATTCCGCTAACAGCATATCAACTTATGTTGTCTTAAGAATGATATATTTAATAGCCACCGGCTTTAATAATCGTGCTGAGACTACTTTGCGACGCTGTTATATGTTTTTCTAATATGCATTATTCGCGTAAGCAGCATGTATTTCAATTATTATCCCACAGCCCACAGCCAAAAGGGTTAATATGTACATGACCCGAACAACAATTGCCACTAGGACTACAACTGCTATTTTCGTTATAATTATTTCATTATTTTATAAAATATTTTTTATTTATTTTATTTTATTATTCTATTTTAATACCGAAAATAAAACATGTAAAGTGGCTAGGCTGTAAAAAACAGGGGGGAGCGGTTGTTTTCCTAAGTCAACTTTTTAAACCATATTAGATAATATATAGCCGTGGAAGTGAGAGCTAAATTGAATGCCGAAGGAAACAGTAATGCGGCAGATTTGGATTGCCTTTAGAACGTATCGAACCTGTGTCCATTGGATCGTGAGTCCGACGTCTATCCATGTAGTTATTGTATAACAAAATGTGAATTATTTATCCTTCTAAATGGAGATAAACAACGGTTTACATTGAAAACATTATGAACTCGAGACATTCATGGATATAATGCTAATATTTAGCTGCAGAACAAAAAATGACAAAGTATAGAACCGTCACATACCACTGAAACAGACAAGATAATACATAACGATTTTTTCGTTTACGTCAGTGTGACATAGATTAAAGAACACTCAACTGACGATCTAATTAAGGGTATGAGGTTCCCCTTATGAAATATCGAACTTGCTATGATAATCGCCAGCAAGGCAAAGACATGCGCGTTTGCAAGAAGGCAATAAATAGGGTAAACACTTACATAACAATAAAATATCACACTAGAATTGCAGTTTACTGTGATTTTAGTTGCTACCTCACTGTTATCACTTTTATTTAGCCTAAAGTAATAATGTTACTATATGATTGAGAATATATGTTTTGACATCTATGACAAGGCACCTGGGTTCGGTTCCCGGCCGAGTCATAACAAAGACTTACAAAAATGGTACCAACAGCTGTCTTGCTAGGCGCTCGTCACTAAGAGGCTAGTGTTAGGACTGGTTGGCCTGGTTTCAGGATAATGTGACAGGGTGGGTCATCATGCTACATGTCTACGGCATGAAGCCCCAGTGCTAGACATCACTATGAACTGCCAGACTGCAGCCATCGTAGTGATATGACTGAAATATTGTTAAAGCTACGTTAAAAATCCGAATTACACACAAAAACACACACACGGCAAAGCACCAAAACATAATATTGAAAAAAGATTTTAGTTTTTCAGAATGCAATGCTTTCACAGGATGCTATCATGTAAAGATGAAAATCGAAGTAGAATGTATAAAATGTTGATAAATAAATTAATGTTTATGAAATTATGAGTGCCTACCATCAGTTCACTAAATGTCAACAATTTAAACATTTTCTGAATATCCGACATTCGACAGGCATCTCAGTCATAAGCGTTTGGTAAAAGTACATTTGCATTTTAAACAACGCAATGTGAGGTATAATATCTACTCAAATTTGCTCCAAATTAGTTTACCTAATGCACATTATTTTATGTCTTTAATGTATTTACCCATAATTCTTTGTAAACGAATTTTGTTCACTTGTCACATCATTTAGTAACTACGTACGCAATTTCGTCAGCTTCTCTAGACACATATATTTTATCAAGAAAACCTAATTATATATATATATATATATATATATATATATATATATATATATATATATATATATATATATATATATATATATATATATATATATATATATCTGTCTGAGTGTGTGTGTGTGTGTGTGTGTGTGTGTATCCGCTCTAATTATTCCGGAGAAAATGAAATATTCAATGATTTGAAACCTGTTGATTCAAAATAAACCGACTTTCAAAGGTTCATCAATAATTGTATTTCGAAGATATGTATATGCCGCTAAAGCACCTAATGAAAAATATAATCAACCTAATATCTCTGAATATCTATCAAATTATATAAAAAAGTAATCTTAATATATTTCCTGTATTAGTATCGATGCTCAGAAAAAGCACGTACCAACGTAACCCTTTCAGGTCAAGATTAGTTCCGGTCCACTGACTATCGATAATATTGGATGAGAATAATTGAATTATGAAACTTACCGCCTTAATAAGAGGCGCAAGAAAAGCGAGAATCACTTGAGAATATGCATAATTATTACCACGTGATCTTGCTTTAAGAGTTGAATATTTAATTGTTCCGTATATTCTTGGTAACACATTCCAGCGAACCGACCAGAGGTATCGCTCATACGTTTAAATGTACCGCAATCGAGAGAGGGTAAACATTTGCGCAAAAAGATCAGTAGAACGAGCAATTATCTTAAACGATGGATTATGTTTAGTAGGATAGAGCAAAATGCATGTCTTGGGCATTAATTTACACCGAGACCCACTTGTTGACCACTTGAGGTAAAGAGCAGTACCATTTTCTGATGGAAACATTCATCACAAATATCACTGACATGACTATAAAAGCAAACTAGTTATTTAAAACTCACGTGTGTAAAAAAATGAGGTCTAAATTGCAATAAGTCAGGTAATCAATTTACAGGCAAGAGACACCTTGGACACAATAAACCATGTGCTTATTAAAGGACGTTTTCAGTCAGGAAATGGTGATAACCGTAAGAATATCAAGGTTACGGATTTAAGGACTCGACACATCTCAAAAGCTTGTCTTGCACGAAAAGGTTTTGTAAAGACACTAACAAATTAAATAAATATGGTATGCATGTCCTTTAGAGTGCAGAGATGTTTGAGTATTTTATTCCGCCAATCAGCATTAGTCTAATCCAATATACGAAGGTAGTGACGCTCGTTGCATCGACAACGGTCCAGATGTTATGGTTTTACGCGACGCCGAGTGTATGGGCGTCTTGGTAAAGCAAAGTATTGTTATTGATGACCAAATGCTTGGTTGGAAATCCCTGTGCATTTTGTTAGATTGAAAGACTGGTCAATTCCCGCCGCTTTAATCGAAATCCAGACTCATTTTCCAAACGGAAACAATCGAGGCAATACCAATATACGATTTAACAATTCGAAGCATCGAGGGCTCCAGAACTTCGACTGTTAAATTTTCAGTTCTCCATTACAAAAAGGGACGAAACTAAGCCAGGTATGCAGAAGTGGAAAGACACGCTACAACAACATACAGTTCTATGAGACTTAACCGAAATCTCGAGGGATCAATTTATGCGGGATCAAACGCATGAAGTGTTTTTGAGATTAACAAGCGGAGCAAATTGTATCTGGTACCGTTATACATTTAAAAGTCGGGGAGGGGGGAGGTAGCATATATGCTTGGAATTTACATCGTCTGTCGGTAGAAACTTCCTCCAACTTGTTGTCTCTTACTATTGTAGGTTCAATGTAGTTTGAGTGACACGGGAATGCAATGCAGTTGGTGTCTTTGATATGACAAAATGATAAGGTGTAAGTCAAAGTGTATTGGCTGTCCGTAATATTTTCATTTTCTCATGCTAGTTTTGCATATCTGCATGCATGTATATGTCTCTCGCATTATGAATAATTACAGCAGAATTGTCGTTAATATCCCATTTAACAATACATCTATAAATACAAGATGTACTGCCACTATCTGTGACATTAGCAGCACCAAACAACCGTTTAAAGACGATTGGTTATACAAAGTTAAATGATATTTAGTTCAACTACGCACTTGACATATGTATGTGATTTTGTGTTTCTTCTTGTAAATGCGTAAGTTGACACAGTATTCTTATCTAAGTTTTGGACTCAATTCTGTGCTGTGTTTAAAAAGCTTGCATTGTATGGGTTTTGATTAACTTATTGGAATATCAGTTAAACAGGAAATACGTACATATATACATGCGTACACACATACATATACATATGCATGCATACATACATGAATGCATACATATATATATATATATATATATATATATATATATATATATATATATATATATATATATATATATATATATACATACATACATATCTCGTTCAATTCATGCGGTGTTTTATTACGTTAATCTTGGTGATAATATACCAAGAAAATAAAATAGAACCATGGTTTCTTCTTAAAACAGAAACAAGGTGTGAACATAATCCTATGAGATATAGCCTGTAGTGAAAGAAGAACCAAACAAGTCTGCAGCCGTTGGAGACTTGAGGCTTTCAATGTCTGGGAGTACAACATTATCAGTTACAATCAGTTTCACAATTACCTGGCAAAACAGAAAAACAGTCTGATCGGTACTTTACTGATAAGCATTCTCCCAGTATAATCTACACTTTCTTCTATTTATTTCATGTATGTATTAATATTGTACGTCTTCTTTACTATGCAGAATGCACGTAATTTTATTATGAAATGCATCATGTATTACTGTATAAAGAAAATTTCGTTATAAGCTAAAGAAAAAACAATAAGATAGGTATCCTAATGTTTTCTGAAATAGTGTCACTGATATATTATCCTCAAAAACTACTTAACTTGAATGATAAATGAATTGAAGGCTTTACGATCAGCCGCTCAGTAGCAATTAACTTCGAGGAATATATATTATATAATGCATATCGTGTTCAAATCAGCACTTACCCCGGGCCACTTCGAGCGCTGAAAGAACATAATAAGCGTGATAATAGAAACGGTGAAATATACTTCTCGTAAGTGGTTTAAATATTTATTTTGTAATTCATGTAGATGTTTACAGATCATAGCCTTAAAAAAATGCATACTTTATAATGAGTTTGTGAAAGTAGATGAAATTGTTTAGATCTTTTGATTCTTAAGAATGCTATTTTCCGTTCTTCCCCGTAAAAAACAAAATAAACGTCATATTCGAAACAATGAATACACTTCCCGCATTTTCTTTGCAATCTCACGCTATGTCTCTGAAATGTAAAATATTCCAAGTAGCTGTAAATTGTTCTATACCGTATAATTTGTTGGCTGTGACTAATGCCGTTTAACTACCTTCCACTGCACTTGTTGTGATGCCTCATTCCAGCATCTTCTTCGGTATAAAATAGATGGTCTCGTGATCCTTACGGTGTTGTTGTGGCATGAACGAATTTGAGTAGCCTCTATGTTATACATCATATATTTACCTGTATCTATGTTATATATCCAGTAATGGAAAAGTCGAATATCAAGCTATATAAACTTTCTTTGTATCATTTTTGTTAAAGGCTACATTTTACTCGCTGTCTACTAGCTAACTTAGAATAAGGTATTGATTGAATTGTAACGATTAATAAACTCGTTTGCACAAGCCAAATAAACTTTCTTAGTATCATTCACAAACATGATGCCTCATAACATGTCCTGCGTAATTCTGGAAGAATAGCCATCTATTGCATAAAGGAAGAGTGGCAATAACAAGATTTTCAATATGGTCATATAAGATATCGTGAATACCCCATACTGATATGACCATCGACCAAGGAATAGCGATAACATGATTTTTAAGACGGCTGCTATGGTAGCCATATCATATGTTCGATGAGCACAATTTACATTTAGGACCAACTAAACTCGCGATGAGTGTGTGTTTAACGTTTTATGGGAATCCTCAACATTATGTACGATGATCAAATATAGTGCTGACAGATAGACGGACAATGGATAACATACGAACAAATAGTCTCGTCTGTGTATACCACTCGTAGAAGTGTCTTACTGAAATAAGTTGTGTCACTCTGACAAATATATTTTCCTGGGGTATTTATACCAACAGAATGTAAAAATAATGAAAGAGGAATCATTGATTAGTAAAATATACAACTGCGAGAAAGCTGTAATAACATTAAACCTAATATGAGGGCTTTGAGATTTAAATGTCTGGGAAACACAGCATCACAACGTACAAGGTATACCCCTCTCTCTCCTGACAATTATAGCAAAA
Organism: Sinohyriopsis cumingii; assembly: GCA_028554795.2. Lineage (NCBI taxonomy): Eukaryota > Metazoa > Mollusca > Bivalvia > Unionida > Unionidae > Sinohyriopsis > Sinohyriopsis cumingii. The sequence goes on along the minus strand of JAPYKE020000059.1, from coordinate 1,034,095 downwards.
TGCCAATTGTTTCTTCATTAATGGAGAGGAAACTCTAGATAAAGTATGCGCCTTTTATTGGGTTTTTCATATTTGTATTAAATATTTAACTCTTCATTTTTCTGCAGAAAATCTAAAGGTATATTATGAACTTATTAATGTATAGTTGGAATCAAACATAATACACTTGTATTATATGCGAATATAAAGCAGTTTGATTACCTGATGTGATCGGAGTGCTACTGATATCACATCATAGATAAGAAAAAGGGTCATGATAACTAAACTGTAACTTTATACTAAGTAGTAAATGATGGCTTAAATTCGATGAATAAATATTTTTATGAACATATGTGTCTTGATAATCAAATAAAAACCATAAGAAATACATATCTTAATCTTAATGACTAAGAGGATGTATTGATACTTACACATGCTTGTATCTGCTTTTCTTCCTGAAATAATATAACAAATATCTTATTAGAAACGGTGAAACAAGCGTCACTTAGTAGATCTCAAAAAGGGGGAATAAAACGCATGCAAAACTACAATTGCAACGTAAGCCGTTACGGTCGCTGAATATTCCACAAGAGCGGACGTGTAACCTAATTTAATAGTCAACCTTTCCTTGTTGAGACATCACCATTTTAACAACGACGGGACTATGTAATACTGAAGTTAGGCATCTCGTATGTTTTGACGAATATAATACGGAAGTGTTGCCCGTATACCTACAATTTTATTCCGGACTCTGAAACAAAATTAATAATTCCATTTTCTTCTTTTGACCGTGAATCCAACGTATAATGTTAGTCACATTATACATTTTGGAGAACAAAATTTACACTGATTAACTTATATCCAATACTTACGATAGTATGGCCGATAAGTCAATAATTGAACATGATTAACAGGGGAACAATAATAGGCACATCTTGAAACAAATGTATAATTCGTAAGTCCATAAATACATGTTACTTCTCTTTCCTACGAAAGCGATAAATACGCGATATTGGAAAAATATGAATTAGACAAGAGTTTGAAAAAAATCCTGCCTTTTTTGTGGGAACAGATATGCGATAAATTTGACGAATAATTAATTTTCATAAATATATGCGTCTTAGAAATTATGCATTAACTTTATGTAAGGCAAAAATTGTTCTTATTTACTAAAAACACCTATAATTGTACTTACACTTTCTTTTTGGTCTCTTTCGTCCTAAAAAATACAATACACCAGTTATTAGACAGGTTAAATATTTTCCGCGTATTTGCTCTCAAAGGTGAGAGTAGAAAAGCATGAAAATATTGGCAAATATAGCTAATTCAAAGTAAGCAAGCAACTATTGCTGTAAAAATATAATACATCTGACATTAGACAAGGTTCTATTAATTCGACTTATTTTCTCCCAAAAGAGGGAGGAGATAAGGCATGCACTTATTCACAAATGGAAAACTGTGTAAGTCACACAGTGTAAGTCATTACATAAAATATGGTAATCCTAAACTAGTTGTTGTTAGTATTTATCTGTTGTAAGCACGTATCATATACAAATATATGAGTTTTAACGTTTCTGTATTTGATTTATCCTGAATAAATATAAATTAACAAGCTGTACAGTTTTTAACAATTTAGTACTTTAAAGTCTTCGGGAAAAACATACACAGCGAAGCTGATTACAAAACCAGAAAGCTTATCTATAAAACTTTATGTTCCTTCTGCAGTTTGCGTCTTGGTCCTGTTTCACTATGTTTGCCCTCAAACTGTGCATATAATACTATTGTGTGCTGAGAAATGGCGTTAAACCTACAACAACAACAACAATGGCTTGATACAGACGATAACATCAGGTCTTGTTTTGACATGACCAGTGTAAGATTATAAGTATATCCCACTAAACCCACACATGAAGCTTCATAATTCGTTGAAATTCTCCCTCCGAAATAAAAGCAAAATATATATTAGTGGATAATACATGATGGATGGCAGCAGTTACTTATACTTCATTTAAACGCGATGTTTCAATAAATTGAACTTGAAGCTGCTAAAGTGCGACACCAGGCTGAGGTGTAGCTACAAGATAATTTGCAGAACCAAAATCACTACATTTCCACTAATGATAACACAATCCACGTATCTGATAAAAATATATTACTATCATTTGATAGACCTTTGTTTCAAATTGAAGTACACGTATTCAGTACCGAAAAATTAAGAGATACTTAAATCAAAGCTTGTGTCGTTCTTTAGTTGTATCAAAATCATTAAATTTAAACATCGCGTTTGCTTTATTCTTTTAAAGAAACCATATACTCTGTCGATGAAATCTTATTTAGGACGGGAGTCATAAAAGACAGTACCAACACAAAAATATAAAGGTCAATAACGGGATGCGCCGGATGAAAAGAATGTTTCAACATGAAAATCAGAAAGTAAAAATAAAAACAATACACAGTTGGGATGCAGCGAGTTTTGACCTCGAGACCCCTCGTTTAGCAGACGAGAGCCATAAAAGAAAATTTCACCATGAAAAAAAAAATATGTTAAAAAATAGAAAGAAGGGAATGCGCGACTAAAAAAAAATGAAAGTTTCAACATGAAAATAAAATCAAAAAGAAGAGAACATTGGGGTGCCTGGAGTTCGAACAATCGACATCTTGTTTGGAAAGTCATAAAAAAAAGCGTTTCAATATGAAATATAGAAAGTAAATATAATAAAATGAAACAAATTGGGATGCGAGAGTTGAAAATGAAGTTCAAATATAAAATTATAAAGAAAAAAAATTTGGATACCGCGAGTTAATAACCAGTTTGATTCTTATTGGACCGGAGGGAGTCACAAAGAAAGGTTTCCACAAACAAATTTAAACAGGTAAAATAATAAAAAGAAAAAAATAGGATGCCCGTGTTGAAAAGAAAGATTTAATACAAAAATAAGTTAAAAGTAAAAATACAAAAGAAAATATTGGGATGCCGCGAGTTTCGAACGATCCAACATAAAAACTTTCTTTAAAGTGAAAAGTACAATAAAAAATACAAATTGTGATGAGCGTGTTTAAAAGAAAGTTTCAACATAACTTTTAAAACAAAAAAAAATCTATCAAAACTGGGTGCCGCGAGTTTTAAACTCGAGACTTCTTCTTTTGCAGACGGTATTCATAAAAGAAAGTTAAGTTCCAACTTAAAGTTAAAACGGTACAAAGAAAATATTTTAACAAAAATGGATGCGCAATTTGAACATAAAGTTTTAACATGAAAATGAAAAAACGGTAAGCAACTTTTAAAAAAAGAGATATGGTCAATTTTATCCAGTTTTTAAAGCAATATGTAAAGTATTGTACGTAAACAGTATATCGGCCACTTTCATGCAAAAAAGGAGCGTATTGTCTGCTCATTTCGAACAATTCAAATTATATTGTGCACAATTTTGTATCTTCTTAATAAATTATCTTTTGTGGCAAAGTTAAGAGAGACTAATCTGCCTCGCTGTTTTCATAATACCTCCATTTATCCAAATAGTACTTTGAGTTTAGTAAATATTGATCAGTCAGTATACTAAATTGTCAATTATAACAACTATTATATGGACATATTTCTTTCTTAAGTTGATAATCAAACTATAAATACAATCAAAGTCGTAGGCCTTAGAATGAAATAGTTTATGTTTCCTGTTTTAGAATGACACATTGTGTATGATGCCGATCAACGTAGACATCGACATAAAGACGAGCATTACACACTTTGACTTCAATATCCTACGTCTCTAAACATTAACAATAATATGAGTCATCTATCGAATGAAACGGAAAGAAAAAATAAGTAGAAGACAAAATAATCGGCTAACAGGATTGCTTAAATATTTATAGCCCAACATTTGAAGTCTTAAAACAGGTTAATATGGGCAAGCACCCATTTCTGAAACCAAACTGAGCTTCATAGATTACCTCCATTTCCATTGTCCATGCTGGAGTAGTTTCTGTCACGGTGTGGTCTAATAACTCGTTGAACATAGTCCAAAGTAATTGCATGAAGTTTAAAGTATTAACGAGTTAAACTAACGTTTAACCAATATAAATATGGTAACATAGGTTTCAGCCAAGCGCATGCTCAGTCTTACTTATGTTTATAGTAGCCTATTATTCCAATATAATTTAATACAATGCAAACATAAACTTAAGAAACGAATTTAAATAGGTCTGCTTCTTCGTGTTTTCAGAATTCTTACAGTCCTAAGAGTTTACAAGCAAAAGAATTATGACTTATAATTTTTCACAGGGGCTCGTATCATTGCTTACAATTTACTTTGAATACATGTACTATATCGTACATGTATGACAGGTAAACTGTAAGCAACGTTATGAATACGAACCCCTATGGAATTTTTCAGCTCAACACACTGACTTATATTATTTCCAGGTCGGTCACAAACTGCAATGAAAATATTTTTGAAAGGGACATTACCTTTTTATGTTGGTTGCTGGTTGAATAATAAGATGTGTGTGTGTCTGTTTGTGACTTAGATATGTAACATACATTTAACAATGTTCACTCATAACGCTACGATGTCTGCAGTGTGGCAGTTGATAGTAATGTTCAGCACTGGGACATTATGCCGCACACATATATCATTATGTTCCACCTAAAATCAGGCCTAGCAATCCTAAAAGCAACCCCTTAATGCTAAACGCACAGTCAGGTAGATGCTACTAACATTTTTGTTAGTATTTGGTATCGCTTGGACTGGGTTAGAACTTGAGATATTCCGATAACCGGGTGGACGCTCTAACCACTTATGCCACCGGAAAGGTCGACAAATACATAACATGTATACACACATACATACATACATACATACATACATACATACATACATACATACATACATACATACAGACAGACAGACATACATACATACATACATACATACATACATACATACATACATACATACATGTGTATGGATGTGATTTGGACTTTTAACGTCGCTTTAACAATATTTCAGTCATATCACTACGATGTCTGCAATGTGGCAGTTTACAACCGCAGACATGTAGCATGATGTCCCACCTAGTCACATTATTCAGACACCATGCCAACCAGGCCTAACACTAACCTCTTAATGCTGAGCGCAAAGCGAGGTAGCTGTTAGTACCAATTTTATAAGTATATGGCTAGACTCGGCCGGAGATCGAGCCCATGACCTTCCGCATCCGAGGCGGTCGCTCTACCCACAAGCCACCGGAGCGGTAATAATGTATAAAGAAGCTACATTAATCGACAAGGTTATGATGGGACTATGTGGATTAAGAAGTAAACACTTTTTATTTTTATTCTGGGAATAAAATCATTGCTCTAATCAATGCCATATCCTGTGTATGTGATACAAACATGATCATGTGACCCCCTTCTTATTTCACAACTTGGGGGAATTTCAAAAGTGCGTCTTTTGATACAATATAATCTTTGTTCTGAGAGCGATTTCTCAGTTTTGGGGGCTTTTCATTCAGATGTCAAGTTAATTTGTTGTAGCCAGATTTGAACTATAATATTTTTTCAGATCAGTTGGATTTCAAAAGGATTAATTCTTTATTCTCTGGAAATAATTTGAGTATTACTCACACATAAATTTTGGAACGACATTGCTTACACATTTAATTTGGATTTCCAACATCGGAATGATATTATTGGTATTTCTACAAAGAACTGAAGATAAGCACAGTACTGACTACAGCATACGTCATCGCCATCCATATTGGATTTTACATCAGGATTCGAATTTGTAATTATTGGAACATTTATTATTAGGACATTTGGAATTGAATTTGTTGATTATTCTTAGATAATTTTTGGATTTGATTCTTGAAACCGTAAGTTTTTATATATTTTTCTTCATTTTTACAGAATTTTCCAGAAAAATAAAGCATTGGTTGAATTTTACAAAGCTTGTTATTTTCACTCTTTCTGCGTTACAGTTTATTCAAGCCTAAGCACGTAACACAGCTGCTAAATATCTGAAGCAAAGCAAAACTTGATGCATTCATGTCATTGGAATACATCTCAAGTTTAATGTACTCTTTTGGAGATTCATGGGTTTCAAGTATATGTATTTTATTTTCCAGATACTGTATATTTATACAATAATACTTAATAATAATAATAGTTGTTGGCTGGCTGTGGAGTCTTCAATATAATTCAACCATCAGTGTCCATAGACCATTCAGGCCATTGGTATTAAATATACTTAATCTCATAAAATCTTATTTTGGGGACTTTTTCTAACAATACAGACTATAGTGTTGGCTTAAATATGTGCATATGCATGTTTTATTAGCATCCATTGACTATATGGCCAGAGCATTAATATGTTTTCATGTTAATGACTCGGTGTTCAATACTGTATTGATATTAGGACACAAACCAAAACATACTGTAACAGCTATCAACACCATATATTGAGTAGAACACCATATTATGGGTACAAATCAATATTGTGAGTACAACATTATATAGTGAGTACAACACCATCTAGTGAGTACTACACCATATAGTGAGTATAGCATCGTACTGTGAGTACAACTCTGTATAGTGATTACAGTACCATACTGTGAGTACCACACAATATAGTGAGTACAACACCATATTGTGTGTACAACACTGTATAGTGAGTACATCACCATATGTGAAGTACATAAGTTAGGTTGTATTCTACGGTAGTCATTTATTGAATATACTGGTACAGGTTCTTTAGGTGCAACATAAAAACTCCAGTATGCAAGAGTAAAAGAGCTGTTTGGATTTATAACAAACAAGGACAATGTCGCAATTAGTGACATGGAGACTGTGAACGCACTATCTGTGTAATATCCACCCAGACAGATCCAGCATTGCATATTCTAATGACAAGGACATGTGAAGGTATTATTCGACAGCTTTTTCCAGTGAGGCTATTGGGGCTAGGATATTTAGAGGGGAGAAATGGAACCATTGTTTACAGACTGCCAACACACACACACACACACACACACACACACATCAGTGTAACACATTCATAGTTCATAATATATAAGTATTATGCAGAAAGGACACATTTTGAATATCAAAGTGTTTCCATGTGTTTACTATGGGAGTTGAGATAGTACAGTGTGTCCTAAAGGAAACTCACCTGTTATTGAGTAAAATTTCATGACTTCATATCACTAGTGTTATATTATATTTAGGTATATGTATGTATATATAAGTTTGTCCCTTTAATGTATCATGCAGCATAAATCCAAATGAAGACTATCTGCATTGGAAAAGAAAGAGTCATGGAGTTCTGGAAAAATGGCCACAGTAAGGAAGGTGCATGAGATCAGCTGCCTGAGTTCAGACCAGAAAGGTGCAGGCGGTGGGCTTTCTTCATGAGAATCAAAGGTAAAGAAGATATTGGACCAGATATGCATTGACATATGTTCAACAAAATGCAAGAGGTTTCTGTTATAAAGAACCAGCAGCATCAATAAAGGTCAAAGAAAAAGCTCCTGATGTCCCACAGGAAGGAAAGTACATAATAGCCAAATACATTCAGGAGGATGATAAAGAAGTCTGCTTAACATTGGGGGGTCTCTCACATAATCGTGCTCTACATTAACCAGTGCATGAAAAAAAATGAAATGAGCTTGAACATGATGCATCCATGATTGCGCCTTGTGTATTTTAATCTCTGTGACTAATGTTTAGCTCACACATGTTTTGCTTGCTTGTTTTTTTATTTGCCTAAAATATTATTTATGATTGTTGCACCTTGCTTAAACACTTTAGGGTGCATATGTAGTTTGTTTCGCTTTCGGGTGCATGTGTTTTATTTTCACTTTAGGGGGTACGGGTATTGTTTTCACTTAAGGGTGCACTGACAGTTTGTGATATGAAAATGAGCCCTCGACTTGTTGCACACAGTAGGTGATGCATCATAATTTGTTTTGTTGTCTCTCTTTCTCTTGATCCTCTGAGCCTGTTAACATGAGCAATGAATGACAAAGTGATAACACTATTTTTCATACATTTTAACAATTTTATATGTTTTAATTCTTAATTTCATTAATAAAACCCTTGTTAAAATGATTATACATAAAAACACTAAATGCTGAATAAAAATTAAACTTGTTAGATATGTATGTGCATAATATGATCATATATTCATGCCATTATGTATAACGGTTTAGATTATCATGTATTCATACCATTATGTTGAACTGTTTAGATGATTATGTATTCATGCCATTATGTTGAACTGTTTAAGATGATTATGTATTTATGCCATTATGTTGAACTGTTTAGATGATCATGTATGTATGCCATTATGTTGAACTGTTTAGATGATCATGTATTGATGCCATTACGTTGACCTGTTTAGATGATCATGTATTCGTGCCATTATGTCGAACTGTTTAGATGATCATGTATTCATGCCATTATGTTGAAATGTTTAATTTTTGGACTGTCATTTTACTGAAGTTGTGGGAAAGGTGCATTCCTGTTATATATAACACAGTTAGTTTGATTTATGTGAATCAAGGATGTTTTATATTAATTGTGTTATCTCTGTCTCTATATAGTAATACTCATTTCCATCCATCCAACACATTGTCATTAATGCAGCTAGTCCCAGAGTTTTGCATGGATTGCGCTGAAAGTTGGTAACTATTATGATCATGATAGGAAGACAAACATGTCAACAAATCACTTTACTCCTCAATGTTTTTGAAGCTCCTGTTCCTTTTGTCCTACTGCTGAAAATAGTGCCAGACAAAATTTCATTATGAATGCAAGTTTTCTTGCCATTGTATTGACTTCAGTTAAAGATGGTTTAAATTATATGGTCATCATTCATCAGTGCATATTGAAAAATGTCCGTACTTCCTTAATGTATGGAAGAGTTATTGCCATTGTTTACTCATGGCTTGATTCAGTGCATGTCACAATTTGTAATGCAGCGACTATTATACTTTTTATTGAACTGCTGTAAAACTATGCATCTACAGTGCTGATCATCAGAATATATGACTAAATTGTTGTATTAACATAATTTTCACAAGAGTTGTCATCGGTTTTGGCAACAGACGTTCAAATCATGAATTAGGGATGCAGGAGAGATAAGAGTATGTTTATATGAACAAAGTAGTCAACATTTCTATGGCTTCAATCATAGATAGAGTTCGTGCTGCATAACTATTTGGCTAAAACTTCTAGCTCATTATAGGTGAAATGTAAATTAAATAAACCTTAAGAAAAAAATGGTGTTAGTTTGTGCTTGGGTCGGGTAATTAATAATGGATGTAGTTGATCAAGTGACCGATTCATATTATTGGGTGATTCTTTTACAGTACAGTTTTGCACTTATTTTATTTTTGACAACTGTACATTGCAAAGATATTTATGTTTTGATACAGTTTTTAACCAAACGTTGCTGGAAACATCAAAAGAAAGTTTTTACTGTGATATGGAACATTGAGTGTTCTGTCATTGGGAAAGGACTAGATAGTTTATTGCTGTCAAATTTTGTTATTAAGAAAATCCAGTTTATTGCTGTCAGATTGTATTCTCTCGGTAATGGATAACCTACCATTTTTTACATTTGAAAAGTGCATATGTCTGCAACATTTTATATCGTGACATAAATATCTATAAAAATGCGTCTCTTCTTGATTAATTGATACAAGCCATTGAAATTAAAATATTTTGTGAAGAAAATTATATAAATAGATAAATGTATGTATTATGTTCAATCATTTACATTTGAAACACATTATAAATGTAAATGTCTGGTAAATTGAAATAGCATAACCACGATGGAAATGTTTATTTTACTGCCCATTGCGCATGCCATTATTTTTTTAATTATTGGAAAAATTAATTTTATAACAAAGGATGATGTTGTTATTGTTTTAGTTTGTTCTTTGCATATTTGCTCTATGGTTTACCCTTATCTGTCCCATAAACCCACAGTCTTATTATGTAGGAACACACGTCTTCAAAGACATGAAGTTTTATGACATAAATTCTACACGCATTGAATTACAATAAATCTTGTGTAATCAATTCTAAGTTCAAATATGGTTCTCATTAAAGTGAGGGTGGTTACAAACCTAGCGGAAACTTTCAAATAATGAATGGCAACCACTGCTGAATCCAAGGATTGAACCTAGTGTATGTTTATATCTATGTTCTTATGTAACTCCTGAGAGATTATTTTGTCTAATTTATCTATTGTCATTATTCATGGCTGTACACTTTACAAATTCTAGTTAGTTAGTTTTCTCTACATGACCTTAATCTTTTAAGAGAACAATATTGCATAGGATCAATAGGTATATGTTATATTGTGTGTTGCATAGGATCTATAGGTATATGCTAACTTGTGTGTTGCATATCATCTATAATTGTATGTTAACTTGTTTGTTGACAATTAATAATTGCAATCTTAATAACAAGACATTTGACTTAATTTATCACGGGCTGATGTGGAGCAGCAGAGGGGGCGAATCGGACATTTTGTCCAATCGTTATTTGGCTTAATTATTACTTTCTGCACTCAACGATCTAGTGTCGTCAGCGCCTGGTAAAAAAAAAACGACGACGTCGTTGGGGGATCGTCGCGTCGTCATTTGGTTTAATTAACACCTTCTGCGCGCCGATCCCCAGCGTCGTCAGCGTCCGGTAAGCACATCGACGACCGCGTCGATGTCATCGCCCCCTCTGCTGCTAAGTGGTTATTTACAATGAAAATTATTTACAACTAACCGAATATTTGGTCAAGTCCGATACGATATCGTGTCCGAGGATCATGTAAATTTATCGTTATGAATCCATGTGGGGTCGACTGAGCATGACTAAAAAAGTTTCGAAAAACATTAAAGTCCATGTCACCGCCGCACCATGTCTGCCAAATATTTCGTAGCGTGTGTGTATCAACGCCGTTGAATACAGCAAGAATATTGCAGTTATCTCTGATTACTTTTGGAATCTGAGTGTATCGTTGAGTGACATATATCACGTCAGTGTTTTTATGCCTGCCTCTGGAAAATATCCTAGCTGGGTTCTTTTGATTGTCTAACATAACATCATCGTACACGACTAGATTGTTAACGTCGCCATCAATATCATCAATACCCGGTGCATCATTGATATCTGTAATAAACTCAATAACATTTTTTTTAGCGATCGCTGATGCATTCTCGTTGAAATCTTTCAACACCTCGTAGCATCGTTGATCATCTACGCTAGGAGCAACCAAATACAACTTATCCCACTTCATCCATCTCATTATTAAATTGAGTAACAATTGCGTCTTGCCGGATCCAGATGGTCCGATGATAATCATCCGGATCGAGTTTGGTAACGCTGCAACATGCTTAACTGGTTCTCTTGTTTTAGTCGCCGAAAAATCAATTATATTCATATTTCTATACATAAATTATGGATCTATATTGTGTGAAGTGTAGAGTACGTACTGGTACAAATGATATGACAACCGCTACAACAAGAAATAACAGATCGGCCCTTACTGGCAAGTGTGTACAATGCGGTACAAAGAAATTTAGATTTATTTCTATTAGACCCGGAGATGTTTTAAAAAAAAGCGAGGAGGTGACATCGCAGCCAAATTGGCAAAACTCCCCGGAACACCGTGGGCAAAGTATCCAGGAGAAAAACACCTCCCAGGATATAACTACTGTGGCCCCGGAACACGATTAGATATTAGACTCGATGATCAAAATCAGCCCAAACCCGGTGAGTATCCAATAAACGCTATCGATAAGGCGTGTCATGCTCATGATGTTGCTTATAAAAGTAGCGATCTGCAACAGCGCCATATCGCGGATGTAAAATTAATTCACGCGCTAAATGCTATTCCTGATAAATCCGTCAAAGAAAAATTGGCCTCATGGTTGGTAAAATCGGCTATGAAAGGTAAATTAATGATTGGCGCTGGTAATTAATAACAATCATCCAAGAAAAACGATGGATTCCATCTATTATTCTCCGAGAGGATACTGGAAGGGGAAGGCCGCAATTGGTAAGCTTGCAAGCGCTGCAAAGGTAACAAAGACCACTGCGGCTAATTGGTTATCCAAACAGGCTATATGGCAAATCTATCTACCACCGCCTAAACAAATCAACTTCTCGCGCTTTGATGTCAGCGTACCTAATGAAGTTCATCAGGCTGATATACTATTTTTGCCGCATGACAACGGTTACAAATACGCGCTAACCGTAGTTGATGTTGCGAGTCGATACAAACAAGCGGAGCCGTTAAAAACAAAGTCGGCAACTGAAGTAGCCGCTGCGTTTGAAAGAATTTATCGAAGAGGCCCTCTGCGCTGGCCAAATCTATTACAAGTTGATCCCGGTAGTGAATTTCGCGGCGCTGTTTTAGCAACGCTGAAACATCATAGCGTCGCGATACGACGAGGTCATACTGCGCTACATCGTGATCAGGCAATTGTTGAACGATTCAATCGGACTCTCGCTGAACGGTTATTTGGATATCAATACGCGAAGGAATTCATCCAAGAAAAACGATCTCGTGAATGGGTTAAAAGGTTGCCAGGCGTAATTGCAGCGTTAAATAACGAGATTACCCGAGCAATCAACATGAAGCCCAGCGACGCGATTAAATACGAGTATATACCCGGAAAATCAAAAATAAATAGCGTTTCCAAGCCGATTCTTGGCGATGTCACTGTTAGATATCTATATGAACCAGGAGAGCTTGAAGGCGGTAAAAAAAGGGCTACCGATCCTATTTGGAGTGTTACCACACATAACATATCAACGATAACACGATCAACTGGTAGACCACCGATCTACAGACTGGATTCAACTGCTCCTCAGCGCGGATTTACACGCGAGCAACTACAAGTGATACCTAACGATACTCAATTACCCCCACGTGGTCTTAACTAGCGCCGTTGCGTCTATTGCACTCAAGACAGGTCAACCTCACATTGTTTTTGACATGACCGAGACTGTTATCGATCCTATCCACGGTAAATTGGCGAGTGTCTTTATCCGAATAACGCCAACTCATTATACAATTGCAACTCGCGCAGTGATTATTCTGTTGTTGTCGTAGCGAGATTATTAATTCGGCATCAATATCAAAACGCCGCTGTTTTTTTTTATCCTGTTGGCGGTAACCCGAGAGTTTTCTATCAATGACGCTTGCATCGATGGTGACTTTGTCGCCGGCTTCGTCAGTGACTCCGTCACTGACTTCGTCAACAACAATTCTTCGGAGCTGATTTATCCTTCGTACTCTGGACACTGCAAGATAGACTAGATTCGACCATTCGATGCGATTATCAACTATCCAAACAATTGTGTCCGTGATGGTTAGTCCCTGCGAGGAATGTATTGTTGTTGCGTATCCTAGCGTCCACGGGGATTTATCAGCACGTAGCGCGTCCTCGACGACGCTGATATCAACGAGCACGATATCATTCAGCACGAGAATTTGTTTTTTTGCCCCCGACGCTGTCGGGGCTGGAATTTCAACTTCAATGTTCTGCCGCCGTGTGTCCGCGGGTCTATAACATAACGGCACTGGACGCGTTGGAAACCTTTCCTTATGCAACGTAAACAACTTCCGCTGAAGTGTGTCTCTGACTATCTTTCTACTCGCTACAATTAAATCGTTTGGTCTCCATGTTTCCCAGAATTCATTTAACGGCGTTTCCGGAATCACCTCGCGAATTATTTCACATTGAATTCTATCCGGCTGTAATCTGATTAGTTTTTTAACCCCGCGCAGTTGTTCATCAAGTGCTCGGTAATCAGTATCGGTTTCTTCATAATAGTCCACGAACCCGCTCAACCAATCATGTGGACCCTCGCCGACAAATGGTGGTGGTTGGCCATGGTCCCCACACATGATTACCGCTGTATTCGCGCGCAGCAACCACTCAAGAAACATTTGTAAAGTATCTAACGAAACAGTACATATCTCATCCCAGATGATAATGTCGGGAATAAATTTTTCACCCATTCGATCAGGAGTCCACTCACCGCCGCTGTATCGAAAAAAGCTGTGATAAGTAACGGCGTCAACATTTCGTTGTTTTATCTCTCGCGCTAGTCTATGGGTCGGTGTAAGCACGATTATACTTGCCCGCGTTCGAAATAATTCAATTGCCCGAGTCGTCTTTCCTGACCCGCCACAGCCGCTTAAATAAACCGTCTTGTGTCTACAAATTGGATCAGAACACGATGGTGCATTAGACCATTCTGACAATTTATCACCGCGTAGGTAATTGTTCTCAACGATGACATTTGCTGACGGGGAATAATCGCGTCGTATTTCTTCTTTAATTCTCCATGTACCCCAACTCTCGTCCGGACTAGTAAACTCGGCTACGTTTCCCTTATACGCTACGTCAATATAAAACGAATCAACGGCTACTCTAACCGCGGTATCGGGGAATCTATTTATCATCGAGAATAAATTGATAGCGGCATAACCCAGCATAGACGCCCTCAAATGTGGATACGCCGGGCTGTCTCCGTCGCTGTAGGTAACAACTGTACCCAACCTCGTTCCATTGGACAAGAAAGCTGTTTCGCAGTTCACGTATCTATTTTTTGCCACTGCGTCCTTGATTACGAAATCATATTCTGCGTCATCTATAATCAGCCGTGAGCAATATCGTTTGTAGTCGTAGTTTTTTCCACCTTGTGTGAACTTACCGATTATTCTTCTACCGAGATCTTTTGCCTCGTGGTTTCGTTGGTTAAATATCCTCCTGGACCATTCGACGATATATTCCTCGTCGGCATCGATGTGTTTTCTGGATTCGTCAATTATGCTATCTAGACGCTCTGGTTCTGGTAACCAGACTTCAGTCTGCGCCCGGTATGATATAATCGCGTCACTGACAATCAACGAAACTAGCATGCTACAATCAATCATATACCGTAGCAGCGCTATTGGCAGCCACTTCTTTTCAGCCATGTGTCTACCGATCCAAATATAGCAACAGCGATGAAGTCCTGCCGCGAACTCAAATGATACTATGCGAGCGAATCCGGTTAAATCAAAATCAGGCAGTGGTCCATTAATAGCAACACGAGTCATTTCATGTCTGGGGTGTCCAAATCGTTTGAAATACTCAGCGGCGGATCCATACCCGAGAAAACTCGCTGGATAACAGGCAACCATATCAACCGAGATCATAGCGTCGCGGTTGTATTCAGTGTTCCATAGTCCACCGTGATAGTATTCCAAACAACTGGATTGTACATCCGGTAGAAATTCCTTGCGCGTTGGTCTCCACGCATTTTTCCTTGCTGCAACATGAGCTACAACCGATGGAATCGTAAAACAATTTGTTAGCAGTTGTTCATCATGCTCTTCAAATTCCATGGCGGTTTTTTTCATCTTGTTGTGAAACGCTTCAGTGCGATATAATTCACCGTTTGGTCTTACAAACTGATCAAAGGTATCCATGTCGTTTTCAGCGCTGCGAAGTAACCACACTGATACAGGGTCGTTTTTACACAAGTAGGCAATAGCATCAAATAGTTTCCTCTCCGCGAGAAAACCATCCCTGGAGAACTGTTCTCCCAGGAATTCTTCGGGTATATACTTTACTGTTCTATCCCGTGGAAATATTGTGATCGCGGGCGTCCATGCGTGTTCATTATGATCAATAATTTTGATTGGGGCTCCCTTCGATTTATACTTCGATTCGTATAATACTTCACCGGTTATCGTTGTAACGGTTATTGGAAATCTCAGCGATGTTTCTAATCTCGCTATGTCGCTGATGGTTGCTCCACGCTCTTTTACGGTTAGTTCCCACTGGTTGATTTTGCTACGTCGTAAATCAGTCAATTTGTTTCCTCGACACGCATTTGTAAAATGCTCTATTATTCGTTCTGCTACACAATTTATCCCGGTTGACTGTTTCATCGGTTTCAGTTTTCCGATATCAGGTTTCTTATTTAACGGGTATATTCCATAAACAACTGCTGTTTCAGGATACGCTCGTTCATAGTATGGTCTATCAATTCCGGTTAACAACCCCGGCTTGGAGTCGCGGCTGACAATGACTGTTTTCTTGTCGCTGAGAACCGGTTCAAATTTATCACGTATGATCCAATCGCCTGATTTCACCCGGACAATGAATTTTACTCTGAAGAAATATCTTTTACCGTCAAGTTGTGATATTATCGTTGCTGCGCGATTGTCGTTCATGGTAGCATCAACAATGCCATCAATTCGAAATGTTGACCAACTGTGAGATGCGCCATCACGCTTGAATTCATTGATACAATCGCGTATTTTACTCAACAGGGTTTTATCGTTTATTAACGCTTTTGGTGTGTCCTTGAGGACTCTATCGAGATTGAATTTAATATTTTTCCGGGGCTTAATTGCTGCCAATCTCTCGAACTCATCCATATAATTAAAACAAGTATTTAAATGAAAGAATATAGTATAATGAATCACTGCAAATGGTTGATGATTGGGTCGACAACCCCGTGCAATAAATCATGTAGAGGTGAATTCTGCGGGTACCATTTACAAAGCGTTCGTAATGGTTCTCTTGGCCCCCTCCCGTGCTTGGTTTGCCACGTCGGTGTAAGAGGAAAATCGCAGTTGTGTATCAATTGTGGCGGAAAGCGATACAGGGAACTAAAACGCTATTATGACAAACGAATAAAAAACGCCGTCATTGACCCCACCGCTGACTTCGTCATCAAAACCCCCCAAGACTACGTTGAAAGATTCATAATTAAACCAAATAATAAATTAGACAAGTAGTATCATTATATAAATGGACCAAGAGTTCAGACCTCACCCCTTGCTCGTCAATTACGAGGCATCTCGCGACGGCATTGTTAGAAACCGCAAACTGAAGAAGCCGGTTGGTACCGTAAGTAATCAGGGGTATCTGATGTTTGGTGCCGGAAAGAAGAAGTACCATGTTCATAGGGCGGTATTTGAGGTATTCAACGGATTAATCGAAAATGGACTTGTGATTGATCATATTAATAATAATAAGACTGATAATTCTCTTATAAACTTGCAAGCTGTCTCGCAGAGTCAAAATACCAAAAAAGGCCAAACCGGTAAATACCCAAAGAAAGCAAAACCCGTAAAGTCATTTGATACAACAACTCACGAGGAAAAAATATTTCAGTCGATGAATGAAGCCAGTAGATACTTTGACATTTGTATCGCCTCAATACGAAAAGTAGCAGAACGAGTATATCAAACAGCAATCTCAAAAAAGACCGGGCATAGAATTCGATTTTCATATATAGATACGAAGTCACCGGCGCCTATGGCGCTGACGAAGTCGCCATGACAATAAATTGTCCATTCCGGAAGAAAACAAAGTATTCAGTATTGTTGAACACCTCGGGATTGATACACGGGGTTTCATTTTTTTTTATTTAAAAACAAGATGTTCTATAAGAATAATGAATATCGAAGACATCAATAATATATTAGCCGAGATTTCAAAATTAAAAAATCAAGGAATTGAATTATCTGATGGTCTCGACAGTGAAAAAATATTATCCGATTATGAGATTATTAACGAACAGTCGAAACGGGGGCGTTTTACCCTGGCCCGCGAGTACTTTTTTATAAAACGATTACAACATACGATCAATGAAAACTTGTACCACAATGACGCAAATGCATTCATTGGACTATTCACTGCCGTTGAAATAATACGAAAAAAACTCGGACGTGTTTATGAACGACGCCGGGAGATTTCTAGTAAAATCAAAAACATTAGAAGGATTATAGACGAAAACTCCGGCGAGAAATTAGAAATTGCTTCGCAATTGCAATAATGGTAGGCGAATCACTTACTACTCGGCTAGCCAGAGAGCGGCTAGCAGCGCTTAAAAAGTTTATACCGTTACGAGACAGGGTCCGAGAACAACTTCAAACGCGGCAGCAACTACAAACCGATTTTACTGTTGGAAGCGAACAACTCTTTGCCCCGGTAACTAAAGCGACCAAAGATGTTACGGCGGCAACTGTACCCGTTCTTGGTGCGCTTGAAAAGATAGCGGCTCAGACCGAACAAACAAAAAGGTCTTTAGAAACACTTCCTGCAAAAATAGCGGCTGCTACAACACGGAGCCCGCCACCACTCGCTATAACCGAACCACAAGAACCCTATGTTACAATGGCCGATGAAGAAGAACTAGGTGCTACTGCGAAAGAACCGGAAGAAGAAATACCAGAAGAGGAAATACCAGAAGAAGAAATACCGGAAGAAAAAGAGGGGAATATACCCCGTATTGTACTCAAGAAGAGCACAATAGATGAAATTAGAGGCTTCAGCAGCAGGGAAGAATTAATTAATTTTGCTGCCAACAATTTTGCTAAGAGCATACGAGATAAGAAGCATATCAATAGCGGTTACGAGAAAAATATAAAGTCGTTAAAGGACTGGGCAAGAATAGTGTATTTAGCGAGTAAACATAAAGATGCATTACCACATCGTAGTAAATCCGATTACGATGAATTCCACAAGGAAGTTAAGACTATAACACCAAAAAAAGGAAAAGGATACCCTGTTGGTAAAGAATCCTACGGCGTTACCTGTCCTGGTAGTGTTCTCAGTGATATATCACGGCTAGAGGTACTAATTGGAGGAAAACGAGCCGGAAATAACTCTCCGGAAATAATCAATGAAGCCGCTGATATTTGCAAGCGGTTATTTGCAGGCGATATTATGGACATTAATGCATATCGAACGCTCATAGACGAACTCGTGGATGATTAATTGGAAAACTGGTGTTTTTAATAAGGATGATCATACACTACAACCATGATAAACCAGTACTCGTCTACGTGGTAAACTCGCGATTGCCTGTTTACCGCGCGTACTATGGAGATGGTCTCGGTAGCACCATTGCGGGGTTATTTACAAGAATGGCTCCAAAAGTAGCGCCGTTAGCCAAACAATTAGGAATGAAGGCTATTGATGTTATTCGTGATAAGGGTATTAGTGCCATTGGAGATGTTGCCGGAAAGGCGCTTTCAGCCGCGCGGGACAAACTAATGTCATTGGTGAAATCCAAGAGAAAAAAACAGAAACCACCGGTAATGCCATCAACGACAGTGATGCCTGCAAATGTCAGTAAAGTAATAAATAACGCCGTGGAAGAAAAATTAGAGTCGTTGGCGGCTCAGCCATCCGCCGATGCGGCAACCAACACGCTCATGAACGCAATAGCGGGAAGTGGTTTAAATTCAAAGAATTTACGACGAAAAAATCGCAATTGAAAACATCAACATGATAAATAATAAAATGTTTGCGCGTACCGCTGATCCCGCGTTTGATATGGACGCCCCAGTGCACAGGGATGATTCTGTCCGTGATTATCAATATTATTCTTATTATGCAGCGCAACCCGACCTACGATCGCGAATTGAACTTCAAGTCCAAGATACCAGTAAATATTTTTTGCCGTGTGAAGCGTTTATCGAAATCGAGGGAGAACTCGTGACAAATGCCGCCGATAATGCACCATACGCAGATGACCATCGTGTTCGAGTTGGCTTCGTCAACAACGGTATCATGGCGTTATTTGAGAGCGCCAGATATCTTATTGACGGGCGAGAAATTGAATCAATAGAACGCGAGGTTGATGTTGCAACGACGATAATTGGGTTAGCGAGATACTCGGATGATTATACAAGATCGGCGGGCCCATCTATGATGTTTGCGAAGGACACCACTAATAACGCTGACCATCTTCAGTACGTTAACGTGCTGGTGGAAAGAGATACCGCAACTGACCCACAGGCTGAAGCAAATAACCCAGACCGCAGAGCAAGACCAGGCGCTAATTTCAATATTATAAAAAGTCTTAACGATAATTACAATCTAGGATTCGCAGCACGAGTAGGAATGTTGCAAGGACCACGCCGACAGTTTTCATGCGCGATTCCACTCCATCACATATTTGGATTCTGCAGAAATGTCAGAAAAGTTGTCTATGGGGCTAAGCATACAATCGCGCTGACGCGAAGGGGCGATGATAACAATGCAATATGGCGTGCTGCTGGCGTCGCTGCCGGTAAAGTCGTTTTAACTAAAATGGCATTGTGGATGCCGGTGCTGACTCCATCAGTTACCACGGAAGCACGATTGTTAGCATTTATGGAACAGGGAGGGAAATTGTTGTTGAGTTGGCTAGCGGTAACAACTGATGCTAAAGAGGATAACGTCGCCGATACGTTTACATGGCACCTAGCATCAAAACAGGGTGTTTCAGCCCCGCGTCATATATTCATAGCGCTGCAGAATAGGGAACGATTGGGTAGTCAAGAACGCAGCCATATGATATTTGATCAATTAGGAGTCAGGGATGTTTCGCTGAGAATAAACGGACAACAGGAACCATCCGAGGATATACAGCTTAATTACGGCGACAACCATATCGCACGTGTGTATCATCGATTGCTGTCGTATATGGGTCGTGATCAAAACGTCGACACTGGTTTGCAAATATCACAACTTGATTTTAAAAACCTGTATCCGATTTATTACTTTTCGTTGGAACATCTTGATTTAACGAGACAATCCGTCGTTGATATACACTTCAGAGCTCGTATAGCCCCGGGTGGTGTTAATTATAGAGCGGTTGCTGTCATTCTCAGCGATAAATCAATGCTGCTAGAAGGCGTTGGTGGACGAATGAGAATCGTTGATGCGCCAGTGGAAAACATGTAATTGAAAGCACAAAACGCGTTTACAATAAATGTCGTATAGTGTCGTCAGTGTAGAGTTGACTGATGGTCAAGTCAAGAAATTACGATCAAAGTCGGCTAAACAATGCGGAACCACAATAACGCTGAAGCCGTCACAGATGGCAGGTGGTAATCATAAGATATCGTTGACGGCGCGTCAAATAAAACATTTCAATGATGCGATGAAGAATAAAAAGGGTGTTCAAATAGATTTTTCAGCCGCAGCAATTAAAAACATGGAAAGGACCGGTGGGATATTTCCACTGTTAGCTGCGATTCCAGCGTTGATTGCCGCGGCCGCACCAGCAGTGGCTAAGGCGGCGGCGTTAGGAGCCGTTGGTACCGCGGCGGGGATGGCATTGAAGAAGGCAACCGGGAAAGGCTACAAAAAAAAACGACCCGTGGCCGGAAAGGGTCTAAGACTACCAGGAACCGTTTATTAACGCAGGAGTCAATGACTCCTGAGTCAATGACTCCCATGTCTAATTTTGATTTAATAGGCGCCGCAAACGCGCTAGCGATAAAAAACTTCAGAGGTGTTTTTATGAGGGATCAATTACCGGCGGCCCCAAGGAATACTGAAACAGGCATAATTAACCTCGATGGGTCCTCCGGAGCGGGAACTCATTGGGTTGCGTACGCGATTGATCCGCGTGCAATCGTCTATTTTGATTCATACGGGTTAGCCCCGCCGAAAGAGTTCATGCGGTATATCCGGGCGTGTTCAGCCCGGGCGTGTTCAGCCCGGGTTTTTTATTCCACGCTGCCAACACAGCGATTAAGTGACCCACCGATATGTGGCCGTGAGGTATTAAACGTACTTGCGGCGATTTCATCATCGCGAAAACCACCTCATGTGGTTGTAAACGAATACACTAGTGGGGTTGTAGAAGCTCAACGGATTTTAGAGAATAACATTTACAATAATAATGATTGATATTTGGGGACGACCGGTTTCGGCGCTGAAAAAGCCCACGGAAACGCCCGCCACCGATGACATAAAAAAACTAATTGAGGATGAAATCGCTGATACGTTGAATTTAACCAGTGTTGACCCAGATGAAATAGTTGTATTTCAAGACCGCCAGGGTAAATTGAAATCCAGTAATGTGTCACTGGATGATGTTTTAATACGACAGCGCGATGCCGCCGAGGACACTATCGCGCTGTATACCAGCGACGGACGAATCAAACCGGGTGAATCCATCTTGACGATAAATGGAAAAATAAGTACACTTGGCGACAATTATATAACCATGTCAAATTCGTTAAAGGGTTTACGTAGTGAAATTAAATTATATGAAGAACGGATCGTGTTGACGCTAACGCATTTCGACGATGTGAAACACATTGTCGAAAGATTTTTTCGGGGATCCACGACGGCAGACGAACCAAATCTTGTAAAAATAAAAAATGCTATTTCGGATCTTATGGAGATGTCGGCCAATTTACCCCCGTTGCGAAAAAATGTTAACAGGATCGATGACAACTTTGATAAATTCTTTGGTAAAAAAAATACCAAGCCGGATGAGATTACAATAACTATAAATGATATCACTGCGTATGGACAGGAAATAAAAACAATCAAAACTGATGTTGCAACAAACAAAAAGAGTGTAGACGCGCATGAACGGGAAATAGAAATAATCGGCGCTAATGTTGCAACGATCATAAATAATGTAGACTCGCATGGACGGAAAATAGAAACAATCAAAACTGATGTTACAACGATCATAAATAATATGGACACGCATACACAGGAAATAGGAACAATCAAAACTGATATTGAAGCGAACAAAAAAAATGTAGACGCGTATTGGCGGGGAATAGGATTAATTAAAACTGATGTTGCAGCGAACAAAAAAGGCATAGACGTGCATACATATGAAATAGGAACAATCAAACTTGATGTTGCAGCGAACAAAAAAAGTATGACCGAGAATACACGGGAAATAGAAACAATCAAAACTAATGTTGCAGCGAACAAAAAAGATGTGGACACGCATATACAGGAAATAGGAACGATTAAAACTGATGTTGAAGCGATTAAAGACGGGCTACCGAGAGTAGCAGAGCAATTCGAAAAAATAAAAACCCCTCATGAGAACATCATCAACACAGTATACACAATTCGGCATGGATCATTCGATTGGACTCCTACACAGAATACAGTAAATATCACCGCAACTGTTAAGGGTATTTATCGACTGACACTGGTTTCAATGATGCAGTTTAATATATTATCGTCGAGTTCATCCGGGTTTAACAATACAATATCAACAATTATAGACAAGAACGCAACTGAACAGTTTACAATTTATACCGTTGATAGAAATCTAGCCCGGGCAAACATTACATGGTATGTGGAATTTGCGGCGAATCTAAGTAATTAAAAACACTAGCTCTTTTAAAATAAAAATGACCACCAAGGAAGTTGAATCAGAGGTATCACCGACGTCACATCAATATCGATTCGATACCGCAAAAGAATTTTCCGCGAACTTGAAAACGCTTTCCGAACAATACCGTGTAAAAATAAAAAAATACCGTCGTAAAATAACCGCCATTGACGCGGTCGTGTACTCGGTGTCGGGTATAGTAGCTGGCGCCGGTGTTATTTTATCCACGGTGACCACGATAACCCCGATCGCTGTTCCAATCGCTGTCTCCGCAATGACAACAGTTGCTGGAGTTGCCAACGCAATCACTAGGAAGATATCATCGTGTTTTCAGAAAAAACTCAACGAGTATACAGTAAAACATCAAATAGTATCCGACGCATACTCGAAATTATCCGGGTTGATCTCGTTATCGATTGATAATTTGTTCGTATCCGATGTTGAATTCTCCACGATGGTCCAGTTATATAGCTCCGCGATGTCAAAAATCGAGGATTTTCAACTGGAAGCCGAAACCACCTGGTTGTTAAAATTAGACACTAAAAACAACGAATAATAATAATGTCGCTGAACCCCGAAGGGTCTCAATTACTTCAGCGGATCGCGGAGAACACCACTCCGGTACAAACAAGTATGATATCGATAACATCAACGAAACCCGAATTCAGTGTGAACTTCCCATCACCGGTTCCAGTAAAGGAAATAGCGCTGGCAAAATTGCGAGTATATCACAGTTGGCCTAATATCCGAGCGGACGCATTTAACGGACAACAACCTAATAACTCGCTGGTTTTTGCACGGACAAATAAACCCGATGGGACCCCAAACTGGGAGGAGGTTACAATACCAACTGGGTCATACCAAATAGAGCAAATCAATAAAGAATTTCAACGCAGAATAAAATCGATCACAGGAAAGGAATCAAAAATCGCTATTACGGTTCATGAACCGACGTTATCATCGACGATTGAAATAAGCACACCGGGGTATATGGTTGATATTTATAACAGCTCAATAAGAACCATACTAGGATGGCCTGAGAATCCACCCGCGGACACCCCCCCATCAACTATCCTCAAACACGATAACGGAGATGGTGGTAGGCATATTGCTCCATACAACGTAAATATCGCATCGGTGATAGCAATCAATCTAGTGTGTGATGTTATCGAAGGGAGTTACCAGGTAGATACCAAGCAATCAAATCAGGCTCAACAGGGGTATATCCTTTATTCGTTTTCACCAACAGCCCCTCCGGGATTTTTGATCATTGAGAGTCCGATTAATCCGGTCTATATGCGATGCCATGATCGGTTTTTAACGAGAATTAATTTCAGACTTACCGATCAGTCAAATAACCTAATTGATCTGCAAGAGGAGGAGTTAGTGATCACTCTGTTTGTAAGATCATAGCAGCAGAGGGGGCGATGACATCGACGCGGTCGTCGATGTGCTTACCGGACGCTGACGACGCTGGGGATCAGCGCGCAGAAGGTGTTAATTAAACCAAATGACGACGCGACGATCCCCCAACGACGTCGTCGTTTTTTTTTTACCAGGCGCTGACGACACCGGATCGTTGAGTGCAGAAAGTAATAATTAAGCCAAATAACGATTGGACAAAATGTCCGATTCGCCCCCTCTGCTGCTTGTGGTTTCAACATTTGTAGAATAAGTACGTAACTTCCCGTTGGTTGGGCTAGGTCACATGAATAGGCCAAATTTAAACAAAATGAGATGTGCTTTCTGTTTCATTGGGTCTCTTGTGAAATACAGATTCTTGAGTCTTTGATGGGTTCAAAATCCCCAACTTCCCGCATCTGAGGCAGATGCTTTAACCACTAGGCTACCAGAGCGGTCCCATTTGCTTAGATTGTTGACTGGAAATGGAAAGTGTTCATTATTTAGAATATAATATTATTCGATATTTGTTACAAATTATTGAAAGGAATTCTGGACTATGCACCTTGAGAGGGTCATGGTTCTTGGAGGACCAGTTCTGATTGCGAAATGTATAAGGAACTTTTCACTCATGTAGGCTTTCACTGATCTTTAAAGGGACTAGTTTGGATCCACTTCATAATACTGTAAGCTGTTCTCACATTTTCATTTACAACTTTGACAAATAAATTCTCTGTTGCCTTTTTATTTTACTTAGTTTGTGACCGTATAGTTGTAATATTTGTTACTTAGTTTGTGACTGTATAGTTGTAACAGCCATGCTCACATAGGTGACAATGATTGAGCGTAATGTGAAGCATTATTGCAGGATATTACACACAATATACATACTGATGCGTGGAAATGCTTGTTATCATATTTACAGTGGAAAATACTCAATTTGTTGCCAGTAAAGAACAATAACAGATAATACTTACTGCAACTTTCACTGGTATAAAGGTATTTATTGATTAATTTAAAGGCAACTATTGACTGGTATTAAGGTAACTATTGATTACTTTAAAGGAAAATATTGACTACGTTAAAGGCAACTATTGACTACTTTAAAAGGAATTTTTCACTACTTTAAAGATAACTATTGTCCTAATTGAATGTAACTTGGCAACTTTCAAGGTAACTTTTGACAACTTCAAATTTAACTATTGACTAATTCAAAGCTAACTATTGACTACATTAAATGTAACTATTGACCACTAAATATAATTATTGACTACTTTAAAGATAACTATTGACCTCGTTAAAGGTAATTTTTGACAACTTTAAAGGCAACTATTGACCAATTTAAAGCTAAACTTACAATACTTTAAAGACAACTATTGACTAATTTAAAGATACCTATTGACTACCTTAAAGGTAACTATTGACTACTTTGAAGGTAACTATTGACTACTGTAAAGGTAAATATTGAATAAATTAAAGGTAACTGTTAACAACATCTAAAAGGTAACTATTGGCTAAATTAAATGTAATTATTGACTAATAAATGTAACTATTGACTACCTTAACGATAAGCACAGACATCATTAAAGGTATATATTGACTATTTTATAGGTACCTATTGATTACAGTAAAGATAACAACTGACGACATTAATAGTAACTATTGAAACTTTAAAGGCAACTATTAACGACTTTAAAGGTTACTATTGATTACTTTAAGGGTACATTTGACTAATTTAAAGGACAATATTAACTACATTGAATCTAAATATTTACATCTTTAAAGGAAACTATTGGCTACATTAAAGGTACCAATTCACTTCTGGTGAGGTACCTATTGACCTCATTAAAGCAACTATTTACATCATTAAAGGGAATTACTGACTACTATAAAGGTAACTATTGACTACCTTAAAGGTAACTAAAGAACAATTTAAAGGTAACTAAATACGAATTTAAAGGCAACTATTGACTAATTTAAGGGTAATTATTGACTACTTTAACGGTAACTAATGACTACATGAAAGGAAACTACTGACTACTTTCAAGGGAAATATTAACTACACTAAAGGTAAATATTGACTACATTAATGGTAATTATTGACTACTTTAAAGGTAACTATTGACTTTTTTAATGTTAGCAATTTGCTACTAAATGTAACTATTGACTAATTAAAGGTGACTATTGACCTCATTAAAGGTAACTATTGACTACTTTAAAGGAAAATGTTGACTACTTTAAAGGTAACTCTTGACCTCATTAGCGGAAACTGATGAATACTTTAAAGGTGACAATAGACTACTTTAAATGTAACTATTAACTACTTCAAAGTTATCAATAGACTACCATTGAATAGTATAAAGGTGACTATTGATTACATTAAAGGTACATATTGACTACGTTAAAGGTAACTATTGACTACTTTAAAGGAAACCATTGGCTACTTTAAAGTAAATTTCCACTATTTAAGGCTAACTATTGATTACTTCAAAGGTACCTATTGACTACCTTAATGGTAACTATTGACAAATTTAAAAGTAACTATCGAGTACTTTAAAGGTAAACATTGACTACTTTAAAGGTAACTATTCACTACTTTAAAGATAATGTTTCACTACTTTAAAGATAAATATTGACCTCATTAAATGTAAATTTTGACTACTTTAAAGGTAACTATTGGCTACATTAAATGCAACTACTGATCACTAAATGTTAATATTGACTACTTTAAATATAACTATTAATGTCATTAAACTTAACTTTTGACAATTTTATTGGCAACTATTGACTAATTTAAAGGTAAATTTCCACTATCTTAAAGTTAACTACAGACTAATTCAAAGGTACCTATTGACTACCTTAAAGGTAACTATTGACGACTATAAAGGTAACTTTTGTCACCTGTAAAGGTAAATATTGACTAATTTAAATGTAACGATTAACTATATTAAAGGTAACTATTGGCTAAATTAACTGTAAATTTTGACTAATAAATGTAACTATTGACTGCTTTAAAGATAACGATTGACCTCATCAAATGTATCTATTGAATACCTTAAAGGTAACTATGGACTACTTTAAAGATAACTACTGACTAATTTAAAGGTAACTATTGACCGCTTTAAAGATAACTGTTGTGTAATGTAAAGGTAACTATTGGCAACTTTAAAGGAAACTATTAGCTACATTAAAGGTAACAATTAAATGCTGTAAAGGTATATATTGACCCCATTAAACATTAACGGTAAGTATTGACTATCGAAAGATAACTAATGACTAATTTAAAGGTAACTATTGACTACTTTAAACTTAACTATTGACTACTTTAATGTTAACTTTTGGCAACTAAATGTAACTTTTGACTACATAAAGGTAACTATTGACCTCATAAAAGTTACATATTGACTACTTTAAAGGTAACTATTGACCTCATTAAATGTAACCATTGACTACTTTAAAGGTAACAACTGACTACTTTAAAGGTAACCATTGACCTCATTAAATGTAACCATTGACTACTTTAAAGGTAACAACTGACTACTTTAAAGGTAACTATTGACCTCATTAAATGTAACCATTGACTTCTTTAAAGGTAACAACTGACTACTTTAAAATTAACTATTGACCTCATAAAAGTTACATATTGACTACTTTAAAGGTAACTATTGACCTCATTAAATGTAACCATTGACTACTTTAAAGGTAACAACTGACTACTTTAAAGGTAACTATTGACCTCATTAAAGGTAACTGATGAATAATTTAAAGGTAACTATATACTACTTTAAATGTAATTATTGACTACTTTAAAGATAACTATATATTACTTTAAAGGAAACCGTTGACTAATGTAAAGTTAACCATTGATCTCATTAGAGATAACTGATGACACCTTTAAAGCCATATATTGACTACTTTAAATGTAATTATTAACTACTTTAAAGATAGCTATTGACTACCTTGAAGGTAAATACTGACTACTTTAAAGGCAACTAAAATCTACATTAAATGAAACTATTCACTGCTTTAAAGGAAAATAGCGAATACGTTAAATGTAACAATTGACAACTTAAAAGTTAACTATCGACTTCCAAATGTAACTATTGACTACTTAAATGTAACTATTGACCTCATTAAAGGTAGCTATTAACTACTATACAGGTAACTATTGACCTCATTATAGGTCACTATAGACCTCATTAAAGGTAACTATTGACTACTTTAAAGGTAAATATTGACTACTTTGAATGTAACTATTGAATAATTTAATGATCAGTATTGTCTGCTTTAAAGGTAACTACTGAGTACTAAATGTAGCATGCACGATTTAAGCTTTGACGAAGAAAAATACAATTTATACAATTTAAATACCGGTATGCTATATAACTAATGGTGCGAGAAATTCTAACACGTTTGTCTAGATAAGTTGCTATCTAAAACCGTGTATGTGTTGCCCGGAATAGAGTAATTCTCGTTTATCTTTTCAGTTTCGTACTGATGCGAGATATATTAGACATATAGCTATGGTAATATATAGCATATGCATTATTGACGGTAGGGGATATGCATTTGATTCACATTTGAATGGCTTAATGTGGATCAATAAAGTAGGTGCCTTGTATAAATTAGCAGTTGAATCAAGACTCGAAGATGGCATACCAAGATGACACCAACAATTAGGTTTGGTTTTTATTATGCGAAATTCAATCGGAATATAATTTGGTTTTCGTTTGCCTGTAAATCCCGATAACACAATTCGTTTTATATTCTGCCACAGACTCATGTTTATTATTATAACAAGGATATATGTCGTAAAACTTCAACAACAAAAAATCCAAAAAGTTGTAAATATATTTAAGAATGAGTGTGGTATGAGAATAAAACTTTAACTAACGTAAATTAATTTATTGGTTCCGATCCTTTGGCTGGTTAAATGGCGGCATGATTATTCTATTATTACAGTGTTACAGTTACTAGGATGCATTACAAAGGCGTCCCTGTATCTATTCTCACGCAGTCTATGGATGTTTATATGCTCACTTAATCTACATTATTGAACTTTTCTCACCATAATTGTATTTTTTGTACTTATTGTGCTTTTATTACTTAAAATATTTTAGATGATAATATAACTAGTGTAACTTTTATTACCTCTTAAATTTCCTTTTATCTCGCCAGATACACAGGAAAACGTAATTTCAATCATCATTACTTCTTTTACTTGCATGGATTAACATACGTGAATTTTCTTTTGCTACCTATAAGAATTAATAATTACTTTAGAATGATTACTGTTCCAGCACAATCATTTTGGTTCAGGTGTTCAATAGTATTTATGGAATAAACTTTAAAGCTTCAAACAATCCACGCCTTTTTATTATTCAGCATAGGCATGCAGTCTATATTTTATTACATTTATGACATTCTTATGATTAATTAAATACAATGTTACATACCACGGATTGCCATGTATTATCTACCCATATCAAATAATACGATGAAACGAGTGTGATACTAATGTTGTCAGTCATGTTCCCACTACCAGATTAACAAATTTTGAACGTCTTGTCAAATCCGCAGCGCTAAAGAACAGGTAAAATAAAATAGCTTATAATTCACCCCTACAGCAGTAATATTTTCCAGACAAAATGGCATGATGCTACACAGCACACTTCATATTTTCTTTAATGTAAGTACACCCCATGAAATTTTCAGCTATGTCTATTTATGTAACATCATGTAGCACATTCATCGTTGATGTAAAATCATATCCAAAAATGAAAGAAATAACACAGAAACCATATTGTTGAGTGGTTTGTATAATATACAGAAATACATATGACGCTGCTCTTTGTATTATCCCTTAGGAAAATTAATCAATATACTCTTTACTGACATGTAATATTCTTCTGACTCGCAACTATCAAGCAATTCTTATCAACGCTAAATTGCTACCTTGATATTTACATTTTAGTTCAAATTGTCACATTCTTTGCTAGTGTATAGCTTTTGTATGAAGATAGCTCCTCCTCTTGATATACGCAGTACAATTAAATCCCTTTATATCTACAAATTTATGAACCACTTCCTTTCTTGAATTACATATCTGATTATGCAAAGGATATGTTCCAAGAAATTAGGAAAATACGCTTTTTAAAAATAAATTTGTATTTTTGAGTAACTGTCAAACCGATTAGATTTGTGGTCGTTTCATATGTATCTCATTGCAGACAGCCAAAAATGTCAACTCATTCTTTTGACATGTTAATGTGTTACTGGTTTAAACTGACGACGTATCTATTGATCTGTGCTGTTACTTATTACATCCGCCAATCCAGTTTTGAAACATATCTACCCATATCCTGGAGTTAATTTCAGCCAAATATGAGCATCGTGCTTGAAAAGAGCCCGACTGAGGTGTTTCACTAGTGTAAACACAGTTCGTCGAAATGAAACAGTTTTGATAATCAGTGATAACGGAGAAAGTGGTTACCACATCGATCATCAATTGTCAACATGCAGACATATGATAAGCAAAGGTAAGAACAAAATACCATATGCGATAACATCAGCTTGCACAAGGAAGACAGAGACTAAGTGTAATACAAAATGAAGTTAACACAACTAAGATAGAAAAAGGGAACTTCCGAAATGTTAAACATTCCTATTAATGTATAATTCATATTTCAAGGATACATTTAGACAGATGTTGAGAACAGAACATAAACTGTATCAGAAAACATATTGAAGTAAAGTAGATGGAGGTAAGAAGGTAACGAAAATACAACCAATAGTGTTAGTCAGAGGTGCTACAGCAACGTTCCGGATTTTCACCTTTAGATTTGCAATACGGTAGTTCATTTTATGTTCTAGGATAATTCTGCTTAAGGCAATGTCACTGATCAAAAAGCACAAACGTCCGGCCAAAACGTTGTCAACGTGTTTAAAATGTTAAATGTATGTGTCAGATGGCACATGAAGAACTCGCGAAGTCGGGTGGCAAATGCGCGAAACATTACAACCTTTAAACTCCAAGTGGGGGATCAAGTGTTTATACTTCTCCATTCTAGCATTGGCACATTGCTGGTCATTATTAAAGTGTCGTTTTGTGTCAAGCAGATGAAAGGCTAAATGTACAACATATTAGCCATGAACATAGTTTGGAATACTTTAATAATGAACATAGTTGCATTGCCCACTAGTGCTTATTTTAGTAGTAATAATAGTGTACGTCGTCTTTACTATGCATAAGATTAATACTTAGTATGAATTGCATCGTGTGTTATTGTGTCATAGAAAAGACAACTCCTTTAGACATTAAAGAAAACCTTTAGGTTTTCCCTAACGTAACATGACATAGTGTTATTGGCATATGCTTCTCATAAAGATAATACATTACTCAGTGCATTAATTGAAGGATATGCGATATGTAGTAGATAACATTGAAAATCGCGTAATTAATATCATGTAATGCATTTCGGTGCACATTATGGTACTTACACGATGCACCAAGCGCTGAAAGAACACAACAAATCTTATATTAAAAACGGTAAAATATACTTTCCGTGGTATGGCATGAAGGAAAACTTAACACAACATTTTCATCTCTATTATCAATCATATACTTACTCATACTCATGTGATACCCTATGTTCGGCAATGAAGAGTAGACAAATTATCGTGCATTATATATTATCATAACATTATTAGGACAAACGAAATTGCGTAGATCCATTTAATCGTCTATTTTATTAAACTTTTATACAATTATTAAGGAAACTTGGCACGCCAATAGGAACGTTTAAATATGAAAATGAGCATGAATCTGAACACAGCTTTGACAGATTTCAGATTATTTGCTGTCCAACATATTCTAATACGAAACACAATGTATAAACGTTCACATTAATAATTTTTAAATGAGATAATTTTAACAGACTGTAACTTCATAATACGGTCTGTATCTATTCACAGATTCGTCACTGTTTGAGACAAGTCTTAAGTTTCAATCATTGTATTTGTTCATTAGATTTTTGTCATCTTTCGTATGCAGTTTAGTATATAGTAATGCTCATGATTTTATGATTTACACGACAAAATTCGTTTTCGTCAATGATAATTCATTAGAAAATATTACCTATATACTGGTCAATTGGACATTAACTGACGTGAAAGACACAAATAATGTCAAAAGCCCATATAAACGTTCCTTTGATTCATGCATCTATATCACGTAGGATTAGCAAAAGAATCAGATTTGCAAGATGGCCATATTCGATATCGCTCAAACACTGATGCTGATATGACCATATATTCAGGAGATGGCTGCCGTGTTGGACATTCTATATGTCCGAGCAGCAGAATTTTCATCTAGAGACAACTATACCATGGGTCGAGTGTGTTTGTGTAACGTGTCGTGAAAATCATCCACTTCATTTACGAGAATAACAAATCTGTGCAAACAGACGGACGAATAATGGGTAACAGTGTATCCCGTAGCTATTCTGGTCTGTTACCGGTGTAGTTAAGAAATTTAAACAAAGGTGGTCATGTATTCAAATTGTAGAACTGTTCTACAATAGTC
Source organism: Sinohyriopsis cumingii (assembly GCA_028554795.2). NCBI lineage: Eukaryota > Metazoa > Mollusca > Bivalvia > Unionida > Unionidae > Sinohyriopsis > Sinohyriopsis cumingii. The sequence goes on along the minus strand of JAPYKE020000059.1, from coordinate 1,000,967 downwards.
TGTTGGATCATTCAATCCAAATTTACGTTCTTGGGATATTTATGCTAATAAAACATAAAGATAATGGAAGAAACAATAATACTTGGTTAATAAATGTACACCTAAGAGGAGGGGAAACAAAAGCAAAACTAATTTTCAGGCTTTGAGACATTCCTAACTTGCTGGAAATATTCTCACTTTCCTGACAACGATGGCGACACAAATTAAATATTGGCGAATTCTACACCTTCTGGTGTTGGTTTATATTTGTTTTAAATATTTACTCCTTCCTTTCTCTGAAGAAATTTTAAAACTGTATTATGAACATCTTAATGTACAAAGTGATCAAGCAGAACAAAATTTCATTATTCGAAAATCATTTTGATAACCTGATATGATCTGAATTAATGTTATTGATATTTCTTACTAAATTAGAAAAAGTTGCATGATAATAAAAGACGACTGTTTACTTCAATGTGAATGATGAGTTAAATTCGACGAAATCTATTTATAATGCATGTGCACGTCTTAATAATCATAAAGTACCCATATGAAATCGATAACTCGTGTTTAACCAATGACATAAAATATATTAATACTCACATATGCTTGTGTCTGCTTTCCTTCCTGAAACAATACAACACATATGATATTATAAGCAGGAAACAATTCTCTGATCTCAAAAGGGGAAAAATGCATGTGCAAACTAAAATTACATCCTATTGCACTACTTTAGCTGAGTATTAACAAAGAGGGTTTGGGAAAACAACGCGCTGACAGAGCACACCAAGGTCCGAGTCTACCAGGCCTGCGTTCTCAGCACCCTTCTATATGGAAGTGAGACGTGGAGTACCTACATGAGGCAAGAACGCCGGCTCAACTCCTTCCATATACGGTGCCTAAAACGCATCCTGAAAATCAACTGGCAAGACCATGTTCCACACAGCGAGATCCTGCAGCGTGCAAGAACCCCCAGCATGTACTCCCTGTTAATTAAACGCCGCCTTCGATGGCTGGGTCACGTCCGACGCATGGAGGATGGAAGGCTGCCAAAGGACATCTTATATGGACAGCTGGCCACTGGCATGAGAAGAGTCGGACGCCCCTCACTCCGTTTCAAAGATGTGTGCAAGAGGGGCATGAAGGCATGCAACATTTCACCCGATGGCTGGGAAGAGCTGGCTGAGGACCGAGGCACCTGGAGACTGATGGTAAACAATGGCATATCAGTCGCTGATGCGAGGAGAGGCCAGTTGGTGGCAGAGAAACGTAAGAGAAAGAAGAACGCAACAGCAACCACAGTAATGCAGACTTCCCAGTATGTCTGCACCAACTGCAGTAGGGACTGTCACTCACGTATAGGCCTGCACAGCCACAGCAGACGTTGCCAACAGAGACAGGCAACACCCCAAGGGCGCTATTCGCATGGTCTTTCGAGACCGAGTCGCCAATGATGATGATGATGATGATGATGACTTTAGCTGAGTATTCTATAACAGCTGCCTTTAACCTAATTTATTTGACAGGCTGTGTCATGTGTAATTATTCGTATTTCAACGTTTCTATTTTCTTTTTTTTCTGAATATATAAAAGTTAGGAGCCATACTTCTTTGTGCTTTATAAACGACATGTAACTCTATAGGTACAACTGGTGTACTTAGGCCCACAAATACCAAGGCCCAAGCATATATGTATATCTTGTTTTATTCTTAAATTATAAACACTTAACTGCATAACTTATTTAATACATTCACGCTTGTTCTAAGTCACATTTCCTCATTTAAACATTATATAAACAACGCGGAGGCATCCATCAATCAGATTACTATATTTTTAGCCGTTTCCTGAAGTAACGGTTTTCAAATCGCCGAGATTATCAATGTCGTTTCTCAGAGAATAAACACTGAAACAAATACGGGTGGTTATTTATCACGCATAAGGCATTAATAAAATAAAAAGTTAAACCTCATAAAATAAGTTTTTGTTTTGCATATGCCGGATATTGATTTCTCTCATTATTCATAACAACGAAAAACTACATCACGATGCCTTGGCATACACAAATTTTGATACCAAATAGCAATAGTTTCTCCATTTCAATAGAAAGTAGCTGGACAAAATATTCCTATGCAAAACAAATTACTTGAGCCCAATAACTTCACCCTACGCTGGCATCGATACAAAGGTCATACCTAAGAAACAACAGGCATTATATGATTGGTCCCATTTCTTATAAAAAGAGAGAAAACTACTTGAGCCTAAGTTGCTTTGATTCGGTTTGTGTTGTGTCGCCTTCATCCCAGTATTTTGATAAAAATCACAAGTGTAAGCCGACGATTGTCGATTCCTATTGAAGTATAGATGATAATGTTTGTACCAGCTCCCTAGGATGATATCTGCATGTATTGTTGCGTAACATTATGATAATATAATACATTTGGGATCCAGATTTTTTTGTCATGGAATCATGTAGTCATCGCGTGAGGGGTTTACTTAGTCTTCGATTGAAACTCGAATCCGTTTATTCCCAGTTATCGCTTTTTCTCGCGCTGGTTAACCATGGCTGAGTTGTTGACACGATTACCATGAAAACATTTTATGTCATTGCGATAATAACTTATATCAACTACCACAGACGTATCATACATAACATAGGGCAGCCTATCCCCCCCCCCCACCAAATACTTTGCTAAATATAGTGAAACAATCCGCAAATGATGTTATGTACCTTCATTGTGTATATTTAGTTTATACTGTGTGATTGACATTTGTCAATACCTGAGTGCAGGAATTTGAGCCTAAATGACGCATGCATATTGCTTGAAAAAGAAGATAAATGACTAATTCATTCGGAATTCTTGATAGTTTTGGACAAGTGCAATATTACTTCACAATAAAGTAAATTTGTTTTAAATTTTCACTTTGCCTTCTAAAGAAATAAATTATTTGTTCAATTCTGCAGATCTTGTTTGTTCTCGCTCTTTTCTGTTACTTAAATATCATATAGTAGTAATAATTTAAACGATGTTTTGACCCTATAGGAGCGTGGTAATACTTTGTATCAAAGAATTTCCGTAGGAACCAAGGACAACATTTAACCGGTAACATATTAGAAACACAACTGAATCTGCTGCCACATAAATCACTGCTACCGACGCCTTTGGAAACTGCTTTTGCATTATTTTGAATCTGGAAGTGCTCGAGGATAACATTTTGTGTTATCAGTCGGGATCCATGTGCATATTTTCATCTGAATTAATATTTTAGTCAAACTCTTAGTCGCTATTGCCGACTATGTTAAATATATCAACAGCGATATCTCGTCTCCATTTGCGACGGTAAACAGTTCGGAACTGACAGCATCGATCCACTACTTGATAATATCAAGATAAAAATTACTACAGTAGATAACCATCAATAAATCCGATAAATATAGAACAATAATTTTGGTAAAGAGGCGAAATTAGTGATGGGCATCTTCTCCATCTTTAAGAAAAACTCTAGAAAACACGGGAGTTTCAGTACATCAACTGGACCCTCTATGGTAGAATCGTCCGGGAAGATTCTCTTGAAGTGTAAATCCACGTTGATGTCTTGCGTAGTAAACATAGACAATAAAGAAAACATCTTCCTCGATTTGACCCCGTAACCCGTTAAGTGTTGCTATATCTAAGAATTAATCCTTTTTTTTCTTTTTTTTAATTAATGTTTTTTTTTACACTTGGTTTGGTACTGGCTACTCTATATACAGCATTAATTTCCTGCCAACATGTGTAACCATTGAATGTGCATAACCTACAAATGGAAACCACACTGTTAGAAGCACGAACGCCTCTACTAAAGCCGCTACCGATATTGCCATCGGCTGAACTGATACCACTATCACCAATGAAATTGAAACATCCATAAGAGTTCCCATAGGAAAAGCCTTAGCTGATTTAACGCAAAGCAAAACCATCCAACAACAGATCATCAGTACCTGTATTGTCCCCCATATCTGGCACGGTGTCCTGCTGCCTAATACAGCAGATATAATTGCAGAAAATCCTGTCATCCAATCTGCACTTTCTACAGTTTGCATTTTGTTTTGTGTGTGCTTTTTCCATTTTTTTTTTTACTTTGCCACTTGTGCCCTCGAAACGTGCATATAATATTATAAAGTCACCATTCACTGAATGTCCAAGTGAACATCGCACAGTGGACACCGTAACAAAGTGTTCTGGAAAGTGGAATATAATGAACTTTTCAAATACTGTTCATCTGCTTATTTCTGCAAGAGCTGTATATGTCACCAGTGTCTAATTGTATGGGTTTGCTGTTGTAAATTCATGATAAATTTTACGAATTGAATAATCGCTCCCTAAACACCACGACATGCGAACACTATTTTTATTGTAAATACTTAAATACCATTTTTGAAGTGACAATGCAGAAAAACCAATTGCTCACACACAACGGCACTTGACTATTTTAATACAATAGCGAAAATAGACACATTGTATTGCAATTTTGTGCTACGTAATGTTAGTCTTTTGTATGTGCATTTGTTGAGTTCTTGGAAGACAAACTTACATAATCTGGTTCACATATTCGGCAATGTTACATATTTCTAGTACATCCTCGTAAGGTTTGGCTTTACATAGAAAGCAGATAATTATCAGAGAGGATAAGAAAAGCATTTGATAGCATGCAATTAAACGGTTTCAAAGGAGGAGAACTTAAATTATGATTACGAAAACTCAGAAAGTACATTAGAGTATTCAACGTTGGCCATCCGTTACAGACGCGCTATTAAATTTCCCGTTATAAACTGTAATTTATAAACAATGATACCTATTTATAGCAATATTCTTGGAATGCTTCTATGAGGGATATATATTTCTGCTATAATATACACGCATAATGCCTACATTACCATATAACAATTTCGATTGGACTTTATCGACCTTACATTTTCCAATAGAAATTCAAATCAAGATATTAATCTTGTCGACCAGTATATCCGTATTTGACTGGTTGCCTCTTAAAGGTAACAAATACATTTTGTTCGTTTTGCCCAGTTCTCATATATTATATGTTTGACATACAAAGATCCCTACTATGTGGATGGCAATTTGTTGTTGTTGTTGTTGTTATTGTTTGGGGTTTAACGACATTTCTCAGCGCATGATAGGCAGTATATGGCGGCTACTACCACTAGTGAAGAAAGACTCCAGAAAAAATCTAAGTGAGAAGAACCGATCCACGAGAAGCTACCGGCAGCATTCTGAAATACCGACATTGGCCAAGATGGAGAGTCAAACCGATCTGGACAGAGGTCAGCTGATAGTGACCGGTTAAAAGAGCGCTTCATACCACTAGGCCACACGGGTCCAAAACTGGAGAATAAGTAAGATACTAGATTAAAGAATGTCATGCTATCAATATTTTATTCGACTTCTAATTTCGACCGAGACGGGCTGCCGTTGTAACAGCGTGGTATCACATCTGGACAAGTGTGTACTTTGGAAGGTTGAATGAGGACATGAGGTGATGTATGGTGAAAGGAGAGCATAATGCACAGCATACGTTTCAAAATGAACATAAATGTAAACACTACACAAACGTTTGTGCAAACTTTTACGTCTGTCAGTACAGTTTCTCCTCTCTGCATACTATGGAATTTATGACAAAATGTTTCCACATCTGAATTTGAACCCCCTTATGCAGAAAAGTTCCTTCTTCTTTTAGAATGAAATGGACATAACAGCAGCGAACCACCTTTCACCACTGATTCAACCAAATGATAACGAATATACTCTTTCTTAGAGTTTATCCTAAATGTTTAATTTCTCCACTATTATGATGAAATGCGCGTTTTGTCAAAAGTAGAAACGTGTGACATATAATAACATCAGGAACAAAAATCCAAAACATCATGGCCCGAAAACGCTATATCCACAGCAAAAATGATGCCAAGCATATCTGTATGACATATTCTTATTGCAGCATAGTTTAATTTACTTAAACCATTTCTTTGTTTTCTAAATTGTATCCGATACGAGAAGAAACGGCTTGATTATTTCAAACCGAGACAAGGAATGAGTTTTCATTTGTATTGGATATTTAAATGGAGAAAAACAGCTTCGTAGTATGCATTCGTTTCTTAATTCTGGTATTTTAATAAAATCTCAAACGCGTCATCACCTGAACTTCTCGCAAAAGATTACACAGTACAGTTTCTACACCATAACAACTAATGCAGTAGAGTCTATCTATATACAGAAATCAACCAAACATAAATGTACATATACAGGCTTGGCAGATATATCTAGTGATGTGGCAATATATATATATATATATATATATATATATATATATATATATATATATATATATATATATATATATATATATATATATATATATATATATATATATATATATATGTATATATATATATATATATATATATATATATATATATATATATATATATATATATATATATATGTGTGTGTGTGTGTGTGTGTGTGTGTGTGTGTGTGTGTGTGTGTGTGTATCTATCTATCTCTCTATCTATCTATCTATCTATCGATCTATCTATCTATCTATCTATCTATCTATCTATCTATCTGTCCCTTCCTTATCACATATATTTCTTAATAGTCGCAGGATATAATATTGAAATTAATGTAAGGTATCGTAGATAGACAAGAAAATTAATTATATAACTTAAACATTACATGGATGTATTTACGAGCAAAAGTAGTTGAATTTGTAGGTTTAGAGGTCTAAGAAAGAGCAAATGTCGCGAGTGATTACTGAACTGGAAAACATATTTCATTTGCTGACTACATTATACAATTCATTCAGTAATTTAATTATCATTACATGCTCGCAAAAAAGCTGCTAAGGCAGGAGAAATGCATAGTTACTTATGACATCAGGAGCACACATACCTGACTGTTTAAAGAACTAAGATTGATAAGATACATATAACAAAATACGCGGAGATCTAAAGTACTTAAAAGCATTGCTTCCATTTTCGTCCAATAACAATGTTGCATGTCTTACGAAAAGTCGTGTTGACTCCTTATTGAAAATCAATGGAATTTCATGGAATATACAAAGAAATTCCCGTCGAAATGATCACGGAAGTACAAGTTGAAAGTTAACGACTACTACACTAGCGGGTAAATCATTCGCTCACATTTTCTCAAAAGGACCTAATAAGTTACACAATACAAATTTTGGACTTGTCTGCTTCCAGTTTCCCGTATGCCCCTTTGAAGCAAATCGAGCGTCGCGTGATGTCGCTCCACTTTCACGGTGAGTTAAATTGTTTCACCCTTATTAGAAAGAAAGAACAAGCAGCAAAAAGAAGATCACTTTATCATTGAAGTAAATGATTCTCGTCCAAAGATTGAACAAATCATGTGCAAGTTAAAGGAATAATTTCCTGTCAACATAGCTCTGTTAAATGGCAAGCAGAATGAAAGCAAAGCAGGGATTTCAATTCCACTAGAATCACTGTTGTGATAGAAACAAAGCCAGATAATTTCAAGCTGATTAACCAAGAATGCATGTCCAACTAGCTACCCTGGATATACAAACTGTCTAATGGAAAATTACACTAATTCGTGAACTCATATTGGAATAAATATATTGTGTATTAGTAACAATCACAACAAACTCCATTTACAACGTTAATCGCAGAGGACAAATGTCCGGTGGAAAATATAAATAAAAGGTACATAACAACATAAATTAGAAAAATTCCGCAGTTCATGTGAACATGTGTTCAGCAATAATAGCGATGACAATATATTTTACCACTGCAATGGCCATATTGGATGCCCGAGCGACACCATATTCATCTGGGATCAAGTAGATCATCAAGTAAACTCACCTAAGTACTTTAAGAAAGGTATCAATGAAAAACTTTAACTAACGGATAGACCATGCAGTTCCACTGACAGGTTTACTTCACTGGGTCAGTGAGTATACTTTCAGATGTGACAACATTTTCCATGAAACTATGGGAGGGGTAGATTGTGTATATTTTTTCATAATCTTTATCAAATCATCTACCACATTTATACAATGTGGACAGTTTATATTTATGGAGTAGTCAGTGGACAATCGTTACCATATGATTTTTTGTAAGCTTTTTTTCGAAGCACTATGCTTCAGATTGAACATTTCAGTATCTACTGTTATGTTTATTGTTGAGGAACTCTCATCATTTTGTGTCCCACTATATTATTCAGTCAATGTATTTGAACTTCGTGTTTTTACATTTTATTCGGTTTATGTCTGCCTAACAATATTTGTTCTGGAAAATATGAAGTAATTAGATTTTTCAAGCAAGATATGCACGAACAGATGATCAAGTTTACCTTTCACCTCTGATTCATTCGTTGCATGATCAGCCTGAAGTTAGTTTAAATATTGAATCGAAAGGAGAAATAGTTTGACAGCAAACACGATAACTCTTGTAGTCATATACTAAATTTAATTTTTTACTGATTTATTGAAATGATGCTCGAATACGAAAATGTTGCCTAGAATGCACCAGTGTCATTAATATGAGATTTTTTTCTATTTTAAAAATTTCATTTATTGTATTATCATCGTATGTCATGGCAGCCGAAAGCAATACCAATACATAATTTGGTGACTTTTAAGGGGATTTTTCTAGGGTGGGGGTAGGGTAGTATAGTTTGCTTTCTGATGGGCTTTATTAAACGTTAGGAGGTTTACGGCTTTTATTCTGGTTGCAATTATGCCGACAAACCGATACTTACACTGAATGCTTCTAAACTGAGATCGTTCCAGATAATTGTACCGACACGCTATAATTTAGTTTAGCTATGGTGATGTATTTTGAACTACATTCTGCACTATCAACTATCCTTTTACACTTTTGATAATAATTTACGTCTTCCATTGAAGCAGAAGCTCTCGTGTATAATAAAATGTATAAGGTGATATTTGGCTCAAACGACGTGTATCGTAGAACGGATTGAAGAAAATCTTTAGGATAAACAATGTGACCTTATGTGGTGTTCTTAACATTTATTGTTAAATAGAAAGAATGAGGAAATATGAGCTGGCGTCATCATAGTTCATGGTAAAAGATGAGATAACTTTGACAAATATTTAATTTTAACAACTGCACGCTTCTTCGCAACTATATTAAAACATTATTCAATGCATGATTTATTCAAATTGCCTGAAAACAGATCTATGAATACTTACTCTTTCTTTCTTCTCGATGTCTTTCTGAAAGAAAATAATGAAAGAGATGTTAGCGACCGTGACATAAACTTCCCTTATCTTCGTCCATGTGAATGGATGAACACGCATGTGCAAATAGTCAAACGCAATTGCAGTTTAAGTCATTATTTGCACAGATGGGTTATCTCGCATTTGTTTCGAATTCCAACATTTTTTGTCATTAAAGCGATAGCAATTAAGCAAACGCACATTATTCAGATATACAACGCTTCTAACTGTTTCGGTAAGAGTACATACTTTGAAACGTAGATGCAAACAAAATTTAGACATGTTTTAGTGACTTGTATCATCTCAAATAACTGGTACAGTACGCTGATGTTTACAAGTGGAAATAAAATGGAAAACAATTTCGTTATTCAATCTGCATTTTCGATAGATCGTGTTTTGTTTTCAAATCACTCATTGCACCTTCAAGCGGTTGATATAATAAAATAAAGATATTTACCTCTAAATAAGAAGACAGGTAGAGGATACATGTACTCATAATGTTATGTTTTGTAGTACGATATAAAGTATATGTACCTATTAATTTTTTTAAAAAATATAAATGTCTTCGCAATCGGTAACATTACTTTCAGATGTGACAACATTTTCCATGAAACTATGGGAGGGGTAGATTGTATATATTTTTCGTAATCTTTATCAAATCATCTACCACATTTATACAATGTCGACAGTTTATATTTATCGAGTAGTCAGTGGACAATCGTCACCATATGATTTTTTGTAAGCTTTTTTTCGAAGCACTATGCTTCAGAGTTGAACAGTTCAGTATCTACTGCTATGTTTATTGTTTAGGAACTCTCATCATTTTGTGTCCCACCATATTATTCAGTCAATGCATTTGAACTTCGTTTTTTACATTGTATTTGGTTTATGTTTGCCTAACAATATTTGTTCTGAAAAATATGAAGTAATTAGATTTTTCCAAGCAAGATATGCACGAACAGAAGATCACGTTTACCTTTCATTCATTCGTTGCATGATCAGCCTAAAATTAGTTTAAATCTTAAATCGAAAGAAGAAATAGTTTGACAGCAAACACGATAACTCTTCTAGTTATATACTAAATTTAATTTTTTTCTGATTTATTGAAATTATGCTCGAATACGAAAATGTTGCCTAGAGTGTCATTCATGTGATTTTTTTTTCTTCTATTTTTAAAATCTCATTTATTGTATTATCATCGTATGTCATAACAGCCGAAAGCAATACCAATACATAATTTGGTGACTTTAAGGGGATTTTTCTGGAGTGGGGGTAGGGTGGTATAGTTTGTTTTCTGATTGGCTTTACTAAACGTTAGGAGGTTTACGGCTTTTATTCTGGTTGCAATTATGCCGACAAACCGATACTTATACCGAGTGCTTCTAAACTGAGATCGTTCCAGATAATTGTACCGACACGCTATAATTTAGTTTAGCTATGGTGATGTATTTTGAACTACATTCTGCACTATCAACTATCCTTTTACACTTTTGATAATAATTTACGTCTTCCATTAAAGCAGATGATCTCGTTATAATAAAATGTATAAGGTGTTATTTGGCTCAAACGACGTGTATCGTAGAACGGACTGAAGCAAATCTTTAGGATAAACTATGCGACCTTATGTGGTGTTCTTTACATTTATTGTTAAATAGAAAGAATGAGGAAATATGAGATGGCGTCATCATAGTTCATGGTAAAAGATGAGATAACTTTGACAAATATTTAATTTTAACAACTGCACGCTTCTTCGCAACTATATTAAAACATTATTCAATGCATGATTTATTCAAATTGCCTGAAAACAGATCTAAGAATACTTACTCTTTCTTTCTTCTCCCTGTCTTCCTGAAAGAAAATAATGAAAGAGATGTTAGCGACCGTGACATAAACTTCCCTTATTTTCGTCCATGTGAAAGGATGGACACGCATGTGCAAATTTCAAACGCATTTGCAGTGTAAGTAATTTTTTGAGCAGAAGATTTATCTCGCATTTGTCTCGAATTCCAACCTATTTGTCATTAAAGCGATAGCAATTAACCAACCGCACAGTATTCAGACATACAACGCTTCTAATTGTTTTGGTAAGAGTACATGCTTTGCAACGTAGATGCAAACAAAATTTAGACATATTTTAGTGACTTGTATCATCTCAAATAACTGGTACAGTACGCTGATGTTTACAAGTGGAAATAAAATGGAAAACAATTTCGTTATTCAATCTGCATTTTCGATAGATCGTGATTTGTTTTTAAATCACTCCTTGCACCTTCAAGCGGTTGATATAATAAAATAAAGATATTTACGTCTAAATAATAAGACATGTAGAGGATACATGTACTCATAATTTTATGGTTTGTAGTACAATATAAGGTATATTTACCTAATAATTTTTAAAAAAATATAAATGTCTTCGCAATCGGTTACTTTACTTTCAGATGTGACAACATTTTCCATGAAACTATGGGAGAGTAGATTGTGTATATTTTTTCATAATCTTTATCAAATCATCTACCACATTTATACAATGTGGACAGTTTATATTTATGGAGTAGTCAGTGGACAATCGTCACCATATGATTTTTTTTTGTAAGCTTTTTTTCTTAGCACTATGCTTCAGATTTGAACAGTTCAGTATCTACTGTTATGTTTATTGTTGAGGACCTCTCATCATTTTGTGTCCCACTATATTATTCAGTCAATGAATTTGAACTTCGTGTTTTACATTGTATTTGGTTTATGTTTGCCTAACAATATCTGTTCTGGAAAATATGAAGTAATTAGATTTTTTCAAGCAAGATATGCACGAACGATCACGTTTACCTTTCATTCATTCGTTGCATGATCAGCCTGAAATTAGTGTAAATCTTGAATCGAAAGGAGAAATAGTTTGACAGCAAACACGATAACTCTTGTAGTTATATACTAAATTTAATTTTTTTTCTGATTTATTGAAATAATGCTCAAATACGAAAATGTTGCCTAGAATGTACCAGTGTCATTCATATGATTTTTTTTCTATTTTATAAATCTGATTTATTGTATTATCATCGTATGTCATAACAGCCGAAAGCAATACCAATACATAATTTGGTGACTTTTAAGGGGAATTTTCTGGAGTAGGGGTAGGGTGGTATAGTTTGCTTTCTTTATTAAACGTTAGGAGGTTTACGGCTTTTATTCTGGTTGCAATTATGCCGACAAACCGATACTTATACTGATTGCTTCTAAACTGAGATCGTTCCAGATAATTGTACCGACACGCTATAATTTAGTTTATCTATGGTGATGTATTTTGAACTACATTCTGCACTATCAACTATCCTTTTACACTTTTGATAATAATTTACGTCTTCCATTGAAGCAGATGCTCTCGTTGTAATAAAATGTATAAGGTGTTACTTGGCTCAAACGACGTGTATCGTAGAACGGATTGAAGCAAATCTTTAGGATAAACTATGTGACCTTATGTGGTGTTCTTAACATTTATTGTTAAATAGAAAGAATGAGGAAATATGAGCTGACGACATTATAGTTCATGGTAAAAGATGAGATAACTTTGACAAATAATTAACTTTAACAACTGCACGTTTCTTCGCAACTATATAAAAACATTATTCGATGCATGATTTATTCAAATTGCCTGAAAACAGATCTATGAATACTTACTCTTTCTTTCTTCTCCCTGTCTTTCTGAAAGAAAATAATGAAAGAGATGTTAGCGACCGTGACATAAACTTCCCTTATTTTCGTCCATGTTAATGGATGGACACGCATGTGGAAATTTCAAATGCATTTGCAGTGTAAGCAATTTTTTGAGCAGATGGGTTATCTCGCATTTGTCTCGAATTCCAACATATTTGTCATTAAAGCGATTTCAATTAAGCAAACGCACAGTATTCAGACATACAGTGCTTCTAATTGTCTCGGTAAGAGTACATACTTTGCAACGTAGATGCAAACAAAATTTAGTCATATTTTAGTGACTTGTATCATCTCAAATAACTGGTACAGTACGCTGCTCTTTACAAGTGAAACTAAAATGGAAAACAAGTTCGTTATTCAATCTGCATTTTCGATAGATCGTGTTTAATCTTTCTATGATTCCTTGCACCTTCAAGAGGTGGATATAATAAAATAAAGAATTTTCGTCTAAATAAGAACACAGGTAGAGGATACATGTACTCATAATGTTATGGTTTGTAGTACAATATAAGGTATATTTACCTAATAAATTTTTAAAAAATATAAATGTCTTCGCAATCGATAACGTTACCTTCAGATGTGACAACATTTTCCATGAAACTATGGGAGGGGTAGATTTTGTATATGTTTTCATAATCTTTATCAAATCATCTACCACATTTATACAATGTGGACAGTTTATATTTATGGAGTAGTCAGTGGACAATCGTTACCATATGATTTTTTTTGTAACCTTTTTTTCGAAGCACTATGCTTCAGATTTGAACAGTTCAGTATCTACTGTTATGTTTATTGTTGAGGACCTCTCATCATTTTGTGTCCCACTATATTATTCAGTCAATGCATTTGAACTTCGTGTTTTACATTGTATTTGGTTTATGTTTGCCTAACAATATTTGTTCTGAAAAATATCAAGTAATTCGATTTTTCAAGCGAGATATTCACGAACGATCACGTTTACCTTTCATTCATCCGTTGCGTGATCAGCCTGAAGTTAGTTTAAATCTTGAATCGAAAGGAGAAATAGTTTGACAGCAAACACGATAACTCTTGTAGTTATATACTAAATTTAATTTTTTTTTCTGATTTATTGAAATAATGCTCAAATACGAAAATGTTGCCTAGAATGCACCAGTGTCATTCATATGATTTTTTTTTAATTTTAAAAATCTCATTTATTGAATTATCATCGTATGTCATGGCAGCTTAAAGCAGTACCAATACATAATTTGGTCACTTTTAAAGGGATTTTTCTGGGGTGGGGGTAGCGTGGTATAGTTTGCTTTCTGATCGGCTTTATTAAACGTTAGGAGGTTTAAGGCTTTTATTCTGGTTGCAATTATGCCGACAAATAGATACTTACACTGAATGCTTCTAAACTGAGATCGTTCCAGGTAATTGTACCGACACGCTATAATTTAGTTTAGCTATGGTGATGTATTTTGAACTACATTCTGCACTATCAACTATCCTTTTACACTTTTGATAATAATTTACGTCTTCCATTGAAGCCGATGCTCTCGTTATAATAAAATGTATAAGGTGTTATTTGGCTCAAACGACGTGTATCGTAGAACGGATTGAAGCAAATCTTTAGGATAAACTATGTGACCTTATGTGGTGTTCTTAACATTTATTGTTAAATAGAAAGAATGAGGAAATATGAGCTGACGACATTATAGTTCATGGTAAAAGATGAGATAACTTTGACAAATAATTAATTTTAACAACTGCACGCTTCTTCGCAACTATATAGAAACATTATTCAATGCATGAATTATTCAAATTGCCTGAAAACAGATTTATGGATACTTACTCTTTCTTTCTTCTCCCTGTCTTCCTGATTGAATATAATGAAAGAGATATTAGCGACCGTGACATAAACTTCCCTTATTTTCGTCGATGTGAAAGGATGGACACGCATGTGCAAATTTCAAACGCATTTGCAGTTGAAGTCATTATTTGAACAGATGGGATACCTCGCATTTGTTTCGAATTCCAACATTTTTTGCCATTAAAGCGATAGCAATTAAGCAAACGCACATTATTCAGACATACAACGCTTCTAATTGTTTCGGTAAGAGTACATACTTTGCAACGTAGATGCAAACAAAATTTAGACATGTTTTAGTGACTTGTATCATCTCAAATAACTGGTACAGTACGCTGATGTTTACAAGTGGAAATAAAATGGAAAACAATTTCGTTATTCAATCTGCATTTTCGATAGATCGTGTTTTGTTTTTAAATCACTCCTTGCACCTTCAAGCGGTTGATATAATAAAATAAAGATATTTACGTCGAAATAAGAAGACAGGTAGAGGATACATGTACTCATAATGTTATGGTTTGTATTACAATATAAGGTATATTTACCTAACAATTTTTAAAAAAATATAAATGTCTTCGCAATCGGTAACTTTACTTTCAGATGTGACAACATTTTCCATGAAACTATGGGAAGGGTAGATTGTGTATATTTTTTCATAATCTTTATCAAATCATCTACCACATTTATACAATGTGGACAGTTTATATTTATGGAGTAGTCAGTGGACAATCGTCACCATATGATTTTTTGTAAGCTTTTTTTCTTAGCACTATGCTTCAGATTTGAACAGTTCAGTATCTACTGTTATGTTTATTGTTTAGGAACTCTCATCATTTTGTGTCCCACCATATTATTCACTCAATGTATTTCAACTTCGTATTTTACATTTTATTCGGTTTATGTCTGCCTAACAATATTTGTTCTGGAAAATATGGAGTAATTAGATTTCCCAAGCAAGATATGCACGAACAGATGATCACGTTTACCTTTCATTCATTCGTTGCATGATCAGCCTGAAGTTAGTTTAAATCTTGAATCGAAAGGAGAAATAGTTTGACAGGAAACACGATAACTCTTGTAGTTATATACTAAATTTAATTTTTTTTCTGACTTATTGAAATGATGCTCGAATACGAAAATGTTGCCTAGAATGCACCAGTGTCATTCATGTGATTTTTTTTTCTTCTATTTTTAAAATCTCATTTATTGTATTATCATCGTATGTCATAACAGCCGAAAGCAATACCAATACATAATTTGGTGACTTTTTAGGGGATTTTTCTGGAGTGGGGGTAGGGTGGTATAGTTTGCTTTCTTTATTAAACGTTAGGAGTTTTACGGCTTTTATTCTGGTTGCAATTATGCCGACAAACCGATACTTATACTGATTGCTTCTAAACTGAGATCGTTCCAGATAATTGTACCGACACGCTATAATTTAGTTTAGCTATGGTGATGTATTTTGAACTACATTCTGCACTATCAACTATCCTTTTACACTTTTGATAATAATTAACGTCTTCCATTGAAGCAGATGCTCTCGTTATAATAAAATGTATAAGGTGTTATTTGGCTCAAACGACGTGTATCGTAGAACGGATTGAAGCAAATCTTTAGGATAAACAATGTGACCTTATGTGGTGTTCTTAACATTTATTGTTAAATAGAAAGAATGAGGAAATATGAGATGACGACATTATAGTTCATGGTAAAAGATGAGATAACTTTGACAAATAATTAATTTTAACAACTGCACGCTTCTTCCCAACTATATAAAATTATTATTCAATGCATGATTTATTCAAATTGCCTGAAAACAGATCTATGAATGCTTACTCTTTCTTTCTTCTCCCTGTCTTCCTGAAAGAAAATAATGAAAGAGATGTTAGCGACCGTGACATAAACTTCCCTTATTTTCGTCCATGTGAAAGGATGGACACGCGTGTGCAAATTTCAAACGCATTTGCAGTGTAAGTAATTTTTTGAGCAGATGGGTTATCTCGCATTTGTCTCGAATTCCAACATACTTGTCATTAAAGCGATAGCAATTAAGCAAACGCACAGTATTCAGACATAGAGTGCTTCTAATTGTTTCGGTAAGAGTACATACTTTGCAAAGTAGATGCAAACAAAATTTAGACATATTTTAGTGACTTGTATCATCTCAGATAACTGGTACAGTACGCTGCTCTTTACAAGTGGAACTAAAATGGAAAACAATTTCTTTATTCAATCTGCATTTTCGATAGATCGTGTTCAATCTTTCTATCATTCCTTGCACCTTCAAGAGGTGGATATAATAAAATAAAGAATTTTCGTCTAAATAAGAAGACAGGTAGAGGATACATGTACTCATAATGTTATGGTTTGTAGTACAATATAAGATATATTTACCTAATAATTTTTTTAAAAATATAAATGTCTTCGCAATCGATAACTTTACCTTCAGATGTGACAACATTTTCCATGAAACTATGGGAGGGGTAGATTTTGTATATTTTTTCATAATCTTTATCAAATCGTCTGCCACATTTATACAATGTGGACAGTTTATATTTATGGAGTAGTCAGAGGACAATCGTCACCATATGATTTTTTGTAAGCTTTTTTTCGAAGCACTATGCTTCAGATTTGAACAGTTCAGTATCTACTGTTATGTTTATTGTTGATGACCTCTCATCATTTTGTGTCCCACTATATTATTCAGTCAATGCATTTGAACTTCGTGTTTTACATTGTATTTGGTTTATGTTTGCCTAACAATATTTGTTCTGGAAAATATGAAGTTATTAGATTTTTTCAAAGAAGATATGCACGAACAGATGATCACGTTTACCTCTCATTCATTCGTTGCATGATCAGCCTAAAATTAGTTTAAATCTTGAATCGAAAGGAGAAATAGTTTGACAGCAAACACGATAACTCTTGTAGTCATATACTAAATTTATTTTTCTGATTTATTGAAATGATGCTCAAATACGAAAATGTTGCCTTGAATGCACCAGTGTCATTCATATGATTTTTTTCTGTTTTAAAAATCTCATTTATTGAATTATCATCGTATGTCATGGCAGCCGAAAGCAATACCAATACATAATTTGGTGACTTTTAAGGGGATTTTTCTGGAGTGGGGGTAGGGTGGTATAGTTTGCATTATAATGGGTTTTAGTAACGTTAGGAGGTTTACGGCTTTTATTCTGGTTGCAATTATGCCGACAAACAGATACTTACACTGAATGCTTCTAAACTGAGATCGTTCCAGATAATTGTACCGACACGCTATAATTTAGTTTAGCTATGGTGATGTATTTTGAACTACATTCTGCACTATCAACTATCCTTTTACACTTTTGATAATAATTTACGTCTTCCATTGAAGCAGATGCTCTCGTTATAATAAAATGTATAATGTGATATTTGGCTCAAACGACGTGTATCGTAGAACGGATTGAAGCAAATCTTTAGGATAAACAATGTGACCTTATGTGGTGTTCTTAACATTTATTGTTAAATAGAAAGAATGAGGAAATATGAGCTGACGACAGTATAGTTCAAATTAAAAGATGAGATAACATTGACAAATATTTAATTTTAACAATTGTACGCTTCTTCGCAACTATATAAAAACATTGTTCAATGCATGAATTATTTAAATTGTCTGAAAACAGAATTATGGATACTTACTCTTTCTTTCTTCTCCCTGTCTTCCTGATTGAATATAATGAAAGAGATGTTAGCGACCGTGACATAAACTTCCCTTATTTTCGTCCATGTGAAAGGATGGACACGCATGTGCAAATTTCAAACGCAATTGCAGTTTAAGTCATTATTTTAGCAGATGGGTTGTCTCGCATTTGTTTCGAATTCCAACATTTTTTTTGTCATTAAGCAAACGCACAGTATTCAGACATACAACGCTTCTAATTGTTTCGGTAAGAGTACATACTTTGAAACGTAGATGCAAACAAAATTTAGACATGTTTTAGTGACTTGTATCATCTCAAATAACTGGTACAGTACGCTGATGTTTACAAGTGGAAATAAAATGGAAAACAATTTCGTTATTCAATCTGCATTTTCGATAGATCGTGTTTTGTTTTCAAATCACTCATTGCACCTTCAAGCGGTTGTTATAATAAAATAAAGATATTTACCTCTAAATAAGAAGACAGGTAGAGGATACATGTACTCATAATGTTATGTTTTGTAGTACGATATAAAGTATATGTACCTATTAATTTTTTTAAAAAATATAAATGTCTTCGCAATCGGTAACATTACTTTCAGATGTGACAACATTTTCCATGAAACTATGGGAGGGGTAGATTGTATATATTTTTCGTAATCTTTATCAAATCATCTATCACATTCATACAATGTCGACAGTTTATATTTATCGAGTAGTCAGTGGACAATCGTCACCATATGATTTTTTGTAAGCTTTTTTTCGAAGCACTATGCTTCAGATTTGAACAGTTCAGTATCTACTGCTATGTTTATTGTTTAGGAACTCTCATCATTTTGTGTCCCACCATATTATTCAGTCAATGCATTTGAACTTCGTTTTTTACATTGTATTTGGTTTATGTTTGCCTAACAATATTTGTTCTGAAAAATATGAAGTAATTAGATTTTTCTAAGCAAGATATGCACGAACAGAAGATCACGTTTACCTTTCATTCATTCGTTGCATGATCAGCCTAAAATTTGTTTAAATCTTAAATCGAAAGAAGAAATAGTTTGACAGCAAACACGATAACTCTTGTAGTTATATACTAAATTTAATTTTTTCTGATTTATTGAAATGATGCTCAAATACGAAAATGTTGAATAGAATGCACCAGTGTCATTCATAAGGTTCTTTTCTATTTTAAAAATCTCATTTATTGAATTATCATCGTATGTCATGGCAGCCGAAAGCAATACCAATATATAATTTGATCACTTTTAAGGGGATTTTTCTGGGGTCGAGGTAGGGTGGTATAGTTTGCTTTCTGATGAGCTTTATTAAACGTTACGAGTTTTACGGCTTTTATTCTGGTTGCAATTATGCCGACAAACCGATACTTATACCGAGTGCTTCTAAACTGAGATCGTTCCAGATAATTGTACCGACACGCTATAATTTAGTTTAGCTATGGTGATGTATTTTGAACTACATTCTGCACTATCAACTATCCTTTTACACTTTTGATAATAATTTACGTCTTCCATTAAAGCAGATGATCTCATTATAATAAAATGTATAAGGTGTTATTTGGCTCAAACGACGTGTATCGTAGAACGGACTGAAGCAAATCTTTAGGATAAACTATGCGACCTTATGTGGTGTTCTTTACATTTATTGTTAAATAGAAAGAATGAGGAAATATGAGCTGACGACATTATAGTTCAAGGTAAAAGATGAGATAACTTTGACAAATAATTAATTTTAACAATTGCACGCTTCTTCGCAACTATATAAAAACATTGTTCAATGCATGATTTATTCAAATTGCCTGAAAACAGATCTAAGAATACTTACTCTTTCTTTCTTCTCCCTGTCTTCCTGAAAGAAAATAATGAAAGAGATGTTAGCGACCGTGACATAAACTTCCCTTATTTTCGTCCATGTGAAAGGATGGACACGCATGTGCAAATTTCAAACGCATTTGCAGTGTAAGTAATTTTTTGGGCAAAAGATTTATCTCGCATTTGTCTCGAATTCCAACCTATTTGTCATTAAAGCTATAGCAATTAACCAACCGCACAGTATTCAGACATACAACGCTTCTAATTGTTTTGGTAAGAGTACATACTTTGCAACGTAGATGCAAACAAAATTTAGACATGTTTTAGTGACTTGTATCATCTCAAATAACTGGTACAGTACGCTGATGTTTACAAGTGGAAATAAAATGGAAAACAATTTCGTTATTCAATCTGCATTTTCGATAGATCGTGTTTTGTTTTTAAATCACTCCTTGCACCTTCAAGCGGTTGATATAATAAAATAAAGATATTTACGTCTAAATGATAAGACATGTAGAGGATACATGTACTCATAATTTTATGGTTTGTAGTACAATATAAGGTATATTTACCTAATAATTTTTTAAAAAAATATAAATGTCTTCGCAATCGGTTACTTTACCTTCAGATGTGACAACATTTTCCATGAAACTATGGGAGGGATAGATTGTGTATATTTTTTCATAATCTTTATCAAATCATCTACCACATTTATACAATGTGGACAGTTTATATTTATGGAGTAGTCAGTGGACAATCGTCACCATATGATTTTTTGTAAGCTTTTTTTCTTAGCACTATGCTTCAGATTTGAACAGTTCAGTATCTACTGTTATGTTTATTGTTTAGGAACTCTCATCATTTTGTGTCCCACCATGTTATTCACTCAATGTATTTCTACTTCGTATTTTACATTTTATTCGGTTGATGTCTGCCTAAAAATATTTGTTCTGGAAAATATGGAGTAATTAGATTTCCCAAGCAAGATATGCACGAACAGATGATCACGTTTACCTTTCATTCATTCGTTGCATGATCAGCTTGAAGTTAGTTTAAATCTTGAATCGAAAGGAGAAATAGTTTGACAGCAAACACAATAACTCTTGTAGTTATATACTAAATTTAATTTTTTCTGATTTATTGAAATTATGCTCGAATACGAAAATGTTGCCTTGAGTGTCATTCATGTGATTTTTTTTTTCTTCTATTTTTAAAATCTCATTTATTGTATTATCATCGTATGTCATAACAGCCGAAAGCAATACCAATACATAATTTGGTGACTTTTTAGGGGATTTTTCTGGAGTGGGGGTAGGGTGGTATAGTTTGCTTTCTGATTGGCTTTACTAAACGTTAGGAGGTTTACGGCTTTTATTCTGGTTGCAATTATGCCGACAAACCGATACTTATACCGAGTGCTTCTAAACTGAGATCGTTCCAGTTAATTGTACCGACACGCTATAATTTAGTTTAGCTATGGTGATGTATTTTGAACTGCATTCTGCACTATCAACTATCCTTTTACTCTTTTGATAATAATTTACGTCTTCCATTGAATCAGACGCTCTCGTGCATAATAAAATGTATAATGTGATATTTGGCTCAAACGACGTGTATCGTAGAACGGATTGAAGCAAATCTTTAGGATAAACAATGTGACCTTACGTGGTGTTCTTAACATTTATTGTTAAATAGAAAAAATGAGGAAATATGAGCTGACTACATTATAGTTCATGGTTAAAGATGAGATAACTTTGACAAATAATTAACTTTAACAACTGCACCCTTCTTTGCAACTATATAAAAACATTTTTCAATGCATTATTTATTCAAATTGCCTGAAAACAGATCTATGAATACTTACTCTTTCTTTCTTCTCCCTGTCTTCCTGAAAGAAAATAATGAAAGAGATGTTAGCGACCGTGACATAAACTTCCCTTATTTTCGTCCATGTGAAAGGATGGACACGCATGTGCAAATTTCAAACGCATTTGCAGTGTAAGTAATTTTTTGCACAGATGGGTTATCTCGCATTTGTTTCGAATTCCAACATTTTTTGTCATTAAAAAGATAGCAATTAAGCAAACGCACAGTATTCAGACATACAACGCTTCTAATTGTTTCGGTAAGAGTACATACTTTGCAACGTAGATGCAAACAAAATTTAGACATGTTTTAGTGACTTGTATCATCTTAAATGACTGGTGCAGTACGCTGATGTTTACAAGTTAAAATAAAATGGAAAATCAATTTCGTTATTCAGTCTGCATTTTCGATAGTTCGTGTTTTGTTTTTAAATCACTCCTTGCACCTTCAAGCGGTTGATATAATAAAATAAAGATATTTACGTCGAAATAAGAAGACAGGTAGAGGATACATGTACTCATAATGTTATGGTTTGTAGTACAATATAAGGTATATTTACCTAATAAATTTTTTAAAAAATATAAATGTCTTCGCAATCGGTAACTTTACTTTCAGATGTGACAACATTTTCCATGAAACTATGGGAGGGGTAGATTGTGTATATTTTTTCGTAATCTTTATCAAATCATCTACCACATTTATACAATGTGGAAAGTTTATATTTATGGAGTAGTCAGTGGACAATCGTTACCATATGATTTTTTTTTGTAAGCTTTTTTTCTTAGCACTATGCTTCAGATTTGAACAGTTCAGTATCTACTGTTATGTTTATTGTTGAGGACCTCTCATCATTTTGTGTCCCACTATATTATTCAGTCAATGCATTTGAACTTCGTGTTTTACATTGTATTTGGTTTATGTTTGCCTAACAATATTTGTTCTGGAAAATATGAAGTAACTAGATTTTTCAAGCGAGATATGCACGGACAGATGATCACGTTTACCTTTCATTCATTCGTTGCATGATCAGCCTGAAGTTAGTTTAAATCTTGAATCGAAAGGAGAAATAGTTTGACAGGAAACACGATAACTCTTGTAGTTATATACTAAATTTAATTTTTTTTCTGACTTATTGAAATGATGCTCGAATACGAAAATGTTGCCTAGAATGCACCAGTGTCATTCATGTGATTTTTTTTTCTTCTATTTTTAAAATCTCATTTATTGTATTATCATCGTATGTCATAACAGCCGAAAGCAATACCAATACATAATTTGGTGACTTTTTAGGGGATTTTTCTGGAGTGGGGGTAGGGTGGTATAGTTTGCTTTCTTTATTAAACGTTAGGAGTTTTACGGCTTTTATTCTGGTTGCAATTATGCCGACAAACCGATACTTATACTGATTGCTTCTAAACTGAGATCGTTCCAGATAATTGTACCGACACGCTATAATTTAGTTTAGCTATGGTGATGTATTTTGAACTACATTCTGCACTATCAACTATCCTTTTACACTTTTGATAATAATTAACGTCTTCCATTAAAGCAGATGCTCTCGTTATAATAAAATGTATAAGGTGTTATTTGGCTCAAACGACGTGTATCGTAGAACGGATTGAAGCAAATCTTTAGGATAAACAATGTGACCTTATGTGGTGTTCTTAACATTTATTGTTAAATAGAAAGAATGAGGAAATATGAGATGACGACATTATAGTTCATGGTAAAAGATGAGATAACTTTGATAAATAATTAATTTTAACAACTGCACGCTTCTTCGCAACTATATAAAAACATTATTCAATGCATGATTTATTCAAATTGACTGAAAACAGAATTATGGATACTTACTCTTTCTTTCTTCTCCCTGTCTTCCTGAAAGAAAATAATGAAAGAGATGTTAGCGACCGTGACATAAACTTCCCTTATCTTCGTCCATGTGAATGGATGAACACGCATGTGCAAATAGTCAAACGCAATTGCAGTTGAAGTCATTATTTGAACAGATGGGATACCTCGCATTTGTTTCGAATTCCAACATTTTTTGTCATTAAAGCGATAGTAATTAAGCAAACGCACAGTATTCAGACATACAACGCTTCTAATTGTTTCGGTAAGAGTACATACTTTGCAACGTAGATGCAAACAAAATTTAGACATGTTTTAGTGACTTGTATCATCTCAAATAACTGGTACAGTACGCTGATGTTTACAAGTGGAAATAAAATGGAAAACAATTTCGTTATTCAATCTGCATTTTCGATAGATCGTATTTTGTTTTTAAATCACTCCTTGCACCTTCAAGCGGTTGATATAATACAATAAAGATATTTACGTCTAAATAAGAAGACAGGTAGAGGATACATGTACTCATAATGTTATGGTTTGTAGTACAATATAAGGTATATTTACCTAATAATTTTTTAAAAAATATAAATGTCTTCGCAATCGGTAACTTTACTTTCAGATGTGACAACATTTTCCATGAAACTATGGGAGGGGTAGATTGTGTATATTTTTTCATAATCTTTATCAAATCATCTACCACATTTATACAATGTGGACAATTTATATTTATGGAGTAGTCATTGGACAATCGTCACCATATGATTTTTTGTAAGCTTTTTTTCTTAGCACTATGCTTCAGATTTGAACAGTTCAATATCTACTGTTATGTTTATTGTTTAGGAACTCTCATCATTTTGTGTCCCACCATGTTATTCACTCAATGTATTTCTACTTCGTATTTTACATTTTATTCGGTTTATGTCTGCCTAACAATATTTGTTCTGGAAAATATGGAGTAATTAGATTTCCCAAGCAAGATATGCACGAACAGATGATCACGTTTACCTTTCATTCATTCGTTGCATGATCAGCCTGAAGTTAGTTTAAATCTTGAATCGAAAGGAGAAATAGTTTGACAGGAAACACGATAACTCTTGTAGTTATATACTAAAATTAATTTTTTTCTGATTTATTGAAATGATGCTCAAACACGAAAATGTTGCCTAGAATGCACCAGTGTCATTCATATGATTTTTTTTTTCTATTTTAAAAATCTCATTTATTGAATTATCATCGTATGTCATAGCAGCCGAAAGCAATACCAATACATAATTTGGTCACTTTTAAGATGATTTTTCTGGAGTGGGGGTAGGGTGGTATAGTTTGCTTTCTGATGAGCTTTATTAAACGTTAGGAGGTTTACGGCTTTTATTCTGGTTGCAATTATGCCGACAAACCGATACTTATACCGAGTGCTTCTAAACTGACATCGTTCCAGTTAATTGTACCGACACGCTATAATTTAGTTTAGCTATTGTGATGTATTTTGAACTACATTCTGCACTATCAACTATCCTTTTACACTTTTGATAATAATTTACATCTTCCATTGAAGCAGATGCTCTCGTGCATAATAAAATGTATAAGGTGATATTTGGCTCAAACGACGTGTATCGTAGAACGGATTGAAGCAAATCTTTAGGATAAACAATGTGACCTTATGTGGTGTCCTTAACATTTATTGTTAAATAGAAAGAATGAGGAAATATGAGCTGACGACATTATAGTTCATGGTTAAAGATGAGATAACTTTGACAAATAATTAATTTTAACAACTGCACGCTTCTTTGCAACTATGTAAAAACATTATTCAATGCATGAATTATTCAAATTGCCTGAAAACAGATTTATGGATACTAACTCTTTCTTTCTTCTCCCTGTCTTCCTGATTGAATATAATGAAAGAGATATTAACGAACGTGACATAAACTTCCCTTATTTTCGTCCATGTGAATGGATGAACACGCATGTGCAAATAGTCAAACGCATTTGCAGTTGAAGTCATTATTTGAACAGATGGGTTATCTCGCATTTGTTTCGAATTCCAACATTTTTTGTCATTAAAGCGATAGCAATTAAGCAAACGCACAGTATTCAGACATACAACGCTTCTAATTGTTTCGGTAAGAGTACATACTTTGCAACGTAGATGCAAACAAAATTTAGACATGTTTTAGTGACTTGTATCATCTTAAATGACTGGTGCAGTACGCTGATGTTTACAAGTTAAAATAAAATGGAAAATCAATTTCGTTATTCAGTCTGCATTTTAGATAGTTCGTGTTTTGTTTTTAAGTCACTCCTTGCACCTTCAAGCGGTTGATATAATAAAATAAAGATGTTTACGTCTAAATAAGAAGACAGGTAGAGGATACATGTACTCATAGGGTTATGGTTTGTAGTACAATATAAGGTATATTTATTTAATAATTTTTTTAAAAAATATAAATGTCTTCGCAATCGGTAACTTTACTTTCAGATGTGACAACATTTTCCACGAAACTATGGGAAGGGTAGATTGTGTATATTTTTTCATAATCTTTATCAAATCATCTACCACATTTATACAATGTGGACAGTTTATATTTATGGAGTAGTCAGTGGACAATCGTTACCATATGATTTTTTTTGTAACCTTTTTTTCGAAGCACTATGCTTCAGATTTGAACAGTTCAGTATCTACTGTTATGTTTATTGTTGAGGACCTCTCATCATTTTGTGTCCCACTATATTATTCAGTCAATGCATTTGAACTTCGTGTTTTACATTGTATTTGGTTTATGTTTGCCTAAAAATATTTGTTTTGGAAAATATGGAGTAATTCGATTTTTCAAGCGAGATATGCACGAACGATCACGTTTACCTTTCATTCATCCGTTGCATGATCAGCCTGAAGTTAGTTTAAATCTTGAATCGAAAGGAGAAATAGTTTGACAGCAAACACGATAACTCTTGTAGTTATATACTAAAATTAATTTTTTTTCTGATTTATTGAAATAATGCTCAAATACGAAAATGTTGCCTAGAATGCACCAGTGTCATTCATATGATTTTTTTTCTATTTTAAAAATCTCATTTATTGAATTATCATCGTATGTCATGGCAGCTTAAAGCAGTAACAATACATAACTTAGTCACTTTTAAGGGGATTTTTCTGGGGTGGGGGTAGGGTGGTATAGTTTGCTTTCTGATCATCTTTATTAAACGTTAGGAGGTTTAAGGCTTTTATTCTGGTTGCAATTATGCCGACAAACAGATACTTACACTGAATGCTTCTAAACTGAGATCGTTCCAGGTAATTGTACCGACACGCTATAATTTAGTTTAGCTATGGTGATGTATTTTGAACTACATTCTGCACTATCAACTATCCTTTTACACTTTTGATAATAATTTACGTCTTCCATTGAAGCAGATGCTCTCGTTATAATAAAAGGTATAAGGTGTTATTTGGCTCAAACGAAGTGTATCGTAGAACGGATTGAAGCAAATCTTTAGGATGAACAATGTGACCTTATGTGGTGTTCTTAACATTTATTGTTAAATAGAAAGAATGAGGAAATATGAGATGACGACATTATAGTTCATGGTAAAAGATGAGATAACTTTGATAAATAAATAATTTTAACAACTGCACGCTTCTTTGCAACTATATAAAAACATTATTCAATGCATGATTTATTCAAATTGACTGAAAACAGATCTATGAATACTTACTCTTTCTTTCTTCTCCCTGTCGTCCTGAAAGAAAATAATGAAAGAGATGTTAGCGACCGTGACATAAACTTCCCATATTTTCGTCCATGTGAAAGGATGGACACGCATGTGCAAATTTCAAACGCATTTGCAGTGTAAGTAATTTTTTGAGCAGAAGATTTATCTCGCATTTGTCTCGAATTCCAACCTATTTGTCATTAAAGCGATAGCAATTAACCAACCGCACAGTATTCAGACATACAAAGCTTCTAATTGCTTAGGTAACAGTGCATACTTTGAATCGTAGATACAAAAAGATTTTAGACAGGTTTTAGTGACTTGCATCATCTCAAATAACTGGTACAGTACGCTGCTCTTTACAAGTGGAACTAAAATGGAAAACAAGTTCGTTATTCAATCTGCATTTTCGATAGATCGTGTTTAATCTTTTTATGATTCCTTGCACCTTCAAGAGGTGGATATAATAAAATAAAGAATTTTCGTCTAAATAAGAAGACAGGTAGAGGATACATGTACTCATAATGTTATGGTTTGTAGTACAATATAAGGTATATTTACCTAATAATTTTTTAAAAAATATAAATGTCTTCGCAATCGGTAACTTTACTTTCAGATGTGACAACATTCTCCACGAAACTATGGGAGGGATAGATTGTGTATATTTTTTCATAATCTTTATCAAATCATCTACCACATTTATACAATGTGGACAGTTTATATTTATGGAGTAGTCAGTGGACAATCGTTACCATATGATTTTTTTGCAAGCTTTTTTTAGAAGCACTATGCTTCAGATTTGAACAGTTCAGTATCTACTGTTATGTTTATTGTTGAGGACCTCTCATCATTTTGTGTCCCACTATATTATTCAGTCAATGCATTTGAACTTCGTGTTTTAGATTGTATTTGGTTTATGTTTGCCTAACAATATTTGTTCTGGAAAATATGAAGTAATTAGATTTTTTCAAGCAAGATATGCACGAACAGATGATCACGTTTACCTTTCATTCATTCGTTGCATGATCAGCCTGAAATTAGTTTAAATCTTGAATCGAAAGGAGAAATAGTTTGATAGCAAACACGATAACTCTTGTAGTAATATAATAAATTTAATTGTTTTTCTGATTTATTGAAATAATGCTCAAATACGAAAATGTTGCCTAGAATGCACCAGTGTCATTCATATGATTTTTTTTCTATTTTATAAATCTCATTTATTGTATTATCATCGTATGTCATAACAACCGAAAGCAATACCAATACATAATTTGGTGACTTTTAAGGGGATTTTTCTGGAGTGGGGGTAGGGTGGTATAGTTTGCTTTCTGATGGGCTTTATTAAACGTTAGGAGGTTTACGGCTTTTATTCTGGTTGCAATTATGCCGACAAACAGATACTTACACTGAATGCTTCTAAACTGAGATCGTTCCAGGTAATTGTACCGACACGCTATAATTTAGTTTAGCTATGGTGATGTATTTTGAACTACATTCTGCACTATCAACTATCCTTTTACACTTTTGATAATAATTTACGTCTTCCATTGAAGCAGATGCTCTCGTGCATAATAAAATGTATAAGGTGATATTTGGCTCAAACGACGTGTATCGTAGAACGGATTGAAGCAAATCTTTAGGATAAACTATGTGGCCTTATGTGGTGTTCTTAACATTTATTGTTAAATAGAAAGAATGAGGAAATATGAGCTGACGACATTATAGTTCATGGTAAAAGATGAGATAACTTTGACAAATAATTAATTTTAACAACTGCACGCTTCTTCGCAACTATATAAAAACATTATTCAATGCATGAATTATTCAAATTGCCTGAAAACAGATTTATGGATACTTACTCTTTCTTTCTTCTCCCTGTCTTCCTGATTGAATATAATGAAAGAGATGTTAGCGACCGTGACATAAACTTCCCTTATTTTCGTCCATGTGAATGGATGGACACGCATGTGCAAATTTCAAACGCATTTGCAGTTGAAGTCATTATTTGAACAGATGGGATACCTCGCATTTGTTTCGAATTCCAACATTTTTTGTCATTAAAGCGATAGCAATTAAGCAAACGCACAGTATTCAGACATACAACGCTTCTAATTGTTTCGGTAAGAGTACATACTTTGCAACGTAGATGCAAACAAAATTTAGACATGTTTTAGTGACTTGTATCATCTCAAATAACTGGTACAGTACGCTGATGTTTACAAGTGGAAATAAAATGGAAAACAATTTCGTTATTCAATCTGCATTTTCGATAGATCGTATTTTGTTTTTAAATCACTCCTTGTACCTTCAAGCGGTTGATATAATAAAATAAAGATATTTACGTCTAAATAAGAAGACAGGTAGAGGATACATGTACTCATAATGTTATAGTTTGTAGTACAATATAAGGTATATTTACCTAATAATTTTTAAAAAAATATAAATGTCTTCGCAATCGGTAACTTTACTTTCAGATGTGACAACATTTTCCATGAAACTATGGGAGGGGTAGATTGTGCATATTTTTTCATAACCTTTATCAAATCATCTACCACATTTATACAATGTGGACAGTTTATATTTATGGAGTAGTCAGTGGACAATCGTCAGCATATGATTTTTTGTAAGCTTTTTTTCTTAGCACTATGCTTCAGATTTGAACAGTTCAGTAGCTACTGTTATGTTTTTTGTTTAGGAACTCTCATCATTTTGTGTCCCACCATATTATTCACTCAATGTATTTCAACTTCGTATTTTACATTTTATTCGGTTTATGTCTGCCTAACAATATTTGTTCTGGAAAATATGGAGTAATTAGATTTCCCAAGCAAGATATGCACGAACAGATGATCACGTTTACCTTTCATTCATTCGTTGCATGATCAGCCTGAAGTTAGTTTAAATCTTGAATCGAAAGGAGAAATAGTTTGACAGGAAACACGATAACTCTTGTAGTTATATACTAAATTTAATTTTTTTCTGATTTATTGAAATGATGCTCGAATACGAAAATGTTGCCTAGAATGCACCAGTGTCATTCATGTGATTTTTTTTTTCTTCTATTTTTAAAATCTCATTTATTGTATTATCATCGTATGTCACAACAGCCAAAAGCAATACCAATACATAATTTGGTGACTTTTTAGGGGAATTTTCTGGAGTGGGGGTAGGGTGGTATAGTTTGCTTTCTTTATTAAACGTTAGGAGTTTTACGGCTTTTATTCTGGTTGGAATTATGCCGACAAACCGATACTTATACTGATTCCTTCGAAACTGACATCGTTCAAGGTAATTCTACCGACACGCTATAATTTAGTTTAGCTATGGTGATGTATTTTGAACTAAATTCTGCACTATCAACTATCCTTTTACACTTTTGATTATAATTAACGTCCTCCATTAAAGCAGATGCTCTCGTTATAATAAAATGTATAAGGTGTTATTTGGCTCAAACGACGTGTATCGTAGAACGGATTGAAGCAAATCTTTAGGATAAACTATGTGACCTTATGTGGTGTTCTTAACATTTATTGTTAAATAGAAAGAATGAGGAAATATGAGATGACGACATTATAGTTCATGGTAAAAGATGAGATAACTTTGATAAATAATTAATTTTAACAACTGTATTTGGTTTATGTTTGCCTAACAATATTTGTTCTGGAAAATATGAAGTAACTAGATTTTTCAAGCGAGATATGCACGGACAGATGATCACGTTTACCTTTCATTCATTCGTTGCATGATCAGCCTGAAGTTAGTTTAAATCTTGAATCGAAAGGAGAAATAGTTTGACAGGAAACACGATAACTCTTGTAGTTATATATTAAATTTAATTTTTTTTCTGTGATTTTTTTTTCTTCTATTTTTAAAATCTCATTTATTGAATTATCATCGTATGTCATAACAGCCGAAAGCAATACCAATACATAATTTGGTGACTTTTAAGGGGATTTTTCTGGAGTGGGGGTAGGGTGGTATAGTTTGCTTTCTGATGGGCTTTATTAAACGTTAGGAGTTTTACGGCTTTTATTCTGGTTGCAATTATGCCGACAAACCGATACTTATACCGAGTGCTTCTAAACTGAGATCGTTCAAGGTAATTGTACCGACACGCTATAATTTAGTTTAGCTATGGTGATGTATTTTGAACTACATTCTGCACTATCAACTATCCTTTTACACTTTTGATAATAATTTACGTCTTCCATTGAAGCAGATGCTCTCGTGCATAATAAAATGTATAAGGTGTTATTTGGCTCAAACGAAGTGTATCGTAGAACGGATTGAAGCAAATCTTTAGGATGAACAATGTGACCTTATGTGGTGTTCTTAACATTTATTGTTAAATAGAAAGAATGAGGAAATATGAGATGACGACATTATAGTTCATGGTAAAAGATGAGATAACTTTGATAAATAATTAATTTTAACAACTGCACGCTTCTTCGCAACTATATAAAAACATTATTCAATGCATGATTTATTCAAATTGACTGAAAACAGAATTATGGATACTTACTCTTTCTTTCTTCTCCCTGTCTTCCTGAAAGAAAATAATGAAAGAGATGTTAGCGACCGTGACATAAACTTCCCTTATCTTCGTCCATGTGAATGGATGAACACGCATGTGCAAATAGTCAAACGCAATTGCAGTTGAAGTCATTATTTGAACAGATGGGATACCTCGCATTTGTTTCGAATTCCAACATTTTTTGTCATTAAAGCGATAGTAATTAAGCAAACGCACAGTATTCAGACATACAACGCTTCTAATTGTTTCGGTAAGAGTACATACTTTGCAACGTAGATGCAAACAAAATTTAGACATGTTTTAGTGACTTGTATCATCTCAAATAACTGGTACAGTACGCTGATGTTTACAAGTGGAAATAAAATGGAAAACAATTTCGTTATTCAATCTGCATTTTCGATAGATCGTATTTTGTTTTTAAATCACTCCTTGCACCTTCAAGCGGTTGATATAATACAATAAAGATATTTACGTCTAAATAAGAAGACAGGTAGAGGATACATGTACTCATAATGTTATGGTTTGTAGTACAATATAAGGTATATTTACCTAATAATTTTTTAAAAAATATAAATGTCTTCGCAATCGGTAACTTTACTTTCAGATGTGACAACATTTTCCATGAAACTATGGGAGGGGTAGATTGTGTATATTTTTTCATAATCTTTATCAAATCATCTACCACATTTATACAATGTGGACAATTTATATTTATGGAGTAGTCATTGGACAATCGTCACCATATGATTTTTTGTAAGCTTTTTTTCTTAGCACTATGCTTCAGATTTGAACAGTTCAGTATCTACTGTTATGTTTATTGTTTAGGAACTCTGATCATTTTGTGTCCCACCATGTTATTCACTCAATGTATTTCTACTTCGTATTTTACATTTTATTCGGTTTATGTCTGCCTAACAATATTTGTTCTGGAAAATATGGAGTAATTAGATTTCCCAAGCAAGATATGCACGAACAGATGATCACGTTTACCTTTCATTCATTCGTTGCATGATCAGCCTGAAGTTAGTTTAAATCTTGAATCGAAAGGAGAAATAGTTTGACAGGAAACACGATAACTCTTGTAGTTATATACTAAAATTAATTTTTTTCTGATTTATTGAAATGATGCTCAAACACGAAAATGTTGCCTAGAATGCACCAGTGTCATTCATATGATTTTTTTTTTTTATTTTAAAAATCTCATTTATTGAATTATCATCGTATGTCATAACAGCCGAAAGCAATACCAATACATAATTTGGTCACTTTTAAGATGATTTTTCTGGAGTGGGGGTAGGGTGGTATAGTTTGCTTTCTGATGAGCTTTATTAAACGTTAGGAGGTTTACGGCTTTTATTCTGGTTGCAATTATGCCGACAAACCGATACTTATACCGAGTGCTTCTAAACTGACATCGTTCCAGTTAATTGTACCGACACGCTATAATTTAGTTTAGCTATGGTGATGTATTTTGAACTACATTCTGCACTATCAACTATCCTTTTACACTTTTGATAATAATTTACATCTTCCATTGAAGCAGATGCTCTCGTGCATAATAAAATGTATAAGGTGATATTTGGCTCAAACGACGTGTATCGTAGAACGGATTGAAGCAAATCTTTAGGATAAACAATGTGACCTTATGTGGTGTCCTTAACATTTATTGTTAAATAGAAAGAATGAGGAAATATGAGCTGACGACATTATAGTTCATGGTTAAAGATGAGATAACTTTGACAAATAATTAATTTTAACAACTGCACGCTTCTTTGCAACTATATAAAAACATTATTCAATGCATGAATTATTCAAATTGCCTGAAAACAGATTTATGGATACTAACTCTTTCTTTCTTCTCCCTGTCTTCCTGATTGAATATAATGAAAGAGATATTAACGAACGTGACATAAACTTCCCTTATTTTCGTCCATGTGAATGGATGAACACGCATGTGCAAATAGTCAAACGCATTTGCAGTTGAAGTCATTATTTGAACAGATGGGTTATCTCGCATTTGTTTCGAATTCCAACATTTTTTGTCATTAAAGCGATAGCAATTAAGCAAACGCACAGTATTCAGACATACAACGCTTCTAATTGTTTCGGTAAGAGTACATACTTTGCAACGTAGATGCAAACAAAATTTAGACATGTTTTAGTGACTTGTATCATCTTAAATGACTGGTGCAGTACGCTGATGTTTACAAGTTAAAATAAAATGGAAAATCAATTTCGTTATTCAGTCTGCATTTTAGATAGTTCGTGTTTTGTTTTTAAGTCACTCCTTGCACCTTCAAGCGGTTGATATAATAAAATAAAGATGTTTACGTCTAAATAAGAAGACAGGTAGAGGATACATGTACTCATAGGGTTATGGTTTGTAGTACAATATAAGGTATATTTATTTAATAATTTTTTTAAAAAATATAAATGTCTTCGCAATCGGTAACTTTACTTTCAGATGTGACAACATTTTCCATGAAACTATGGGAAGGGTAGATTGTGTATATTTTTTCATAATCTTTATCAAATCATCTACCACATTTATACAATGTGGACAGTTTATATTTATGGAGTAGTCAGTGGACAATCGTTACCATATGATTTTTTTTGTAACCTTTTTTTCGAAGCACTATGCTTCAGATTTGAACAGTTCAGTATCTACTGTTATGTTTATTGTTGAGGACCTCTCATCATTTTGTGTCCCACTATATTATTCAGTCAATGCATTTGAACTTCGTGTTTTACATTGTATTTGGTTTATGTTTGCCTAAAAATATTTGTTTTGGAAAATATGGAGTAATTCGATTTTTCAAGCGAGATATGCACGAACGATCACGTTTACCTTTCATTCATCCGTTGCATGATCAGCCTGAAGTTAGTTTAAATCTTGAATCGAAAGGAGAAATAGTTTGACAGCAAACACGATAACTCTTGTAGTTATATACTAAAATTAATTTTTTTTCTGATTTATTGAAATAATGCTCAAATACGAAAATGTTGCCTAGAATGCACCAGTGTCATTCATATGATTTTTTTTCTATTTTAAAAATCTCATTTATTGAATTATCATCGTATGTCATGGCAGCTTAAAGCAGTAACAATACATAACTTAGTCACTTTTAAGGGGATTTTTCTGGGGTGGGGGTAGGGTGGTATAGTTTGCTTTCTGATCATCTTTATTAAACGTTAGGAGGTTTAAGGCTTTTATTCTGGTTGCAATTATGCCGACAAACAGATACTTACACTGAATGCTTCTAAACTGAGATCGTTCCAGGTAATTGTACCGACACGCTATAATTTAGTTTAGCTATGGTGATGTATTTTGAACTACATTCTGCACTATCAACTATCCTTTTACACTTTTGATAATAATTTACGTCTTCCATTGAAGCAGATGCTCTCGTTATAATAAAAGGTATAAGGTGTTATTTGGCTCAAACGACGTGTATCGTAGAACGGATTGAAGCAAATCTTTAGGATAAACAATGTGACCTTATGTGGTGTTCTTAACATTTATTGTTAAATAGAAAGAATGAGGAAATATGAGCTGACGACATTATAGTTCATGGTAAAAGATGAGATAACTTTGACAAATAATTAATTTTAACAACTGCACGCTTCTTCGCAACTATATAAAAACATTATTCAATGCATGAATTATTCAAATTGCCTGAAAACAGATTTATGGATACTTACTCTTTCTTTCTTCTCCCTGTCTTCCTGATTGAATATAATGAAAGAGATGTTAGCGACCGTGACATAAACTTCCCTTATTTTCGTCCATGTGAATGGATGGACACGCATGTGCAAATTTCAAACGCATTTGCAGTTGAAGTCATTATTTGAACAGATGGGATACCTCGCATTTGTTTCGAATTCCAACATTTTTTGTCATTAAAGCGATAGCAATTAAGCAAACGCACAGTATTCAGACATACAACGCTTCTAATTGTTTCGGTAAGAGTACATACTTTGCAACGTAGATGCAAACAAAATTTAGACATGTTTTAGTGACTTGTATCATCTTAAATGACTGGTGCAGTACGCTGATGTTTACAAGTTAAAATAAAATGGAAAATCAATTTCGTTATTCAGTCTGCATTTTCGATAGTTCGTGTTTTGTTTTTAAATCACTCCTTGCACCTTCAAGCGGTTGATATAATAAAATAAAGATATTTACGTCGAAATAAGAAGACAGGTAGAGGATACATGTACTCATAATGTTATGGTTTGTAGTACAATATAAGGTATATTTACCTAATAAATTTTTTAAAAAATATAAATGTCTTCGCAATCGGTAACTTTACTTTCAGATGTGACAACATTTTCCATGAAACTATGGGAGGGGTAGATTGTGTATATTTTTTCGTAATCTTTATCAAATCATCTACCACATTTATACAATGTGGAAAGTTTATATTTATGGAGTAGTCAGTGGACAATCGTTACCATATGATTTTTTTTTGTAAGCTTTTTTTCTTAGCACTATGCTTCAGATTTGAACAGTTCAGTATCTACTGTTATGTTTATTGTTGAGGACCTCTCATCATTTTGTGTCCCACTATATTATTCAGTCAATGCATTTGAACTTCGTGTTTTACATTGTATTTGGTTTATGTTTGCCTAACAATATTTGTTCTGGAAAATATGAAGTAACTAGATTTTTCAAGCGAGATATGCACGGACAGATGATCACGTTTACCTTTCATTCATTCGTTGCATGATCAGCCTGAAGTTAGTTTAAATCTTGAATCGAAAGGAGAAATAGTTTGACAGGAAACACGATAACTCTTGTAGTTATATACTAAATTTAATTTTTTTTCTGACTTATTGAAATGATGCTCGAATACGAAAATGTTGCCTAGAATGCACCAGTGTCATTCATGTGATTTTTTTTTCTTCTATTTTTAAAATCTCATTTATTGTATTATCATCGTATGTCATAACAGCCGAAAGCAATACCAATACATAATTTGGTGACTTTTTAGGGGATTTTTCTGGAGTGGGGGTAGGGTGGTATAGTTTGCTTTCTTTATTAAACGTTAGGAGTTTTACGGCTTTTATTCTGGTTGCAATTATGCCGACAAACCGATACTTATACTGATTGCTTCTAAACTGAGATCGTTCCAGATAATTGTACCGACACGCTATAATTTAGTTTAGCTATGGTGATGTATTTTGAACTACATTCTGCACTATCAACTATCCTTTTACACTTTTGATAATAATTAACGTCTTCCATTAAAGCAGATGCTCTCGTTATAATAAAATGTATAAGGTGTTATTTGGCTCAAACGACGTGTATCGTAGAACGGATTGAAGCAAATCTTTAGGATAAACAATGTGACCTTATGTGGTGTTCTTAACATTTATTGTTAAATAGAAAGAATGAGGAAATATGAGATGACGACATTATAGTTCATGGTAAAAGATGAGATAACTTTGATAAATAATTAATTTTAACAACTGCACGCTTCTTCGCAACTATATAAAAACATTATTCAATGCATGATTTATTCAAATTGACTGAAAACAGAATTATGGATACTTACTCTTTCTTTCTTCTCCCTGTCTTCCTGAAAGAAAATAATGAAAGAGATGTTAGCGACCGTGACATAAACTTCCCTTATCTTCGTCCATGTGAATGGATGAACACGCATGTGCAAATAGTCAAACGCAATTGCAGTTGAAGTCATTATTTGAACAGATGGGATACCTCGCATTTGTTTCGAATTCCAACATTTTTTGTCATTAAAGCGATAGTAATTAAGCAAACGCACAGTATTCAGACATACAACGCTTCTAATTGTTTCGGTAAGAGTACATACTTTGCAACGTAGATGCAAACAAAATTTAGACATGTTTTAGTGACTTGTATCATCTCAAATAACTGGTACAGTACGCTGATGTTTACAAGTGGAAATAAAATGGAAAACAATTTCGTTATTCAATCTGCATTTTCGATAGATCGTATTTTGTTTTTAAATCACTCCTTGCACCTTCAAGCGGTTGATATAATACAATAAAGATATTTACGTCTAAATAAGAAGACAGGTAGAGGATACATGTACTCATAATGTTATGGTTTGTAGTACAATATAAGGTATATTTACCTAATAATTTTTTAAAAAATATAAATGTCTTCGCAATCGGTAACTTTACTTTCAGATGTGACAACATTTTCCATGAAACTATGGGAGGGGTAGATTGTGTATATTTTTTCATAATCTTTATCAAATCATCTACCACATTTATACAATGTGGACAATTTATATTTATGGAGTAGTCATTGGACAATCGTCACCATATGATTTTTTGTAAGCTTTTTTTCTTAGCACTATGCTTCAGATTTGAACAGTTCAATATCTACTGTTATGTTTATTGTTTAGGAACTCTCATCATTTTGTGTCCCACCATGTTATTCACTCAATGTATTTCTACTTCGTATTTTACATTTTATTCGGTTTATGTCTGCCTAACAATATTTGTTCTGGAAAATATGGAGTAATTAGATTTCCCAAGCAAGATATGCACGAACAGATGATCACGTTTACCTTTCATTCATTCGTTGCATGATCAGCCTGAAGTTAGTTTAAATCTTGAATCGAAAGGAGAAATAGTTTGACAGGAAACACGATAACTCTTGTAGTTATATACTAAAATTAATTTTTTTCTGATTTATTGAAATGATGCTCAAACACGAAAATGTTGCCTAGAATGCACCAGTGTCATTCATATGATTTTTTTTTTCTATTTTAAAAATCTCATTTATTGAATTATCATCGTATGTCATAGCAGCCGAAAGCAATACCAATACATAATTTGGTCACTTTTAAGATGATTTTTCTGGAGTGGGGGTAGGGTGGTATAGTTTGCTTTCTGATGAGCTTTATTAAACGTTAGGAGGTTTACGGCTTTTATTCTGGTTGCAATTATGCCGACAAACCGATACTTATACCGAGTGCTTCTAAACTGACATCGTTCCAGTTAATTGTACCGACACGCTATAATTTAGTTTAGCTATTGTGATGTATTTTGAACTACATTCTGCACTATCAACTATCCTTTTACACTTTTGATAATAATTTACATCTTCCATTGAAGCAGATGCTCTCGTGCATAATAAAATGTATAAGGTGATATTTGGCTCAAACGACGTGTATCGTAGAACGGATTGAAGCAAATCTTTAGGATAAACAATGTGACCTTATGTGGTGTCCTTAACATTTATTGTTAAATAGAAAGAATGAGGAAATATGAGCTGACGACATTATAGTTCATGGTTAAAGATGAGATAACTTTGACAAATAATTAATTTTAACAACTGCACGCTTCTTTGCAACTATGTAAAAACATTATTCAATGCATGAATTATTCAAATTGCCTGAAAACAGATTTATGGATACTAACTCTTTCTTTCTTCTCCCTGTCTTCCTGATTGAATATAATGAAAGAGATATTAACGAACGTGACATAAACTTCCCTTATTTTCGTCCATGTGAATGGATGAACACGCATGTGCAAATAGTCAAACGCATTTGCAGTTGAAGTCATTATTTGAACAGATGGGTTATCTCGCATTTGTTTCGAATTCCAACATTTTTTGTCATTAAAGCGATAGCAATTAAGCAAACGCACAGTATTCAGACATACAACGCTTCTAATTGTTTCGGTAAGAGTACATACTTTGCAACGTAGATGCAAACAAAATTTAGACATGTTTTAGTGACTTGTATCATCTTAAATGACTGGTGCAGTACGCTGATGTTTACAAGTTAAAATAAAATGGAAAATCAATTTCGTTATTCAGTCTGCATTTTAGATAGTTCGTGTTTTGTTTTTAAGTCACTCCTTGCACCTTCAAGCGGTTGATATAATAAAATAAAGATGTTTACGTCTAAATAAGAAGACAGGTAGAGGATACATGTACTCATAGGGTTATGGTTTGTAGTACAATATAAGGTATATTTATTTAATAATTTTTTTAAAAAATATAAATGTCTTCGCAATCGGTAACTTTACTTTCAGATGTGACAACATTTTCCACGAAACTATGGGAAGGGTAGATTGTGTATATTTTTTCATAATCTTTATCAAATCATCTACCACATTTATACAATGTGGACAGTTTATATTTATGGAGTAGTCAGTGGACAATCGTTACCATATGATTTTTTTTGTAACCTTTTTTTCGAAGCACTATGCTTCAGATTTGAACAGTTCAGTATCTACTGTTATGTTTATTGTTGAGGACCTCTCATCATTTTGTGTCCCACTATATTATTCAGTCAATGCATTTGAACTTCGTGTTTTACATTGTATTTGGTTTATGTTTGCCTAAAAATATTTGTTTTGGAAAATATGGAGTAATTCGATTTTTCAAGCGAGATATGCACGAACGATCACGTTTACCTTTCATTCATCCGTTGCATGATCAGCCTGAAGTTAGTTTAAATCTTGAATCGAAAGGAGAAATAGTTTGACAGCAAACACGATAACTCTTGTAGTTATATACTAAAATTAATTTTTTTTCTGATTTATTGAAATAATGCTCAAATACGAAAATGTTGCCTAGAATGCACCAGTGTCATTCATATGATTTTTTTTCTATTTTAAAAATCTCATTTATTGAATTATCATCGTATGTCATGGCAGCTTAAAGCAGTAACAATACATAACTTAGTCACTTTTAAGGGGATTTTTCTGGGGTGGGGGTAGGGTGGTATAGTTTGCTTTCTGATCATCTTTATTAAACGTTAGGAGGTTTAAGGCTTTTATTCTGGTTGCAATTATGCCGACAAACAGATACTTACACTGAATGCTTCTAAACTGAGATCGTTCCAGGTAATTGTACCGACACGCTATAATTTAGTTTAGCTATGGTGATGTATTTTGAACTACATTCTGCACTATCAACTATCCTTTTACACTTTTGATAATAATTTACGTCTTCCATTGAAGCAGATGCTCTCGTTATAATAAAAGGTATAAGGTGTTATTTGGCTCAAACGAAGTGTATCGTAGAACGGATTGAAGCAAATCTTTAGGATGAACAATGTGACCTTATGTGGTGTTCTTAACATTTATTGTTAAATAGAAAGAATGAGGAAATATGAGATGACGACATTATAGTTCATGGTAAAAGATGAGATAACTTTGATAAATAAATAATTTTAACAACTGCACGCTTCTTTGCAACTATATAAAAACATTATTCAATGCATGATTTATTCAAATTGACTGAAAACAGATCTATGAATACTTACTCTTTCTTTCTTCTCCCTGTCGTCCTGAAAGAAAATAATGAAAGAGATGTTAGCGACCGTGACATAAACTTCCCATATTTTCGTCCATGTGAAAGGATGGACACGCATGTGCAAATTTCAAACGCATTTGCAGTGTAAGTAATTTTTTGAGCAGAAGATTTATCTCGCATTTGTCTCGAATTCCAACCTATTTGTCATTAAAGCGATAGCAATTAACCAACCGCACAGTATTCAGACATACAAAGCTTCTAATTGCTTAGGTAACAGTGCATACTTTGAATCGTAGATACAAAAAGATTTTAGACAGGTTTTAGTGACTTGCATCATCTCAAATAACTGGTACAGTACGCTGCTCTTTACAAGTGGAACTAAAATGGAAAACAAGTTCGTTATTCAATCTGCATTTTCGATAGATCGTGTTTAATCTTTTTATGATTCCTTGCACCTTCAAGAGGTGGATATAATAAAATAAAGAATTTTCGTCTAAATAAGAAGACAGGTAGAGGATACATGTACTCATAATGTTATGGTTTGTAGTACAATATAAGGTATATTTACCTAATAATTTTTTAAAAAATATAAATGTCTTCGCAATCGGTAACTTTACTTTCAGATGTGACAACATTCTCCACGAAACTATGGGAGGGATAGATTGTGTATATTTTTTCATAATCTTTATCAAATCATCTACCACATTTATACAATGTGGACAGTTTATATTTATGGAGTAGTCAGTGGACAATCGTTACCATATGATTTTTTTGCAAGCTTTTTTTAGAAGCACTATGCTTCAGATTTGAACAGTTCAGTATCTACTGTTATGTTTATTGTTGAGGACCTCTCATCATTTTGTGTCCCACTATATTATTCAGTCAATGCATTTGAACTTCGTGTTTTAGATTGTATTTGGTTTATGTTTGCCTAACAATATTTGTTCTGGAAAATATGAAGTAATTAGATTTTTTCAAGCAAGATATGCACGAACAGATGATCACGTTTACCTTTCATTCATTCGTTGCATGATCAGCCTGAAATTAGTTTAAATCTTGAATCGAAAGGAGAAATAGTTTGATAGCAAACACGATAACTCTTGTAGTAATATAATAAATTTAATTGTTTTTCTGATTTATTGAAATAATGCTCAAATACGAAAATGTTGCCTAGAATGCACCAGTGTCATTCATATGATTTTTTTTCTATTTTATAAATCTCATTTATTGTATTATCATCGTATGTCATAACAACCGAAAGCAATACCAATACATAATTTGGTGACTTTTAAGGGGATTTTTCTGGAGTGGGGGTAGGGTGGTATAGTTTGCTTTCTGATGGGCTTTATTAAACGTTAGGAGGTTTACGGCTTTTATTCTGGTTGCAATTATGCCGACAAACAGATACTTACACTGAATGCTTCTAAACTGAGATCGTTCCAGGTAATTGTACCGACACGCTATAATTTAGTTTAGCTATGGTGATGTATTTTGAACTACATTCTGCACTATCAACTATCCTTTTACACTTTTGATAATAATTTACGTCTTCCATTGAAGCAGATGCTCTCGTGCATAATAAAATGTATAAGGTGATATTTGGCTCAAACGACGTGTATCGTAGAACGGATTGAAGCAAATCTTTAGGATAAACTATGTGGCCTTATGTGGTGTTCTTAACATTTATTGTTAAATAGAAAGAATGAGGAAATATGAGCTGACGACATTATAGTTCATGGTAAAAGATGAGATAACTTTGACAAATAATTAATTTTAACAACTGCACGCTTCTTCGCAACTATATAAAAACATTATTCAATGCATGAATTATTCAAATTGCCTGAAAACAGATTTATGGATACTTACTCTTTCTTTCTTCTCCCTGTCTTCCTGATTGAATATAATGAAAGAGATGTTAGCGACCGTGACATAAACTTCCCTTATTTTCGTCCATGTGAATGGATGGACACGCATGTGCAAATTTCAAACGCATTTGCAGTTGAAGTCATTATTTGAACAGATGGGATACCTCGCATTTGTTTCGAATTCCAACATTTTTTGTCATTAAAGCGATAGCAATTAAGCAAACGCACAGTATTCAGACATACAACGCTTCTAATTGTTTCGGTAAGAGTACATACTTTGCAACGTAGATGCAAACAACATTTAGACATGTTTTAGTGACTTGTATCATCTCAAATAACTGGTACAGTACGCTGATGTTTACAAGTGGAAATAAAATGGAAAACAATTTCGTTATTCAATCTGCATTTTCGATAGATCGTATTTTGTTTTTAAATCACTCCTTGTACCTTCAAGCGGTTGATATAATAAAATAAAGATATTTACGTCTAAATAAGAAGACAGGTAGAGGATACATGTACTCATAATGTTATAGTTTGTAGTACAATATAAGGTATATTTACCTAATAATTTTTAAAAAAATATAAATGTCTTCGCAATCGGTAACTTTACTTTCAGATGTGACAACATTTTCCATGAAACTATGGGAGGGGTAGATTGTGCATATTTTTTCATAACCTTTATCAAATCATCTACCACATTTATACAATGTGGACAGTTTATATTTATGGAGTAGTCAGTGGACAATCGTCAGCATATGATTTTTTGTAAGCTTTTTTTCTTAGCACTATGCTTCAGATTTGAACAGTTCAGTAGCTACTGTTATGTTTTTTGTTTAGGAACTCTCATCATTTTGTGTCCCACCATATTATTCACTCAATGTATTTCAACTTCGTATTTTACATTTTATTCGGTTTATGTCTGCCTAACAATATTTGTTCTGGAAAATATGGAGTAATTAGATTTCCCAAGCAAGATATGCACGAACAGATGATCACGTTTACCTTTCATTCATTCGTTGCATGATCAGCCTGAAGTTAGTTTAAATCTTGAATCGAAAGGAGAAATAGTTTGACAGGAAACACGATAACTCTTGTAGTTATATACTAAATTTAATTTTTTTCTGATTTATTGAAATGATGCTCGAATACGAAAATGTTGCCTAGAATGCACCAGTGTCATTCATGTGATTTTTTTTTC
Organism: Sinohyriopsis cumingii; assembly: GCA_028554795.2. Classification (NCBI taxonomy): domain Eukaryota; kingdom Metazoa; phylum Mollusca; class Bivalvia; order Unionida; family Unionidae; genus Sinohyriopsis; species Sinohyriopsis cumingii. Next base: position 956,381 of record JAPYKE020000059.1, on the reverse strand, counting down.
TTCTATTTTTAAAATCTCATTTATTGTATTATCATCGTATGTCACAACAGCCAAAAGCAATACCAATACATAATTTGGTGACTTTTTAGGGGAATTTTCTGGAGTGGGGGTAGGGTGGTATAGTTTGCTTTCTTTATTAAACGTTAGGAGTTTTACGGCTTTTATTCTGGTTGGAATTATGCCGACAAACCGATACTTATACTGATTCCTTCGAAACTGACATCGTTCAAGGTAATTCTACCGACACGCTATAATTTAGTTTAGCTATGGTGATGTATTTTGAACTAAATTCTGCACTATCAACTATCCTTTTACACTTTTGATTATAATTAACGTCCTCCATTAAAGCAGATGCTCTCGTTATAATAAAATGTATAAGGTGTTATTTGGCTCAAACGACGTGTATCGTAGAACGGATTGAAGCAAATCTTTAGGATAAACTATGTGACCTTATGTGGTGTTCTTAACATTTATTGTTAAATAGAAAGAATGAGGAAATATGAGATGACGACATTATAGTTCATGGTAAAAGATGAGATAACTTTGATAAATAATTAATTTTAACAACTGTATTTGGTTTATGTTTGCCTAACAATATTTGTTCTGGAAAATATGAAGTAACTAGATTTTTCAAGCGAGATATGCACGGACAGATGATCACGTTTACCTTTCATTCATTCGTTGCATGATCAGCCTGAAGTTAGTTTAAATCTTGAATCGAAAGGAGAAATAGTTTGACAGGAAACACGATAACTCTTGTAGTTATATATTAAATTTAATTTTTTTTCTGTGATTTTTTTTTCTTCTATTTTTAAAATCTCATTTATTGAATTATCATCGTATGTCATAACAGCCGAAAGCAATACCAATACATAATTTGGTGACTTTTAAGGGGATTTTTCTGGAGTGGGGGTAGGGTGGTATAGTTTGCTTTCTGATGGGCTTTATTAAACGTTAGGAGTTTTACGGCTTTTATTCTGGTTGCAATTATGCCGACAAACCGATACTTATACCGAGTGCTTCTAAACTGAGATCGTTCAAGGTAATTGTACCGACACGCTATAATTTAGTTTAGCTATGGTGATGTATTTTGAACTACATTCTGCACTATCAACTATCCTTTTACACTTTTGATAATAATTTACGTCTTCCATTGAAGCAGATGCTCTCGTGCATAATAAAATGTATAAGGTGTTATTTGGCTCAAACGAAGTGTATCGTAGAACGGATTGAAGCAAATCTTTAGGATGAACAATGTGACCTTATGTGGTGTTCTTAACATTTATTGTTAAATAGAAAGAATGAGGAAATATGAGATGACGACATTATAGTTCATGGTAAAAGATGAGATAACTTTGATAAATAAATAATTTTAACAACTGCACGCTTCTTTGCAACTATATAAAAACATTATTCAATGCATGATTTATTCAAATTGACTGAAAACAGATCTATGAATACTTACTCTTTCTTTCTTCTCCCTGTCGTCCTGAAAGAAAATAATGAAAGAGATGTTAGCGACCGTGACATAAACTTCCCATATTTTCGTCCATGTGAAAGGATGGACACGCATGTGCAAATTTCAAACGCATTTGCAGTGTAAGTAATTTTTTGAGCAGAAGATTTATCTCGCATTTGTCTCGAATTCCAACCTATTTGTCATTAAAGCGATAGCAATTAACCAACCGCACAGTATTCAGACATACAAAGCTTCTAATTGCTTAGGTAACAGTGCATACTTTGAATCGTAGATACAAAAAGATTTTAGACAGGTTTTAGTGACTTGCATCATCTCAAATAACTGGTACAGTACGCTGCTCTTTACAAGTGGAACTAAAATGGAAAACAAGTTCGTTATTCAATCTGCATTTTCGATAGATCGTGTTTAATCTTTTTATGATTCCTTGCACCTTCAAGAGGTGGATATAATAAAATAAAGAATTTTCGTCTAAATAAGAAGACAGGTAGAGGATACATGTACTCATAATGTTATGGTTTGTAGTACAATATAAGGTATATTTACCTAATAATTTTTTAAAAAATATAAATGTCTTCGCAATCGGTAACTTTACTTTCAGATGTGACAACATTCTCCACGAAACTATGGGAGGGATAGATTGTGTATATTTTTTCATAATCTTTATCAAATCATCTACCACATTTATACAATGTGGACAGTTTATATTTATGGAGTAGTCAGTGGACAATCGTTACCATATGATTTTTTTGCAAGCTTTTTTTAGAAGCACTATGCTTCAGATTTGAACAGTTCAGTATCTACTGTTATGTTTATTGTTGAGGACCTCTCATCATTTTGTGTCCCACTATATTATTCAGTCAATGCATTTGAACTTCGTGTTTTAGATTGTATTTGGTTTATGTTTGCCTAACAATATTTGTTCTGGAAAATATGAAGTAATTAGATTTTTTCAAGCAAGATATGCACGAACAGATGATCACGTTTACCTTTCATTCATTCGTTGCATGATCAGCCTGAAATTAGTTTAAATCTTGAATCGAAAGGAGAAATAGTTTGATAGCAAACACGATAACTCTTGTAGTAATATAATAAATTTAATTGTTTTTCTGATTTATTGAAATAATGCTCAAATACGAAAATGTTGCCTAGAATGCACCAGTGTCATTCATATGATTTTTTTTCTATTTTATAAATCTCATTTATTGTATTATCATCGTATGTCATAACAACCGAAAGCAATACCAATACATAATTTGGTGACTTTTAAGGGGATTTTTCTGGAGTGGGGGTAGGGTGGTATAGTTTGCTTTCTGATGGGCTTTATTAAACGTTAGGAGGTTTACGGCTTTTATTCTGGTTGCAATTATGCCGACAAACAGATACTTACACTGAATGCTTCTAAACTGAGATCGTTCCAGGTAATTGTACCGACACGCTATAATTTAGTTTAGCTATGGTGATGTATTTTGAACTACATTCTGCACTATCAACTATCCTTTTACACTTTTGATAATAATTTACGTCTTCCATTGAAGCAGATGCTCTCGTGCATAATAAAATGTATAAGGTGATATTTGGCTCAAACGACGTGTATCGTAGAACGGATTGAAGCAAATCTTTAGGATAAACTATGTGACCTTATGTGGTGTTCTTAACATTTATTGTTAAATAGAAAGAATGAGGAAATATGAGCTGACGACATTATAGTTCATGGTAAAAGATGAGATAACTTTGACAAATAATTAATTTTAACAACTGCACGCTTCTTCGCAACTATATAAAAACATTATTCAATGCATGATTTATTCAAATTGCCTGAAAACAGATTTATGAATACTTACCCTTTCTTTCTTCTCCCTGTCTTCCTGATTGAATATAATGAAAGAGATGTTAGCGACCGTGACATAAACTTCCCTTATTTTCGTCCATGTGAATGGATGGACACGCATGTGCAAATTTCAAACGCATTTGCAGTTGAAGTCATTATTTGAACAGATGGGATACCTCGCATTTGTTTCGAATTCCAACATTTTTTGTCATTAAAGCGATAGCAATTAAGCAAACGCACAGTATTCCGACATACAACGCTTCTAATTGTTTCGGTAAGAGTACATAATTTGCAACGTAGATGCAAACAAAATTTAGACATGTTTTAGTGACTTGTATCATCTCAAATAACTGGTACAGTACGCTGATGTTTACAAGTGGAAATAAAATGGAAAACAATTTCGTTATTCAATCTGCATTTTCGATAGATCGTATTTTGTTTTTAAATCACTCCTTGTACCTTCAAGCGGTTGATATAATAAAATAAAGATATTTACGTCTAAATAAGAAGACAGGTAGAGGATACATGTACTCATAATGTTATAGTTTGTAGTACAATATAAGGTATATTTACCTAATAATTTTTAAAAAAATATAAATGTCTTCGCAATCGGTAACTTTACTTTCAGATGTGACAACATTTTCCATGAAACTATGGGAGGGGTAGATTGTGCATATTTTTTCATAACCTTTATCAAATCATCTACCACATTTATACAATGTGGACAGTTTATATTTATGGAGTAGTCAGTGGACAATCGTCAGCATATGATTTTTTGTAAGCTTTTTTTCTTAGCACTATGCTTCAGATTTGAACAGTTCAGTAGCTACTGTTATGTTTTTTGTTTAGGAACTCTCATCATTTTGTGTCCCACCATATTATTCACTCAATGTATTTCAACTTCGTATTTTACATTTTATTCGGTTTATGTCTGCCTAACAATATTTGTTCTGGAAAATATGGAGTAATTAGATTTCCCAAGCAAGATATGCACGAACAGATGATCACGTTTACCTTTCATTCATTCGTTGCATGATCAGCCTGAAGTTAGTTTAAATCTTGAATCGAAAGGAGAAATAGTTTGACAGGAAACACGATAACTCTTGTAGTTATATACTAAATTTAATTTTTTTCTGATTTATTGAAATGATGCTCGAATACGAAAATGTTGCCTAGAATGCACCAGTGTCATTCATGTGATTTTTTTTTCTTCTATTTTTAAAATCTCATTTATTGTATTATCATCGTATGTCACAACAGCCGAAAGCAATACCAATACATAATTTGGTGACTTTTTAGGGGAATTTTCTGGAGTGGGGGTAGGGTGGTATAGTTTGCTTTCTTTATTAAACGTTAGGAGTTTTACGGCTTTTATTCTGGTTGGAATTATGCCGACAAACCGATACTTATACTGATTCCTTCGAAACTGACATCGTTCAAGGTAATTCTACCGACACGCTATAATTTAGTTTAGCTATGGTGATGTATTTTGAACTAAATTCTGCACTATCAACTATCCTTTTACACTTTTGATTATAATTAACGTCCTCCATTAAAGCAGATGCTCTCGTTATAATAAAATGTATAAGGTGTTATTTGGCTCAAACGACGTGTATCGTAGAACGGATTGAAGCAAATCTTTAGGATAAACAATGTGACCTTATGTGGTGTTCTTAACATTTATTGTTAAATAGAAAGAATGAGGAAATATGAGATGACGACATTATAGTTCATGGTAAAAGATGAGATAACTTTGATAAATAATTAATTTTAACAACTGCACGCTTCTTCGCAACTATATAAAAACATTATTCAATGCATGATTTATTCAAATTGCCTGAAAACAGATCTATGAATACTTACTCTTTCTTTCTTCTCCCTGTCTTCCTGAAAGAAAATAATGAAAGAGATGTTAGCGACCGTGACATAAACTTCCTTTATCTTCATCCATGTGAATGGATGAACACGCATGTGCAAATAGTCAAACGCAATTGCAGTTGAAGGCATTATTTGAACAGATGGGATACCTCGCATTTGTTTCGAATTCCAACATTTTTTGTCATTAAAGCGATAGCAATTAAGCAAACGCACAGTATTCAGACATACAACGCTTCTAATTGTTTCGGTAAGAGTACATACTTTGCAACGTAGATGCAAACAAAATTTAGACATGTTTTAGTGACTTGTATCATCTCAAATAACTGGTGCAGTACGCTGATGTTTACAAGTGGAAATAAAATGGAAAACAATTTCGTTATTCAATCTGCATTTTCGATAGATCGTGTTTTGTTTTTAAATCACTCCTTGCACCTTCAAGCGGTTGATATAATACAATAAAGATATTTACGTCTAAATAAGAAGACAGGTAGAGGATACATGTACTCATAATGTTATGGTTTGTAGTACAATATAAGGTATATTTACCTAATAATTTTAAAAAAAATATAAATGTCTTCGCAATCGGTAACTTTACTTTCAGATGTGACAACATTTTCCATGAAACTATGGGAGGGGTAGATTGTGTATATTTTTTCATAATCTTTATCAAATCATCTACCACATTTATACAATGTGGACAGTTTATATTTATGGAGTAGTCATTGGACAATCGTCACCATATGATTTTTTGTAAGCTTTTTTTCTTAGCACTATGCTTCAGATTTGAACAGTTCAGTAGCTACTGTTATGTTTATTGTTTAGGAACTCTCATCATTTTGTGTCCCACCATATTATTCACTCAATGTATTTCAACTTCGTATTTTACATTTTATTCGGTTTATGTCTGCCTAACAATATTTGTTCTGGAAAATATGGAGTAATTAGATTTCCCAAGCAAGATATGCACGAACAGATGATCACGTTTACCTTTCATTCATTCGTTGCATGATCAGCCTGAAGTTAGTTTAAATCTTGAATCGAAAGGAGAAATAGTTTGACAGCAAACACGATAACTCTTGTAGTTATAAACTAAAATTAATTTTTTTCTGATTTATTGAAATGATGCTCAAATACGAAAATGTTGCCTAGAATGCACCAGTGTCATTCATATGATTTTTTTTTTCTATTTTAAAAATCTCATTTATTGAATTATCATCGTATGTCATAACAGCCGAAAGCAATACCAATACATAATTTGGTCACTTTTAAGATGATTTTTCTGGAGTGGGGGTAGGGTGGTATAGTTTGCTTTCTGATGAGCTTTATTAAACGTTAGGAGGTTTACGGCTTTTATTCTGGTTGCAATTATGCCGACAAACCGATACTTATACCGAGTGCTTCTAAACTGACATCGTTCCAGTTAATTGTACCGACACGCTATAATTTAGTTTAGCTATGGTGATGTATTTTGAACTACATTCTGCACTATCAACTATCCTTTTACACTTTTGATAATAATTTACGTCTTCCATTGAAGCAGATGCTCTCGTGCATAATAAAATGTATACGGTGATATTTGGCTCAAATGACGTGTATCGTAGAACGGATTGAAGCAAATCTTTAGGATAAACAATGTGACCTTATGTGGTGTTCTTAACATTTATTGTTAAATAGAAAGAATGAGGAAATATGAGCTGACGACATTATAGTTCATGGTTAAAGATGAGATAACTTTGACAAATAATTAATTTTAACAACTGCACGCTTCTTCGCAACTATATAAAAACATTATTCAATGCATGAATTATTCAAATTGCCTGAAAACAGATTTATGAATACTTACTCTTTCTTTCTTCTCCCTGTCTTCCTGGTTGAATATAATGAAAGAGATGTTAGCGACCGTGACATAAACTTCCCTTAATTTCGTCCATGTGAATGGATGGACACGCATGTGCAAATAGTCAAACGCAATTGCAGTTGAAGTCATTATTTGCACAGATGGGTTATCTCGCATTTGTTTCGAATTCCAACATTTTTTGTCATTAAAGCGATAGCAATTAAGCAAACGCACAGTATTCAGACATACAACGCTTCTAATTGTTTCGGTAAGAGTACATACTTTGCAACGTAGATGCAAACAAAATTTAGACATGTTTTAGTGACTTGTATCATCTTAAATGACTGGTGCAGTACGCTGATGTTTACAAGTTAAAATAAAATGGAAAATCAATTTTGTTATTCAGTCTGCATTTTCGATAGTTCGTGTTTTGTTTTTAAATCACTCCTTGCACCTTCAAGCGGTTGATATAATAAAATAAAGATATTTACGTCGAAATAAGAAGACAGGTAGAGGATACATGTACTCATAGGGTTATGGTTTGTAGTACAATATAAGGTATATTTATTTAATAATTTTTTTAAAAAATATAAATGTCTTCGCAATCGGTAACTTTACTTTCAGATGTGACAACATTTTCCATGAAACTATGGGAGGGGTAGATTGTGTATATTTTTTCGTAATCTTTATCAAATCATCTACCACATTTATACAATGTGGACAGTTTATATTTATGGAGTAGTCAGTGGACAATCGTCACCATATGATTTTTTTTGTAAGCTTTTTTTCGAAGCACTATGCTTCAGATTTGAACAGTTCAGTATCTACTGTTATGTTTATTGTTGAGGACCTCTCATCATTTTGTGTCAAACTATATTATTCAGTCAATGCATTTGAACTTCGTGTTTTACATTGTATTTGGTTTATGTTTGCCTAACAATATTTGTTCTGGAAAATATGAAGTAACTAGATTTTTCAAGCGAGATATGCACGGACAGATGATCACGTTTACCTTTCATTCATTCGTTGCATGATCAGCCTGAAGTTAGTTTAAATCTTGAATCGAAAGGAGAAATAGTTTGACAGGAAACACGATAACTCTTGTAGTTATATATTAAATTTAATTTTTTTTCTGATTTATTGAAATGATGCTCGAATACGAAAATGTTGCCTAGAATGCACCAGTGTCATTCATGTGATTTTTTTTTCTTCTATTTTTAAAATCTCATTTATTGAATTATCATCGTATGTCATAACAGCCGAAAGCAATACCAATACATAATTTGGTGACTTTTAAGGGGATTTTTCTGGAGTGGGGGTAGGGTGGTATAGTTTGCTTTCTGATGGGCTTTATTAAACGTTAGGAGTTTTACGGCTTTTATTCTGGTTGCAATTATGCCGACAAACCGATACTTATACCGAGTGCTTCTAAACTGAGATCGTTCAAGGTAATTGTACCGACACGCTATAATTTAGTTTAGCTATGGTGATGTATTTTGAACTACATTCTGCACTATCAACTATCCTTTTACACTTTTGATAATAATTTACGTCTTCCATTGAAGCAGATGCTCTCGTGCATAATAAAATGTATAAGGTGTTATTTGGCTCAAACGAAGTGTATCGTAGAACGGATTGAAGCAAATCTTTAGGATGAACAATGTGACCTTATGTGGTGTTCTTAACATTTATTGTTAAATAGAAAGAATGAGGAAATATGAGATGACGACATTATAGTTCATGGTAAAAGATGAGATAACTTTGATAAATAAATAATTTTAACAACTGCACGCTTCTTTGCAACTATATAAAAACATTATTCAATGCATGATTTATTCAAATTGACTGAAAACAGATCTATGAATACTTACTCTTTCTTTCTTCTCCCTGTCGTCCTGAAAGAAAATAATGAAAGAGATGTTAGCGACCGTGACATAAACTTCCCATATTTTCGTCCATGTGAAAGGATGGACACGCATGTGCAAATTTCAAACGCATTTGCAGTGTAAGTAATTTTTTGAGCAGAAGATTTATCTCGCATTTGTCTCGAATTCCAACCTATTTGTCATTAAAGCGATAGCAATTAACCAACCGCACAGTATTCAGACATACAAAGCTTCTAATTGCTTAGGTAACAGTGCATACTTTGAATCGTAGATACAAAAAGATTTTAGACAGGTTTTAGTGACTTGCATCATCTCAAATAACTGGCACATTACGCTGCTCTTTACAAGTGGAACTAAAATGGAAAACAAGTTCGTTATTCAATCTGCATTTTCGATAGATCGTGTTTAATCTTTTTATGATTCCTTGCACCTTCAAGAGGTGGATATAATAAAATAAAGAATTTTCGTCTAAATAAGAAGACAGGTAGAGGATACATGTACTCATAATGTTATGGTTTGTAGTACAATATAAGGTATATTTACCTAATAATTTTTTAAAAAATATAAATGTCTTCGCAATCGGTAACTTTACTTTCAGATGTGACAACATTCTCCACGAAACTATGGGAGGGATAGATTGTGTATATTTTTTCATAATCTTTATCAAATCATCTACCACATTTATACAATGTGGACAGTTTATATTTATGGAGTAGTCAGTGGACAATCGTTACCATATGATTTTTTTGCAAGCTTTTTTTAGAAGCACTATGCTTCAGATTTGAACAGTTCAGTATCTACTGTTATGTTTATTGTTGAGGACCTCTCATCATTTTGTGTCAAACTATATTATTCAGTCAATGCATTTGAACTTCGTGTTTTACATTGTATTTGGTTTATGTTTGCCTAACAATATTTGTTCTGGAAAATATGAAGTAATTAGATTTTTTCAAGCAAGATATGCACGAACAGATGATCACGTTTACCTTTCATTCATTCGTTGCATGATCAGCCTGAAATTAGTTTAAATCTTGAATCGAAAGGAGAAATAGTTTGATAGCAAACACGATAACTCTTGTAGTAATATAATAAATTTAATTGTTTTTCTGATTTATTGAAATAATGCTCAAATACGAAAATGTTGCCTAGAATGCACCAGTGTCATTCATATGATTTTTTTTCTATTTTATAAATCTCATTTATTGTATTATCATCGTATGTCATAACAACCGAAAGCAATACCAATACATACTTTGGTGACTTTTAAGGGGATTTTTCTGGAGTGGGGGTAGGGTGGTATAGTTTGCTTTCTGATGGGCTTTATTAAACGTTAGGAGGTTTACGGCTTTTATTCTGGTTGCAATTATGCCGACAAACAGATACTTACACTGAATGCTTCTAAACTGAGATCGTTCCAGGTAATTGTACCGACACGCTATAATTTAGTTTAGCTATGGTGATGTATTTTGAACTACATTCTGCACTATCAACTATCCTTTTACACTTTTGATAATAATTTACGTCTTCCATTGAAGCAGATGCTCTCGTGCATAATAAAATGTATAAGGTGATATTTGGCTCAAACGACGTGTATCGTAGAACGGATTGAAGCAAATCTTTAGGATAAACAATGTGACCTTATGTGGTGTTCTTAACATTTATTGTTAAATAGAAAGAATGAGGAAATATGAGCTGACGACATTATAGTTCATGGCGAAAGATGAGATAACTTTGACAAATAATTAATTTTAACAACTGCACGCTTCTTCGCAACTATATAAAAACATTATTCAATGCATGAATTATTCAAATTGCCTGAAAACAGATCTACGAATGCTTACTCTTTCTTTCTTCTCCCTGTCTTCCTGATTGAATATAATGAAAGAGATGTTAGCGACCGTGACATAAACTTCCCTTATTTTCGTCCATGTGAAAGGATGGACACGCATGTGCAAATTTCAAACGCAATTGCAGTTTAAGTCATTATTTGAACAGATGGGATACCTCGCATTTGTTTCGAATTCCAACATTTTTTGTCATTAAAGCGATAGCAATTAAGCAAACGCACAGTATTCAGACATACAACGCTTCTAATTGTTTCGGTAAGAGTACATACTTTGCAACGTAGATGCAAACAAAATTTAGACATGTTTTAGTGACTTGTATCATCTCAAATAACTGGTACAGTACGCTGATGTTTACAAGTGGAAATAAAATGGAAAACAATTTCGTTATTCAATCTGCAATTTCGATAGATCGTGTTTTGTTTTTAAATCACTCCTTGCACCTTCAAGCGGTTGATATAATAAAATAAAGATATTTACGTCGAAATAAGAAGACAGGTAGAGGATACATGTACTCATAATGTTATGGTTTGTAGTACAATATAAGGTATATTTACCTAATAATTTTTTTAAAAAATATAAATGTCTTCGCAATCGGTTACTTTACCTTCAGATGTGACAACATTTTCCATGAAACTATGGGAGGGATAGATTGTGTATATTTTTTCATAGTCTTTATCAAATCATCTACCACATTTATACAATGTGGACAGTTTATATTTATGGAGTAGTCAGTGGACAATCGTCACCATATGATTTTTTGTAAGCTTTTTTTCTGAGCACTATGCTTCAGATTTGAACAGTTCAGTATCTACTGTTATGTTTATTGTTTAGGAACTCTCATCATTTTGTGTCCCACCATATTATTCACTCAATGTATTTCAACTTCGTATTTTACATTTTATTCGGTTTATGTCTGCCTAACAATATTTGTTCTGGAAAATATGGAGTAATTAGATTTCCCAAGCAAGATATGCACGAACAGATGATCACGTTTACCTTTCATTCATTCGTTGCATGATCATCCTGAAGTTAGTTTAAATCTTGAATCGAAAGGAGAAATAGTTTGACAGCAGACACGATAACTCTTGTAGTTATATACTAAAATTAATTTTTTTTCTGATTTATTGAAATGATGCTCAAATACGAAAATGTTGCCTAGAATGCACCAGTGTCATTCATATAATTTTTTTTTCTCTTTTAAAAATCTCATTTATTGAATTATCATCGTATGTCATAACAGCCGAAAGCAATACCAATACATAATTTGGTGACTTTTAAGGGGATTTTTCTGGGGTGGGGGTAGGGTGGTATAGTTTGCTTTCTGATGGGCTTTATTAAACGTTAGGAGGTTTACGGCTTTTATTCTGGTTGCAATTATGCCGACAAACCGATACTTACACTGAATGCTTCTAAACTGAGATCGTTCCAGTTAATTGTACCGACACGCTATAATTTAATTTAGCTATGGTGATGTATTTTGAACTACATTCTGCACTATCAACTATCCTTTTACACTTTTGATAATAATTTACGTCTTCCATTGAAGCAGATGCTCTCGTGCATAATAAAATGTATAAGGTGATATTTGGCTCAAACGACGTGTATCGTAGAACGGATTGAAGCAAATCTTTAGGATAAACAATGTGACCTTATGTGGTGTTCTTAACATTTATTGTTAAATAGAAAGAATGAGGAAATATGAGCTGACGACATTATAGTTCATGGTAAAAGATGAGATAACTTTGACAAATAATTAATTTTAACAACTGCACGCTTCTTTGCAACTATATAAAAGCATTATTCAATGCATGAATTATTCAAATTGCCTGAAAACAAATTTATGGATACTTACTCTTTCTTTCTTCTCCCTGTCTTCCTGATTGAATATAATGAAAGATATATTAACGACCGTGACATAAACTTCCCTTATTTTCGTCCATGTGAATGGATGAACACGCATGTGCAAATTTCAAACGCATTTGCAGTTGAAGTCATTATTTGAACAGATGGGTTATCTCGCATTTGTTTCGAATTCCAACATTTTTTGTCATTAAAGCGATAGCAATTAAGCAAACGCACAGTATTCAGACATACAACGCTTCTAATTGTTTTGGTAAGAGTACATACTTTGCAACGTAGATGCAAACAAAATTTAGACATGTTTTAGTGACTTGTATCAGCTCAAATAACTGGTACAGTACGCTGATGTTTACAAGTGGAAATAAAATGGAAAACAATTTCGTTATTCAATCTGCATTTTCGATAGATCGTGTTTTGTTTTTAAATCACTCCTTGCACCTTCAAGCGGTTGATATAATAAAATAAAGATATTTACGTCTAAATAAGAAGACAGGTAGAGGATACATGTACTCATAATGTTATGGTTTGTAGTACAATATAAGGTATATTTACCTAATAATTTTTAAAAAAATACAAATGTCTTCGCAATCGGTAACTTTACTTTCAGATGTGACAACATTTTCCATGAAACTATGGGAGGGGTAGATTGTGTATATTTTTTCATAATCTTTATCAAATCATCTACCACATTTATACGATGTGGACAGTTTATATTTATGGAGTAGTCAGTGGACAATCGTCACCATATGATTTTTTGTAAGCTTTTTTTCGAAGCACTATGCTTCAGATTTGAACAGTTCAGTATCTACTGTTATGTTTATTGTTTAGGAACTCTCATCATTTTGTGTCCCACCATATTATTCACTCAATGTATTTCAACTTCGTATTTTACATTTTATTCGGTTTATGTCTGTCTAACAATATTTGTTCTGGAAAATATGGAGTAATTAGATTTCCCAAGCAAGATATGCACGAACAGATGATCACGTTTACCTTTCATTCATTCGTTGCATGATCAGCCTGAAGTTAGTTTAAATCTTGAATCGAAAGGAGAAATAGTTTGACAGCAAACACGATAACTCTTGTAGTTATAAACTAAAATTAATTTTTTTCTGATTTATTGAAATGATGCTCAAATACGAAAATGTTGCCTAGAATGCACCAGTGTCATTCATATGATTTTTTTTTCTATTTTAGAAATCTCATTTATTGAATTATCATCGTATGTCATAACAGCCGAAAGCAATACCAATACATAATTTGGTCACTTTAAAGGGGATTTTTCTGGAGTGGGGGTAGGGTGGTATAGTTTGCTTTCTGATGAGCTTTATTAAACGTTAGGAGGTTTACGGCTTTTATTCTGGTTGCAATTATGCCGACAAACCGATACTTATACCGAGTGCTTCTAAACTGACATCGTTCCAGTTAATTGTACCGACACGCTATAATTTAATTTAGCTATGGTGATGTATTTTGAACTACATTCTGCACTATCAACTATCCTTTTACACTTTTGATAATAATTTACGTCTTCCATTGAAGCAGATGCTCTCGTGCATAATAAAATGTATAAGGTGATATTTGGCTCAAACGACGTGTATCGTAGAACGGATTGAAGCAAATCTTTAGGATAAACAATGTGACCTTATGTGGTGTTCTTAACATTTATTGTTAAATAGAAAGAATGAGGAAATATGAGCTGACGACATTATAGTTCATGGTTAAAGATGAGATAACTTTGACAAATAATTAATTTTAACAACTGCACGCTTCTTTGCAACTATATAAAAACATTATTCAATGCATGATTTATTCAAATTGCCTGAAAACAGATTTATGGATACTTACTCTTTCTTTCTTCTCCCTGTCTTCCTGAAAGAAAATAATGAAAGAGATGTTAGCGACCGTGACATAAACTTCCCTTATTTTCGTCCATGTGAAAGGATGGACACGCATGTGCAAATTTCAAACGCATTTGCAGTGTAAGTAATTTTTTGCACAGATGGGATATCTCGCATTTGTTTCGAATTCCAACATTTTTTGTCATTAAAGCGATAGCAATTAACCAACCGCACAGTATTCAGACATACAAAGCTTCTAATTGCTTAGGTAACAGTGCATACTTTGAATCGTAGATGCAAAAAGATTTTAGACAGGTTTTAGTGACTTGCATCATCTCAAATAACTGGTACAGTACGCTGATCTTTACAAGTGGAACTAAAATGGAAAACAAGTTCGTTATTCAATCTGCATTTTCGATAGATCGTGTTTAATCTTTTTATGATTCCTTGCACCTTCAAGAGGTGGATATAATAAAATAAAGAATTTTCGTCTAAATAAGAACACAGGTAGAGGATACATGTACTCATAATGTTATGGTTTGTAGTACAATATAAGGTATATTTACCTAATAATTTTTTAAAAAATATAAATGTCTTCGCAATCGGTAACTTTACTTTCAGATGTGACAACATTCTCCACGAAACTATGGGAGGGATAGATTGTGTATATTTTTTTCATAATCTTTATCAAATCATCTACCACATTTATACAATGTGGACAGTTTATATTTATGGAGTAGTCAGTGGACAATCGTTACCATATGATTTTTTTGCAAGCTTTTTTTCGAAGCACTATGCTTCAGATTTGAACAGTTCAGTATCTACTGTTATGTTTATTGTTGAGGACCTCTCATCATTTTGTGTCCCACTATATTATTCAGTCAATGCATTTGAACTTCGTGTTTTACATTGTATTTGGTTTATGTTTGCCTAACAATATTTGTTCTGGAAAATATGAAGTAATTAGATTTTTTCAAGCAAGATATGCACGAACGATCACGTTTACCTTTCATTCATTCGTTGCATGATCAGCCTGAAATAAGTTTAAATCTTGAATCGAAAGGAGAAATAGTTTGATAGCAAACACGATATCTCTTGTAGTTATATACTTAATTTAATTTTTTTTCTGATTTATTGAAATAATGCTCAAATACGAAAATGTTGCCTAGAATGCACCAGTGTCATTCATATGATTTTTTTTCTATTTTATAAATCTCATTTATTGTATTATCATCGTATGTCATAAAAATCGAAAGCAATACCAATACATAATTTGGTGACTTTTAAGGGGATTTTTCTGGAGTGGGGGTAGGGTGGTATAGTTTGCTTTCTGATGGGCTTTATTAAACGTTAGGAGGTTTACGGCTTTTATTCTGGTTGCAATTATGCCGACAAACAGATACTTACACTGAATGCTTCTAAACTGAGATCGTTCCAGGTAATTGTACCGACACGCTATAATTTAGTTTAGCTATGGTGATGTATTTTGAACTACATTCTGCACTATCAACTATCCTTTGACACTTTTGATAATAATTTACGTCTTCCATTGAAGCAGATGCTCTCGTGCATAGTAAAATGTATAAGGTGATATTTGGCTCAAACGACGTGTATCGTAGAACGGATTGAAGCAAATCTTTAGGATAAACAATGTGACCTTATGTGGTGTTCTTAACATTTATTGTTCAATAGAAAGAATGAGGAAATATCAGCTGACGACATTATAGTTCATGTCGAAAGATGAGATAACTTTGACAAATAATTAATTTTAACAACTGCACGCTTCTTCGCAACTATATAAAAACATTATTCAATGCATGAATTATTCAAATGGCCTGAAAACAGATTTATGGATACTTACTCTTTCTTTCTTCTCCCTGTCTTCCTGATTGAATATAATGAAAGAGATATTAGCGACCGTGACATAAACTTCCCTTATCTTCGTCCATGTGAATGGATGGACACGCATGTGCAAATAGTCAAACGCAATTGCAGTTGAAGTCATTATTTGAACAGATGGGATACCTCGCATTTGTTTCGAATTCCAACATTTTTTGTCATTAAAGCGATAGCAATTAAGCAAACGCACAGTATTCAGACATACAACGCTTCTAATTGTTTCGGTAAGAGTACATACTTTGCAACGTAGATGCAAACAAAATTTAGACATGTTTTAGTGACTTGTATCATCTCAAATAACTGGTACAGTACGCTGATGTTTACAAGTGGAAATAAAATGGAAAACAATTTCGTTATTCAAACTGCATTTTCGATAGATCGTGTTTTGTTTTTAAATCACTCCTTGCACCTTCAAGCGGTTGATATAATACAATAAAGATATTTACGTCTAAATAAGAAGACAGGTAGAGGATACATGTACTCATAATGTTATGGTTTGTAGTACAATATAAGGTATATTTACCTAATAATTTTAAAAAAAATATAAATGTCTTCGCAATCGGTAACTTTACTTTCAGATGTGACAACATTTTCCATGAAACTATGGGAGGGGTAGATTGTGTATATTTTTTCATAATCTTTATCAAATCATCTACCACATTTATACAATGTGGACAGTTTATATTTATGGAGTAGTCAGTGGACAATCGTCACCATATGATTTTTTGTAAGCTTTTTTTCGAAGCACTATGCTTCAGATTTGAACAGTTCAGTATCTACTGTTATGTTTATTGTTGAGGACCTCTCATCATTTTGTGTCCCACCATATTATTCACTCAATGTATTTCAACTTCGTATTTTACATTTTATTCGGTTTATGTCTGCCTAACAATATTTGTTCTGGAAAATATGGAGTAATTAGATTTCCCAAGCAAGATATGCACGAACAGATGATCACGTTTACCTTTCATTCATTCGTTGCATGATCAGCCTGAAGTTAGTTTAAATCTTGAATCGAAAGGAGAAATAGTTTGACAGCAAACACGATAACTCTTGTAGTTATATACTAAAATTAATTTTTTTTCTGATTTATTGAAATGATGCTCAAATACGAAAATGTTGCCTAGAATGCACCAGTGTCATTCATATGATTTTTTTTTTCTCTTTTAAAAATCTCATTTATTGAATTATCATCGTATGTCATGGCAGCCGAAAGCAATACCAATACATAATTTGGTGACTTTTAAGGGGATTTTTCTGGGGTGGGGGTAGGGTGGTATAGTTTGCTTTCTGATCGGCTTTATTAAACGTTAGGAGGTTTACGGCTTTTATTCTGGTTGCAATTATGCCGACAAACCGATACTTACACTGAATGCTTCTAAACTGAGATCGTTCCAGTTAATTGTACCGACACGCTATAATTTAATTTAGCTATGGTGATGTATTTTGAACTACATTCTGCACTATCAACTATCCTTTTACACTTTTGATGATAATTTACGTCTTCCATTGAAGCAGATGCTCTCGTGCATAATAAAATGTATAAGGTGATATTTGGCTCAAACGACGTGTATCGTAGAACGGATTGAAGCAAATCTTTAGGATAAACAATGTGACCTTATGTGGTGTTCTTAACATTTATTGTTAAATAGAAAGAATGAGGAAATATGAGCTGACGACATTATAGTTCATGGTTAAAGATGAGATAACTTTGACAAATAATTAATTTTAACAACTGCACGCTTCTTTGCAACTATATAAAAGCATTATTCAATGCATGAATTATTCAAATTGCCTGAAAACAGATTTATGGATACTTACTCTTTCTTTCTTCTCCCTGTCTTCCTGATTGAATATAATGAAAGATATATTAACGACCGTGACATAAACTTCCCTTATTTTCGTCCATGTGAAAGGATGGACACGCATGTGCAAATTTCAAACGCATTTGCAGTGTAAGTAATTTTTTGCACAGATGGGTTATCTCGCATTTGTTTCGAATTCCAACATTTTTTGTCATTAAAAAGATAGCAATTAAGCAAACGCACAGTATTCAGACATACAACGCTTCTAATTGTTTCGGTAAGAGTACATACTTTGCAACGTAGATGCAAACAAAATTTAGACATGTTTTATTGACTTGTATCATCTTAAATGACTGGTGCAGTACGCTGATGTTTACAAGTTAAAATCAAATGGAAAATCAATTTCGTTATTCAGTCTGCATTTTCGATAGTTCGTGTTTTGTTTTTAAATCACTCCTTGCACCTTCAAGCGGTTGATATAATAAAATAAAGATATTTACGTCGAAATAAGAAGACAGGTAGAGGATACATGTACTCATAATGTTATGGTTTGTAGTACAATATAAGGTATATTTATCTAATAATTTTTTTAAAAAATATAAATGTCATCGCAATCGGTAACTTTACTTTCAGATGTGACAACATTTTCCATGAAACTATGGGAGGGGTAGATTGTGTATATTTTTTCGTAATCTTTATCAAATCATCTACCACATTTATACAATGTGGACAGTTTATATTTATGGAGTAGTCAGTGGACAATCGTTACCATATGATTTTTTTTGTAAGCTTTTTTTCTTAGCACTATGCTTCAGATTTGAACAGTTCAGTATCTACTGTTATGTTTATTGTTGAGGACCTCTCATCATTTTGTGTCCCACTATATTATTCAGTCAATGCATTTGAACTTCGTGTTTTACATTGTATTTGGTTTATGTTTGCCTAACAATATTTGTTCTGGAAAATATGAAGTAACTAGATTTTTCAAGCGAGATATGCACGGACAGATGATCACGTTTACCTTTCATTCATTCGTTGCATGATCAGCCTGAAGTTAGTTTAAATCTTGAATCGAAAGGAGAAATAGTTTGACAGGAAACACGATAACTCTTGTAGTTATATACTAAATTTAATTTTTTTTTCTGATTTATTGAAATGATGCTCGAATACGAAAATGTTGCCTAGAATGCACCAGTGTCATTCATGTGATTTTTTTTTCTTCTATTTTTAAAATCTCATTTATTGTATTATCATCGTATGTCATAACAGCCGAAAGCAATACCAATACATAATTTGGTGACTTTTAAGGGGATTTTTCTGGAGTGGGGGTAGGGTGGTATAGTTTGCTTTCTGATGGGCTTTATTAAACGTTAGGAGTTTTACGGCTTTTATTCTGGTTGCAATTATGCCGACAAACCGATACTTATACCGAGTGCTTCTAAACTGAGATCGTTCAAGGTAATTGTACCGACACGCTATAATTTAGTTTAGCTACGGTGATGTATTTTGAACTACATTCTGCACTATCAACTATCCTTTTACACTTTTGATAATAATTAACGTCTTCCATTAAAGCAGATGATCTCGTTATAATAAAATGTATAAGGTGTTATTTGGCTCAAATGACGTGTATCGTAGAACGGATTCAAGCAAATCTTTAGGATGAACAATGTGACCTTATGTGGTGTTCTTAACATTTATTGTTAAATAGAAAGAATGAGGAAATATGAGATGACGACATTATAGTTCATGGTAAAAGATGAGATAACTTTGATAAATAAATAATTTTAACAACTGCACGCTTCTTTGCAACTATATAAAAACATTATTCAATGCATGATTTATTCAAATTGACTGAAAACAGATCTATGAATACTTACTCTTTCTTTCTTCTCCCTGTCGTCCTGAAAGAAAATAATGAAAGAGATGTTAGCGACCGTGACATAAACTTCCCATATTTTCGTCCATGTGAAAGGATGGACACGCATGTGCAAATTTCAAACGCATTTGCAGTGTAAGTAATTTTTTGAGCAGAAGATTTATCTCGCATTTGTCTCGAATTCCAACCTATTTGTCATTAAAGCGATAGCAATTAACCAACCGCACAGTATTCAGACATACAAAGCTTCTAATTGCTTAGGTAACAGTGCATACTTTGAATCGTAGATGCAAAAAGATTTTAGACAGGTTTTAGTGACTTGCATCATCTCAAATAACTGGTACAGTACGCTGCTCTTTACAAGTGGAACTAAAATGGAAAACAAGTTCGTTATTCAATCTGCATTTTCGATAGATCGTGTTTAATCTTTTTATGATTCCTTGCACCTTCAAGAGGTGGATATAATAAAATAAAGAATTTTCGTCTAAATAAGAAGACAGGTAGAGGATACATGTACTCATAATGTTATGGTTTGTAGTACAATATAAGGTATATTTACCTAATAATTTTTTAAAAAATATAAATGTCTTCGCAATCGTTAACTTTACTTTCAGATGTGACAACATTCTCCACGAAACTATGGGAGGGATAGATTGTGTATATTTTTTCATAATCTTTATCAAATCATCTACCACATTTATACAATGTGGACAGTTTATATTTATGGAGTAGTCAGTGGACAATCGTTACCATATGATTTTTTTTGCAAGCTTTTTTTCGAAGCACTATGCTTCAGATTTGAAAAGTTCAGTATCTACTGTTATGTTTATTGTTGAGGACCTCTCATCATTTTGTGTCCCACTATATTATTCAGTCAATGCATTTGAACTTCGTGTTTTACATTGTATTTGGTTTATGTTTGCCTAACAATATTTGTTCTGGAAAATATGAAGTAATTAGATTTTTTCAAGCAAGATAGGCACGAACGATCACGTTTACCTTTCATTCATTCGTTGCATGATCAGCCTGAAATTAGTTTAAATCTTGAATCGAAAGGAGAAATAGTTTGATAGCAAACACGATATCTCTTGTAGTTATATACTTAATTTAATTTCTTTTCTGATTTATTGAAATAATGCTCAAATACGAAAATGTTGCCTAGAATGCACCAGTGTCATTCATATGATTTTTTTTCTATTTTATAAATCTCATTTATTGTATTATCATCGTATGTCATAACAACCGAAAGCAATACCAATACATAATTTGGTGACTTTTAAGGGGATTTTTCTGGAGTGGGGGTAGGGTGGTATAGTTTGCTTTCTGATGGGCTTTATTAAACGTTAGGAGGTTTACGGCTTTTATTCTCGTTGCAATTATGCCGACAAACAGATACTTACACTGAATGCTTCTAAACTGAGATCGTTCCAGGTAATTGTACCGACACGCTATAATTTAGTTTAGCTATGGTGATGTATTTTGAACTACATTCTGCACTATCAACTATCCTTTTACACTTTTGATAATAATTTACGTCTTCCATTGAAGCAGATGCTCTCGTGCATAATAAAATGTATAAGGTGATATTTGGCTCAAACGACGTGTATCGTAGAACGGATTGAAGCAAATCTTTAGGATAAACAATGTGACCTTATGTGGTGTTCTTAACATTTATTGTTAAATAGAAAGAATGAGGAAATATGAGCTGACGACATTATAGTTCATGGCGAAAGATGAGATAACTTTGACAAATAATTAATTTTAACAACTGCACGCTTCTTCGCAACTATATAAAAACATTATTCAATGCATGAATTATTCAAATTGCCTGAAAACAGATTTATGGATACTTACTCTTTCTTTCTTCTCCCTGTCTTCCTGAAAGAAAATAATGAAAGAGATATTAGCGACCGTGACATAAACTTCCCTTATCTTCGTCCATGTGAATGGATGGACACGCATGTGCAAATAGTCAAACGCAATTGCAGTTTAAGTCATTATTTGAACAGATGGGATACCTCGCATTTGTTTCGAATTCCAACATTTTTGGTCATTAAAGCGATAGCAATTAAGCAAACGCACAGTATTCAGACATACAACGCTTCTAATTGTTTCGGTAAGAGTACATACTTTGCAACGTAGATGCAAACAAAATTTAGACATGTTTTAGTGACTTGTATCATCTCAAATAACTGGTACAGTACGCTGATGTTTACAAGTGGAAATAAAATGGAAAACAATTTCGTTATTCAATCTGCATTTTCGATAGATCGTGTTTTGTTTTTAAATCACTCCTTGCACCTTCAAGCGGTTGATATAATACAATAAAGATATTTACGTCTAAATAAGAAGACAGGTAGAGGATACATGTACTCATAATGTTATGGTTTGTAGTACAATATAAGGTATATTTACCTAATAATTTTAAAAAAAATATAAATGTCTTCGCAATCGGTAACTTTACTTTCAGATGTGACAACATTTTCCATGAAACTATGGGAGGGGTAGATTGTGTATATTTTTTCATAATCTTTATCAAATCATCTACCACATTTATACAATGTGGACAGTTTATATTTATGGAGTAGTCATTGGACAATCGTCACCATATGATTTTTTGTAAGCTTTTTTTCTTAGCACTATGCTTCAGATTTGAACAGTTCAGTATCTACTGTTATGTTTATTGTTTAGAAACTCTCATCATTTTGTGTCCCACCATATTATTCACTCAATGTATTTCAACTTCGTATTTTACATTTTATTCGGTTTATGTCTGCCTAACAAAATTTGTTCTGGAAAATATGGAGTAATTAGATTTCCCAAGCAAGATATGCACGAACAGATGATCACGTTTACCTTTCATTCATTCGTTGCATGATCAGCCTGAAGTTAGTTTAAATATTGAATCGAAAGGAGAAATAGTTTGACAGCAAACACGATAACTCTTGTAGTTATAAACTAAAATTAATTTTTTTCTGATTTATTGAAATGATGCTCAAATACGAAAATGTTGCCTAGAATGCACCAGTGTCATTCATATGATTTTTTTTTTCTATTTTAAAAATCTCATTTATTGAATTATCATCGTATGTCATGGCAACCGAAAGCAATACCAATACATAATTTGGTGACTTTTAAGGGGATTTTTCTGGAGTGGGGGTAGGGTGGTATAGTTTGCTTTCTGATGGGCTTTATTAAACGTTAGGAGGTTTACGGCTTTTATTCTGGTTGCAATTATGCCGACAAACAGATACTTACACTGTATGCTTCTAAACTGACATCGTTCCAGTTAATTGTACCGACACGCTATAATTTAGTTTAGCTATGGTGATGTATTTTGAACTACATTCTGCACTATCAACTATCCTTTTACACTTTTGATAATAATTTACGTCTTCCATTGAAGCAGATGCTCTCGTGCATAATAAAATGTATAAGGTGATATTTGGCTCAAACGACGTGTATCGTAGAACGGATTGAAGCAAATCTTTAGGATAAACAATGTGACCTTATGTGGTGTTCTTAACATTTATTGTTAAATAGAAAGAATGAGGAAATATGAGCTGACGACATTATAGTTCATGGTTAAAGATGAGATAACTTTGACAAATAATTAATTTTAACAACTGCACGCTTCTTTGCAACTATATAAAAACATTATTCAATGCATGAATTATTCAAATTGCCTGAAAACAGAATTATGGATACTTACTCTTTCTTTCTTCTCCCTGTCTTCCTGAAAGAAAATAATGAAAGAGATGTTAGCGACCGTGACATAAACTTCCCTTATCTTCGTCCATGTGAATGGATGAACACGCATGTGCAAATAGTCAAACGCAATTGCAGTTTAAGTCATTATTTGAACAGATGGGATACCTCGCATTTGTTTCGAATTCCAACATTTTTTGTCATTAAAGCGATAGCAATTAAGCAAACGCACAGTATTCAGACATACAACGCTTCTAATTGTTTCGGTAAGAGTACATACTTTGCAACGTAGATGCAAACAAAATTTAGACATGTTTTAGTGACTTCTTTCATCTCAAATGACTGGTGCAGTACGCTGATGTTTACAAGTTAAAATAAAATGGAAAATCAATTTCGTTATTCAGTCTGCATTTTCGATAGTTCGTGTTTTGTTTATAAATCACTCCTTGCACCTTCAAGCGGTTGATATAATAAAATAAAGATATTTACGTCGAAATAAGAAGACAGGTAGAGGATACATGTACTCATAATGTTATGGTTTGTAGTACAATATAAGGTATATTTACCTAATAATTTTTAAAAAAATATAAATGTCTTCGCAATCGGTAACTTTACATTCAGATGTGACAATATTTTCCATGAAACTATGGGAGGGGTAGATTGTGTATATTTTTTCGTAATCTCTATCAAATCATCTACCACATTTATACAATGTGGACAGTTTATATTTATGGAGTAGTCAGTGGACAATCGTTACCATATGATTTTTTTTGTAAGCTTTTTTTCGAAGCACTATGCTTCAGATTTGAACAGTTCAGTATCTACTGTTATGTTTATTGTTGAGGACCTCTCATCATTTTGTGTCCCACTATATTATTCAGTCAATGCATTTGAACTTCGTGTTTTACATTGTATTTGGTTTATGTTTGCCTAACAATATTTGTTCTGGAAAATATGAAGTAACTAGACTTTTCAAGCGAGATATGCACGGACAGATGATCACGTTTACCTTTCATTCATTCGTTGCATGATCAGCCTGAAGTTAGTTTAAATCTTGAATCGAAAGGAGAAATAGTTTGACAGGAAACACGATAACTCTTGTAGTTATATACTAAATTTAATTTTTTTTCTGATTTATTGAAATGATGCTCGAATACGAAAATGTTGCTTAGAATGCACCAGTGTCATTCATGTGATTTTTTTTCTTCTATTTTTAAAATCTCATTTATTGTATTATCATCGTATGTCATAACAGCCGAAAGCAATACCAATACATAATTTCGTGACTTTTAAGGGGATTTTTCTGGAGTGGGGGTAGGGTGGTATAGTTTGCTTTCTGATGGGCTTTATTAAACGTTAGGAGTTTTACGGCTTTTATTCTCGTTGCAATTATGCCGACAAACCGATACTTATACCGAGTGCTTCTAAACTGACATCGTTCAAGGTAATTGTACCGACACGCTATAATTTAGTTTAGCTATGGTGATGTATTTTGAACTACATTCTGCACTATCAACTATCCTTTTACACTTTTGAGAATAATTTACGTCTTATATTAAAGCAGATGATCTCGTTATAATAAAATGTATAAGGTGTTATTTGGCTCAAACGACGTGCATCGTAGAACGGATTGAAGCAAATCTTTAGGATAAACAATGTGACCTTATGTGGTGTTCTTAACATTTATTGTTAAATAGAAAGAATGAGGAAATATGAGCTGACGACATTATAGTTCATGGTAAAAGATGAGATAACTTTGACAAATAATTAATTTTAACAACTGCACGCTTCTTTGCAACTATATAAAAACATTATTCAATGCATGATTTATTCAAATTGCCTGAAAACAGATCTATGAATACTTACTCTTTCTTTCTTCTCCCTGTCTTCCTGAAAGAAAATAATGAAAGAGATGTTAGCGACCGTGACATAAACTTCCCTTATTTTCGTCCATGTGAAAGGATGGACACGCATGTGCAAATTTCAAACGCATTTGCAGTGTAAGTAATTTTTTGAGCAGAAGATTTATCTCGCATTTGTCTCGAATTCCAACCTATTTGTCATTAAAGCGATAGCAATTAACCAACCGCACAGTATTCAGACATACAATGCTTCTAATTGTTTAGGTAACAGTGCATACTTTGAATCGTAGATGCAAAAAGATTTTAGACAGGTTTTAGTGACTTGTATCATCTCAAATAACTGGTATAGTACGCTGTTCTTTACAAGTGGAACTAAAATGGAAAACAAGTTCGTTATTCAATCTGCATTTTCGATAGATCGTGTTTAATCTTTTTATGATTCCTTGCACCTTCAAGAGGTGGATATAATAAAATAAAGAATTTTCGTCTAAATAAGAAGACAGGTAGAGGATACATGTACTCATAATGTTATGGTTTGTAGTACAATATAAGGTATATTTACCTAATAATTTTTTAAAAAATATAAATGTCTTCGCAATCGGTAACTTTACTTTCAGATGTGACAACATTCTCCACCAAACTATGGGAGGGATAGATTGTGTATATTTTTTCATAATCTTTATCAAATCATCTACCACATTTATACAATGTGGACAGTTTATATTTATGGAGTAGTCAGTGGACAATCGTTACCATATGATTTTTTTGCAAGCTTTTTTTCGAAGCACTATGCTTCAGTTTTGAACAGTTCAGTATCTACTGTTATGTTTATTGTTGAGGACCTCTCATCATTTTGTGTCCCACTATATTATTCAGTCAATGCATTTGAACTTCGTGTTTTACATTGTACTTGGTTTATGTTTGCCTAACAATATTTGTTCTGGAAAATATGAAGTAATTAGACTTTTTCAAGCAAGATATGCACGAACGATCACGTTTACCTTTCATTCATTCGTTGCATGATCAGCCTGAAATTAGTTTAAATCTTGAATCGAAAGGAGAAATAGTTTGACAGCAAACACGATAACTCTTGTAGTTATATACTAAATTTAATTTTTTTTTCTGATTTATTGAAATAATGCTCAAATACGAAAATGTTGCCTAGAATGCACCAGTGTCATTCATATGATTTTTTTTTCTATTTTATAAATCTCATTTATTGTATTATCATCGTATGTCATAACAACCAAAAGCAATACCAATACATAATTTGGTGACTTTTAAGGGGATTTTTCTGGAGTGGGGGTAGGGTAGTATAGTTTGCTTTCTGATGAGCTTTATTAAACGTTAGGAGGTTTACGGCTTTTATTCTGGTTGCAATTATGCCGACAAACAGATACTTACACTGAATGCTTCTAAACTGAGATCGTTCCAGTTAATTGTACCGACACGCTATAATTTAGTTTAGCTATGGTGATGTATTTTGAACTACATTCTGCACTATCAACTATCCTTTTACACTTTTGATAATAATTTACGTCTTCCATTGAAGCAGATGCTCTCGTTATAATAAAATGTATAAGGTGTTATTTGGCTCAAACGACGTGTATCGTAGAACGGATTGAAGCAAATCTTTAGGATAAACTATGTGACCTTATGTGGTGTTCTTAACATGTATTGTTAAATAGAAAGAATGAGGAAATATGAGCTGACGACATTATAGTTCATGGTAAAAGATGAGATAACTTTGACAAATAATTCATTTTAACAACTGCACGCTTCTTCGCAACTATATAAAAACATTATTCAATGCATGATTTATTCAAATTGACTGAAAACAGATCTATGAATACTTACTCTTTCTTTCTTCTCCCTGTCTTTCTGAAAGAAAATAATGAAAGAGATATTAGCGACCGTGACATAAACTTCCCTTATCTTCGTCCATGTGAATGGATGAACACGCATGTGCAAATTTCAAACGCATTTGCAGTGTAAGTAATTTTTTGAGCGGAAGATTTATCTCGCATTTATCTCGAATTCCAACCTATTTGTCATTAAAGCGATAGCAATTAACCAACCGCACAGTATTCAGACATACAATGCTTCTAATTGTTTAGGTAACAGTGCATACTTTGAATCGTAGATGCAAAAAGATTTTAGACAGGTTTTAGTGACTTGTATCATCTCAAATAACTGGTACAGTACGCTGCTCTTTACAAGTGGAACTAAAATGGAAAACAAGTTCGTTATTCAATCTGCATTTTCGATAGATCGTGTTTAATCTTTTTATGATTCCTTGCACCTTCAAGAGGTGGATATAATAAAATAAAGAATTTTCGTCTAAATAAGAAGACAGGTAGAGGATACATGTACTCATAATGTTATGGTTTGTAGTACAATATAAGGTATATTTACCTAATAATTTTTTAAAAAATATAAATGTCTTCGCAATCGGTAACTTTACTTTCAGATGTGACAACATTCTCCACGAAACTATGGGAGGGGTAGATTGTGTATATTTTTTCATAATCTTTATCAAATCATCTACCACATTTATACAATGTGGACAGTTTATATTTATGGAGTAGTCAGTGGACAATCGTTACCATATGATTTTTTTTGCAAGCTTTTTTTTGAAGCACTATGCTTCAGATTTGAACAGTTCAGTATCTACTGTTATGTTTATTGTTGAGGACCTCTCATCATTTTGTGTCCCACTATATTATTCAGTCAATGCATTTGAACTTCGTGTTTTACATTGTATTTGGTTTATGTTTGCCTAACAATATTTGTTCTGGAAAATATGAAGTAATTAGATTTTTTAAAGCAAGATATGCACGGACGATCACGTTTACCTTTCATTCATTCGTTGCATGATCAGCCTGAAATTAGTTTAAATCTTGAATCGAAAGGAGAAATAGTTTGACAGCAAACACGATAACTCTTGTAGTTATATACTAAATTAAATTTTTTTTCTGATTTATTGAAATAATGCTCAAATACGAAAATGTTGCCTAGAATGCACCAG
The DNA here is from genome assembly GCA_028554795.2 of Sinohyriopsis cumingii. Taxonomy (NCBI): domain Eukaryota; kingdom Metazoa; phylum Mollusca; class Bivalvia; order Unionida; family Unionidae; genus Sinohyriopsis; species Sinohyriopsis cumingii. The sequence goes on along the minus strand of JAPYKE020000059.1, from coordinate 927,743 downwards.
TGTCATTCATATGATTTTTTTTCTATTTTATAAATCTCATTTATTGAATTATCATCGTATGTCATGACAGCCGAAAGCAATACCAATACATAATTTGGTCACTTTTAAGATGATTTTTCTGGGGTGGGGGTAGGGTGGTATAGTTTGCTTTCTGATGGGCTTTAGTAACGTTAGAAGGTTTACGGCTTTTATTCTGGTTGCAATTATGCCGACAAACAGATACTTACACTGAATGCTTCTAAACTGAGATCGTTCCAGGTAACTGTACCGACACGCTATAATTTAGTTTTGCTATGGTGATGTATTTTGAACTACATTCTGCACTATCAACTATCCTTTTACACTTTTGATAATAATTTACGTCTTCCATTGAAGCAGATGCTCTCGTTATAATAAAATGTATAAGGTGTTATTTGGCTCAAACGACGTGTATCGTAGAACGGACTGAAGCAAATCTTTAGGATAAACAATGTGACCTTATGTGGTGTTCTTAACATTTATTGTTAAATAGAAAGAATGAGGAAATATGAGCTGACGACATTATAGTTCATGGTAAAAGATGAGATAACTTTGACAAATAATTAATTTTAACAACTGCACGCTTCTTCGCAACTATATAAAAACATTATTCAATGCATGATTTATTCAAATTGCCTGAAAACAGATCTACGAATGCTTACTCTTTCTTTCTTCTCTCTGTCTTCCTGAAAGAAAATAACGAAAGAGATGTTAGCGACCGTGACATAAACTTCCCTTATTTTCGTCCATGTGAATGGATGGACACGCATGTGCAAATTTCAAACGCATTTGCAGTGTAAGTAATTTTTTGAGCAGATGGGTTATCTCGCATTTGTCTCGAATTCCAACCTATTTGTCATTAAAGCGATAGCAATTAACCTGCCGCACAGTATTCAGACATACAACGCTTCTAATTGTTTAGGTAACAGTGCATACTTTGAATCGTAGATGCAAAAAGATTTTAGACAGGTTTTAGTGACTTGTATCATCTCAAATAACTGGTACAGTACGCTGCTCTTTAGAAGTGGAACTAAAATGGAAAACAAGTTCGTTATTCAATCTGCATTTTCGATAGATCATGTTTAATCTTTCTATGATTCCTTGCACATTCAAGCGGTTGATATAATAAAATAAAGACATTTACGTCTAAATAAGAAGACAGGTAGAGGATACATGTACTCATAATGTTATGTTGTTTAGTACAATATAAGGTATATTTACGTAATAATTTTTATAAATATAAATATACGTGTCGTCGCAATCATATAATAACGTTATGCAATTCATGAATTGTACGTCTCTACTGAAAGCAAATATATTAATACTTATTCTTTCTTTGACAACTATTTCTTCCTGAAAATTGTTTAGCACATTTGATAGTAGACATGCTGAGAAATAAATTTGGCTTATTTGCGTTCAATATCCTTAGTAGACACCATGCTCATATTTCCAAATGGGAATACGGTAACTGTCTATAATAGTGCTGATTTAAATTAATCTACAACAGGGTTGTCTCGTATTTAAATCTCTGAATTTCAATATGTCTGTCTTGTCCTTATGCTGAAGAGACATTATCAAATGAGATGCAAATTATTCCGCCACAGACTACTTCTAATTGTTTACGAAGAATTAAGGTCTGCTTCTGATTACCTCTAGAAATAAAATTGCAGACAGCTATGTATCAGTTATGTACTTGTTGCAGTTTGTCCTTTGTTCCTACATCCCGTTTAACTTCGAATGGCATATATCATATTATCCAATCAATTAATTTTAAACGCAGCCGAAGATAGATGCCATGGACGACAAAATATGTGCATTGGAAAAAGTGCAAAAAAAGTAAATATTGTTCAGAATAACATATCGTTTTCAAAGCTGCAAATCGCGCTTATTTCATTGAAATCTTTAACACCTACAAAAGGGCAAAATAATCATTTTCATGTTTACTGACGTCATCTTTAAGAAGAGAGAAGAAAGAAAGAGGTATGGAGTAAGCACTGATCATAAAGCGACATATGCTATTCAGCACATTGGTATAAATGGACATTTCATATTTAATTCGTATACAAAGAGATGTGAAAAATATTTATTTTTTTTGTGTGCTTGTATGAACATTCTTGAACAACAAACTAACATAATATAATTAGAACCTCAGACAAGTTGTGATGCGTTTCTCTAAAAGAGTTAGATAAGACCAATCAAATATCTTCTGTAGAAACAAATATAAAAGCTGTTGCATTTTGTAGGATTTAGAAAGAATTTATTCCTGACCTTGATACAATCATTAACGACATTTAACCAAGTCTCGTGTTGAATATAAAAACGTCGTAAGATAACATATCATGATATATCCGAAAATGCAGGTACTATGTGATCCTGACGAAAGTTAATTGGAACAATTTGTTTTAGTTTGACCAAAAAATGCCAACATAATTTGTCTCATCGTGCGCCGAAACAATGTTTTAGGCTAAACTATGTGACCTGAAATGGATTATTGACAATGGAGCCAAATGTAGAAAAATGAGCATTAGGCATGAGCCGAATTTGTATTTATTTACTTAAATGCAGGATATTAACACTTTCTCTTTCTTTTCTCGCTCTTTCTTCCTGGAATAATATAATACGCGTGATAGCAGACATGGTGAAGCAATCATTACCTATATGATTTGACATAAACCTATTTGCAATTGTTAAATGCAGCCTATGTCATTGCTCGAACATATAAATACACAACGCACACTAATCTAGGGGCTGTCTCGACCGTAAGTCTCTCAATTGGAACTTTAGCGTGTAGAAACGCCTGTCCATAGTCCCAAATGTCAGTACATGTATCTGAATACTTGGATAGAATATCCCACAATCGTTGTCGATCTCATTTATCTGCTATAGATGATTGTTTCGTATTTAAGTCTCTGTATTGTAACTCTTCTTCAATTTAGTTATCTTGAAAAAAAATGATGAACCGCAAATTTTACACCATACTGTGCTCTAAAAATATTTAAATAAAGGTGCATAATTATGCATTTACACACAAACAAGCAGTTATATACACTTTCATAAGTCTCATCATCTCCTATGACTGTTACTATTCGCTTCAGGTTACCATATGAAATAAAATAAAAGAGATGCCAATAATCAAATCTGTACTTTCTGCACGGAAAAAACAATACAAATGGCAACATCATGTAATATAGTAGAAATGGCAAGCTCATGTAACACATTAGAAATGGCTACATCAAATACTATAGCAGAACACTTCCTTCGAATACTTTCATATTCTTTTTGAATAAAAGGAATTATGGATTAATAATTGTGTCATAAATGGGCAAAGGCTATTTCAGTACATTAGTGAAAATGGCTACTTCATAATTAATGTGTACACTACGTAATGCAAAATGTGCATTGTGTATGTTCTGGTGTGGGCATTCATGACATGCAAAAGGAATTTCGCCAGGAAATCGCATATGCTTTCCTAACCAAAATTTCAAAAGGAATATTAAACGAAGTCTGAAACTCAGATTATAATAAACGTACTGCTTACACACATACAATGATGGCAAACGTCAGGTAGGCCAGAATTATATTAGAAACGTTTAATCACAATCAGAACAAACGTCAGGTATTACATCGTAAAAAAGAAAAATGCCTAAGTTCAGATGATCTTCCCTTCAGCAGCGATAACATGATTTATTGATGAGCACTGTGACAAAATAATAAAGCTTCTGATTAGACCACCATGTCAATTATAATTTTTGTTCAATCATCATCATCATCATCATCAGTCTCATGACCTAGTGTGGTCGTTGAGGCACTGTGCTGCTGAACATCTGACCAGTTCCCTCCACTTGTCTTGATCATGTGCCAATACCTGTGTCTCCGCAAAACTTTTCCTGGTCCTTTCTGTGATGTTGTCAGTCCACTTTTTCTCTGTCTACCTCTCCTTCTGCCACCCTGGACGCGGCCCTGCAGGACTGTTGTGGATAGACTGTTGACTCTAGTGACATGGCCATACCATTTCAGCTTTCTCTTTTTGACGGTGGTGAGGAGGTCCTCATATTGGCCCACTTAGCGCCTGATGGTGTTACGCACTTCCTCATTTGTGATGTGGTCCATGTAAGAGATGTCAAGGATGGTTCTGTAGCATCTCATTTAAAGTGACTGGATTCTTCGTTGTAATTCTGATGTCAGGGTCGATGCCTCACATGAGTACAAAAAGACTGAGATGACTAGAGCTTGCAATAGTCTGATTTTAGTTTTCAGACATATATTCTTGTCTCTCCAGATGGGTCTTAGCTTTGACATAGCTGCATGTCAATAGTTGACATGAAAATAAATTATAATGATGGCTGCTCTGGCGGCCATATTGAGCATCAGATTAGTACCAGTTTCAATTCCCACCAATTAATTATAATAAGCAGTTTTCTAGTGAAAACTCCAATTTTGTAAGACTTTATGTTTAGGAGGAGAAAATGATAACATTTTCATGATGGCGATTGTGACGGTCATATTGGATGTCCGAGCAGTACCGTTTTTATTTGGTATCAATTACATGTTCAACGTTTCAAAGTTGTTTAACAACTAGGTAAATTTGACTTCCTTTTCAGACAAGCTCGACATATGCACAATACATGAAAGCAAATAAATCATGCTTGGATATGAAAATAACCATTCCTTGTTAAGCAATGTGACTATACTGACAATGAGATCAAACGAGAAGAATTAGCACATTTAGACTGTTCCAGACATTCACACCCCCCGATGGTAGCTACACTGGATGCAATAATAGCGACATCCATCCTGACAATCATGTTCACATGATGATTCCTACCTTGGAGTCTTCAAGACTTGGGCGGTTATAGAGAGTTGATTGACACGCTAATACTTTTTTTAGCGATGATGCGAGATTTTTAACTACATTCTGCACCTACTTCTATTCTTTTACATTTGTAGTACAAATTTTCGTATTCCACTGTACTATATCTCTGCATGAATTATAACGGTATTAGTTGACTCAAATGGAAACGTATCTAGCACCAAGCTGAATGAGATCATTAGGATAAACAATGTGACCTGAAATTGTGTCATTAACATTTAAGTTTAAATACGAAAGAATGAGCAGACATAAACTAATGACATCACAGTTGTTAAAAGGTAAGGTATATTTGACAAATGGTTATTTTTAATAAATAGACGCGTCACAGCAATCACATAATAACCTTATGCAATGTATAACATGTTCTTATTGGTTGAAAGGTGATATATCAATACTTACTATTTCTTTCTTCTCTCTTTCATCCTGAAAGAATACATTACATTATATATTGGCAACCGTAAAAACAACATCGTTTATATCCTTGCAAAAGAGATAATAAACACGCATGTGTATATTGGCAATTGAAAATACAATCTCAACCAAATGTTGAATAGAGTAATCCACATTACTGTTCGTTTGAACAAATGTACTACATGAGTTGATTAGTCTTTAAATTCTCGAATTAAAGTTTCTGTCCTTTCCTTGTTTTGAAGAGGTAGGAGCTAACCAACCTCGAAGTTTTTCTCCATATAATACTCCTAATAGATTAACTAAGAGTGGATGCTTTTACGTTTAGAAGCAAACTAGTAAAGAAACAGAGGGCTTTTTAAGTGACTTTTACCATTTCCGATAACTGGTACAGTGCGCGCTGATTTAATACAGCAAATAAAATACCCGACAAGTCAATATACACTTTCTACAGTTTATGTTTGGTTTCGTTTTACTCCTTGCACCCAACAAGGATGCATATCATATAATTAAAAAAATTCAGCAGGGATGATCTAAGAATTTTATGGTTTGGATGAAATGGATCCATAAATACATACAGTGTTTTTTTAGCAAGACATGTTTATCAGTGCTTGTAAGTAAATGCATGCTAATCAGTGCTTGTAAGTAAATACATGCTAACCAGTGCTTTTAAGTAAGGCATGATCATCAGTGCTTGTAAGTAAGACATGATAACCAGTGTTATATTGAGTAAGACATGCTAATAAGTGTTTGTAAGTAAGACATGTTAAGCAGTGCTTGTAAATAATACATACTAACTAGTGTTTGTTAAGCTAAGACATGCTAATTAGTGTTTGTAAAAAAGACATGCTAATCAGTGCTTGTAAATAAATGCATGTTAATCAGTGCTTGTAAGTAAGACATGATAACCAGTGTTAGTTTGAGTAAGGCATGCTAATCAATGCTTGTAAATAAGACATGCTAATAAGTGTGTGTAAGTAAATATATGCTAACCAGTGTTTGCAATTAAGACATGTTAAGCAGCTCTTGTAAATAAGACATGCTAAACAGTGTTTGTTAAACTAAGACATGCTAATCAGTGTTTGTAAGATATGCTGATGAGTGTTTTTTAAGTAAGACAGGATAGTCAGTGCTTTTACGTAAATACATACTAAACACTGTTTGTAAGCAATATTGTTAACCAGTGCCTGTAAGTAAGACATGATAACCAGTGTTTGTTAAAGAAAAACATGCTAATCAGTGCTTATAAGTAAGACATGCTAACCAATGTTTGTTAAAGTAAGACATGCTAATCAGTGCTTGTAAGGAAGACATGCTAATTAGTGCTTGTATGTAAGACGTGTTAACTTTTAAAGTAAGAAAGTATAACCAATGCGTTTAAGTAAGACATGCTAACCACTGATTGTAAGGATGGTAGGAGATCCTAACCAGTGCTGGTAAGACATGCTAACCAGTGTGTAATATTAAAACATGTTAACCAGTGCTTGAAAGTAAGACATGCCAACTAGTGTTTGTAGGATATGCCGATCAGTGCTTGTAAGTAAGACATGCTAACCAGTCTTTATAAGACATGGCAACCATTTCTTGTAAGACATGAAATTCAATGCTTGTAAATAAGACACGCTAACTAGTGCTTGTTGGACATACTAATCAGTGTGTGTAAGTTAGAGATGCTAACCAGTGTTTTTAAGTAAGAATGCTAATCAGTGCTTGTAAGTAAAACCTGCTAATCAGTTCTTGTAAGTAGGACATGCTAACCGATGCTACTGAATTCAATCAGTTGTATGCTTGCAAACACACCTTGACATATCTCAACTTCACATAACGAAGTAAATTATAACAACAGGTAAGTCTGTTTTATCTTCCTTTATAATATACTCATTTAACCATATATGGTAGATCAGACATTTGATTCTGATATTCAGCATGTACTGCCATATCACACACCCAGATTGGAACTGATTATTTGTATTTCCTTACATCTAGGTGTCATTATTCTTATAGGCACTGAACCAAGCCTTTTAATATCAAATTAATTTTGGAACTCCAGCAAAACTGTAAATCATAAATTATTAGGACAATCTTAAAGAGGAGGTATATAATAAAGGCAAAACTGCATTCATATTATATTGCAAGTGAGGGGAAGCAATTCGTTTGATATAGTATATGTTTTGTTATTATTGATTTGAATAAGTAATTTGAAATAAAATATGTTGCAAGTGAGGAGAATCGTTTAATTTGAAAAGGTAAGAATTAGCTCTAGGGATGGTAAAGAACTCAATTTGTATTGCTATGTTACAATACAAATGATGGGGAATTACTTTTTGATATATGTTTTGTTGCATGTGACATAAAGGAACTCATTGGATAATTGGTACATGACTATATTTGTGAATATGTTGAGCTTTCAAGGTGAGACATATCTATGAGTCAAATCAAACTAAATCTCATATATTCTTCCAGAACATAATAAATCATTTGCAATAGTGTTTTGTATTTATTATTTTATGTCAGAGGACAACGGTTGTTGCGAAGTTTCCTTACTGCTCTACAAATGAGTCCAAGAAAGAGTCCCATTGGAACATGTAATGGCGAACTCACATGGAAATTTTTTATACCAATTGGTAATCCTTGTTTTCTATATATTTCCTCAAAATGTTCTTCTTCAACATATCCCTTTCAATTGACATGTAATGGAGTGGGCAGCAAACTATTTTGATGATGCATTAAATGAGTAAATGTATTGGATTTCTTTGCCCGCATAAAGGAATATTTAGTGTACCTTTACGTTTATTTTTACCTTGACTAATACTATCTGAGTAATAGATGAATTTTGTTGTAGATTATTTGAAGTGAGATACCTATTTTTCATAATGTGTATGGGTACATTATTGGATACCCATACTTTATAATGTGTATGGTTACATAATTGGATACCCATACTTCATTATGTGTATGGGTACATTATTGGATACCTATACGTCATGATGTGTATGGGTACATTATTGGATACCCATATTTCATGATTTGTATGGTTACATTATTGGATACCCATACAACATAATCTGTATGGTACATTATTGGATACATATACTTCATGATGTGTATGGGTACATTATTGGATACCTATACTTCATGATGTGTATGGATCCATTAATGGATACCCATATTTCATGAAGGGTATGGGCACATTATTGGATACCTATTCATAATGATGTTTATGGGTACATTATTGGATACCCATATTTCATAATGTGTATGGGTAAATTTTTGGATACCCATAAGTCATGATGTGTATAGGTACATTACTGGATACCCTTACTTCATATTGTGTATGGGTACATTATCCTTGGGTCTTCCACGTGTTATTTGTGTTATTAAAAGCATAATTCTGAGATCATTATACTAGATTATTGTGTAGTATTGCTTAGTTCTTTTGCAATTGTATTCATATATTGAATGTCCCAACATGATGTACAAATTCAGCATTTATTTTTACATAACATATTCTATGTGTGGTGAATAGAACAAAACACATTAGGTGCATATCACAACATCAAAATCGTACAATTTGGTGAGTGTTTTGCAAAACATCGTTGTAACAATATTGGATTCTCCAGGGGGGAGGGTGTGTGAGAAATTTCTAATCTGGGTGTTCAATACAGAATATAGCTGTTTGATTGAAAACGGTTGTAAACTAAATATTGATTTTTGTAATAGTCATTGCATTACACATGTGCTCTCTTAGTTATATAAATATAAAATACCTGTCGTCGTAGCGTTTACAATTGCGGAGGTTGTTGTTGCACTAAAATTATTTTTAATGATTACCGCGCAGGAGCAACGTCAACGTCACTGTTTCCAGCGATAGTTGTCCAGTGCAGTGAGAACCAATTACGTACTATCCTGATATGAATCAATGGATCGAGTAAACTAATATAAAATGAAGCAAGAAAAACACAAAGAAGCACTAGTTGATGATTTAAATTGAGTGTTATATTTTCTTCCACTGTCGAATATGGTGCAGGTTCTGCTGACAGTATTCGTGGTCAGAACTATATTTAATGCCATGACTGACCCTAAGCAATATGATACTGAGATCATTGGTGGTAGTAAGGGACTATAAAATGGAATATTTACTAACTTTGCGATATTAGTCCGCTGTTTTTATAAACCACTCGCGCGGTTGTTGTTGTTGTAGGATTTAACGGCATTTTTAAGCAATCGATAGGCTATACATGGCGGCCAGTATTGATGTTGGAAGAAGAACCCGGGAAATCCCGGAAAGAACCACCGACCCTCGAGAAGCTACTGGCAAGCTTTCTCAATACCCACATTGGCCAAATACGAGACTCGAACCTACGCAGAGAGAGATGAGATGACAGTGATCCATAACGGAGAGCGCTGTAGACCACTCAGCCAATCGGGGCACCCACTAGCGCGGTAATCTCGTGATAACTGTTGTCGTGGAAGGCAATAACAACTGAAGATAAGGCAACACTCTAAGGACAACTTTTGAAGGGTGTTATTACCGGAAGAGCAACTATTATCCACGTAGCTTTGAGACGAATGTTAATCCGAACAGACGTCGGTCCCGATCAAATGGATGTAAATGATATCTTCGTTAGAGTGGCGTTAATGACTGACACGATTACCACCCGATTTATACAATAAGCAATATAATTGATTTATTCAACAACATACTTAGCTGTGTCATTGTGATAGAAAAACACATTCAAACTACTAGCACATCAGCACATTCAATGTTATTGTATGTCATCACTTTGCAGACTACTGGTACATCAAAAGATTAAAGACACTGGAATTCATTCCAAACCATTATATGCTTTTGGAATAACGACACGACATTTGCGATTCCTTGGAATATAAATCACAAGACTCTCAGTTCTGAATTTGCGAATTTGTAGTCTAGCGATATGTATTGTCTGTTGTATTTTCCTTGTTTAACTTTATTTTTTTATTTAGTTCTAAATCTAGAGTCGTTACAACAACAATGACATTATTTTCCAGATGGATGCCAATGTGCCATACTTCATATCAGATTGACACCATTTATAGTTAGTATGTATATGCTGTACATCTTACGAAAGCTTGAAGTGAAAGCACAATGTGGAAGTAAACAAATGCAGAATAAGTAGTTAAAATGGACTTGCCAAGTTGGGCACTGACCAAACTTTAGCATTGATTAAACGAATATTCAACCTGACCAATTTTATTTTATTATTTTAGAAATTGTCTCATAATGTCAAAGTTTTCTACAATATCCTTCTTTATTTTATACACATTTGATCATGAATGGACACTATTTTATTGGATACATCTGTCCAATCTGTGTTTCCGCAGCGCACACCTAGAATGTTGTTATTTTAAATCCAGCCTAGAACTTCTTTTAACACTTTAAATATTCAAATAATAGTCAACTGATAAAATGCTGGCAATATTTCATTGCTATTAGTAATAAAACTATTGTGTGTAATTTCCTTTTTTTACTTCAAATCTTTGATGGGCCAGAGTATGCGTTTGTGGTGTGTAAACTATCTGCCGAAAATTGCCGATTTTGCCCCTACAGCTTAGCATTTTCTCGGAAATTACAGTACCTATAGCCAAAAAATTATACTTGAGGTTGGTAACATTTTGGACAGAATGCTTTATGATGAGGTTTCAGACAAAGATGGTGTGCAATACGACACCTAACATATCATAGATGGGCAATTCATGTACTTTGTCGATGAAATCTTATACATGAAGGGATGTATAAAAGACGGTATCAGCATACAAATACAAATCTAGGACAATTATACAAAAATTGGTTTGCGCGAGATTTCAGTACGAAAATAAAAAATGTAAAAAAATAAAAAATAAAAATTCGTATTCCGCAAGTTTCGAACTCGCGACCTCTTGTTTAGATGATGAGAGTCATAAAAAATAACGTTCAACATGAAAATGAAAAAGATAAAGATAAAAGTGTCCGTTTGTAAGTGTTCACTGAAAGAAGGATGCTACTTCATTTTCCTAAGAAAGCAATAAATTCACGATATAAAAAATATATGAACTAGACAATTGTTTGACAATAATCCTTCTTTGGTATGTGATTAAAGATGAGGTAAAGTTGGCCAATAATTATTGTTCATAAATATATTCGTCTAAGAAATCATAATAAAGTCATGCAATGCATAATTTGTACTTTCTCTTTTATTGAAAGCAGCTATACTTTGACTTTTTTCTTTCTTCTGAAATAATAGAATAAATCTGGTATTAGAAAAGGTAGTATAACTTTCACTTAATTGCTCTCAAACGAGGGAGTAGACCCACATCCACATATTCGCTATTGAAAATAGAGTGTAAGCTACAAAGTGCAAGTCATCACCTCTAATAAAGTATTCGTTGTGTATACATGAAAGAAAATTAATTTAAAGGTTGTGTTTGTACTTTCAAACAATACAGTTTGGAAACTACATCAGCTACAAATCTATATTATGTTCTTGAGGTCATGACGTGTGAACTAAAAACCAAGTTGTCTTGAACACAACAGCAATATATCGTGGTACATTAATGTTAATCAATCATTAAAATTTTGTGCGTATTTAAAACCTCAAAGTACAGACTCCAAAACATGTTGCTCAGTTGCATACCCTTCTTGTAGTATTGAACAATATCAAGCACGCCAGGTGACATTATGTACCTGGATAACGTTTTCTGTCAACATCTCCATAAAATCTGGAATGGTAATGACCAAATAATCAATAAGTAGCATAGCACAGCATGCACTTTTTACACGAGTGCTATAATTCGGTGATCGGCAAAGCTCACGGTGTACACTTATTGACTGAGAGCGTATTTATACTTGTAAATGTAAAATAACCACAGTAGTAGTTTCGGGGAGGTTCTGGCTCACTTTTTTTCCTCCGTGCAAAAAGTGAGATATGCCCCTTGATGTATGCAAATAGAATATCGGGGTTTCTGGCTCAGTTGTTTGTTTATTTTGTGCCGGAGAGTGTGTTTTACGTGTCATTGTGTATATTATGTACGTTATAGTGTGTTGTATGTATGTGTGTGTCCGATGGCGAATCTGTGAATACAATCGGTGGAGTATCGGTTATCTTCAAAGGGGCACAGTCCTTTCTTGTTGATGAGTACGTAAAGATGTGATTTCGATGGGATTTGCATGTTCTCATGGTACAATAGTGTAGATGTCCATTTAGTGTTTCTCTGTAATGATCGATGATGGCAATTTAACCGACGACAGTTTATTTTACACATTGCATGCAGTGTAGTAATGGGAATTCGTATATTCATTCTCTTTGCGTCACCGATCGCAATTACTTCTGATAAAGTCGTTTATAAGCGTATTACCGGCGTTATTCGACAACGGCAAATTTCCTTCTAGGAGTGGCAACACATTAGGTGAGATAAAATAAACGCACTATCGATGAGCAATGACGATACAAACAAGTTCTGACCTATCATTAACTCGCACGTGTTTAGGAACGGCGTCGAATTCGTGTTAATCGCTGGGACTAACCCTAGTTAGGCTTATATAGATCCATTTATGTTCTGCTTACAAGGCTGGTTTTCAACGCGGGTATTTGTATATTTGTTAATTATTGTTGTTCATGTCGAATGACTCAAACATTGTTCCAACATAAAGACTTATAATCGACATAATTATGTATTTATCCCAATGGAAAATTTCCGTGTTAATTTTGATGACAAACATATTCGATGTTTCCGTTGTCGGCAATAAATCTTATCGATAATATAACCCACTCTGAATCTACACCTTAATAGGCTCAATAACGTTATCAACCCACTCCTCTCTGAACACTTCCGCACGTATATCCATGGTTATTACGCATGTATAAGGAAATCCAGGGAGACGTCTTGAGATTATGGTATGATTGAATATGAACATGTATTTGAGGATAATTTCTGAATCCAGGCGAAACTGTTGAAATATATCCCTAGGAGGTACATATAGTTTAAATCAACCCATACAAATTCACTCAGTAGAAAACCCTCGTAGGCAGTCAACGTCATATTTGCATTGTGTTATGTATAGACCAAGTTGAAATATAATTGTATATGCGCGCGGTAGTCACAATAATAGTCTAATTATGGTCTTTAATATCCATGTTGACATGTCCTTTATGTTTATCTATGCTCAAATAACCCAAGGATACAGACACAACGTCGATCGAAGAAGTGTTGGGTTACTACTTGAAAGGGACTCAGGGGAATATTCAGCAACATGATTAAATAAACGAATAACCCAAATAGATTTTAACGCGTCCAACACAATTGTTAAATATAATTCACCTGGATCCCACGAGTTAATGCCGTTCAGAGCAAAGTGAAACATGTTATTATAATCGTATAAGATTCGTCATAAATAGACAAATGATGACAGCGGACGGGGACAAATGTCATGATACACTTCTCAGCGAGGATGCGGCCAATGCGTAACTGCTTACAAGTTTATCAAGGTCGGCAAATCAAGGAAAACCGACACGACGAAAATCGAGTCGGATCTTACTTCAGAAACGTGTCCTTTGTGGGCAACATAATCTTGACTCGATTAAATATTACATTACATCTAATCGCTGAAGCCAAAATCGCTATGACAAACGCTATTGCCAACCTGGAATACTCATTCACCAACATCAGTATAAGTATATATCAAATGACCCAAGGAGGAATCGTGCTGTATGTTTCTAATATCGATTCCGAATCGATATCGTGCATGATAATTAATTAATACTTAATTATGTCCCTAAAATCATTTACCTTAAGGTGGCTGTTTGTTTTTCAGTCAACTAGTGCGAACAGATTAATCAGATATTACATGTGGATAGGGCAACTATCGCTGATCGGATAATATATATATATATATATATATATATATATATATATATATATATATATATATATATATATATATATATATATATATATATATAAGTCATTACATACCATGGTAAGGTTGATTGCAGGCAATGCTACCGCAGAGTCGAGGTATTATCCAAAATTGTTCTCGAGGCTTATGTCGTTTGCTCGGTATTAATTTCATTTTGTATTTTTGGTGCTGAGTTTCACAGGCGCATTCAACATCAACACGACCTCATATGGTAGTATCAATAATATCATATCATGTTTATTATACCCTAATGATTACTCTCAGCTAAATGAAAGTAAATTGCCATAAACGTCATCGGGATCGCACATAAGGGAATTCAGCAACAATAATGATGTATGTGCGTATCAATAAATAGTAATAGCTTGTAAGCTAATCCTACGGTAACTGATATAATCTTGTCCCACTTGCATTTCCTCAAGACTAGATTCCCGGGTTTCAACGATTTTATGTGGGAATAGTTGCACCCATCCATGCGATACCTCAAACAGAAAAACCGCCCAAGACGTCGACGTAAAATCAGCATTGGCTGTGATTGTGTCGTCGACAAACCCTGTTATATTCAAGGAATCAGCTCTGTCAATATGTTAAATTAATAATGTTGTGGTGAATGTGTGTTTGTGCGTTGTAGTCGTATCGTATTCCTCAGGAAATAACTTGTCAAACTCTTCTAAGACGGTCTTACCTTACTTGCGGTTTTACCGGACAGCAACCTGATTTCCAACACAGTTATCTACAACTGTTCCCCGATCTGAGTATAACATATAAATTCACGATGGTGTCTGTAATACATTTTGCAGAAATTCTCAATGTACGATTTTCAGTGTCGAGATTAAATTTGTATAATCCAGTAAATTGATTTATTTTGCATGGGGGACTATATTTTTATAATCATGCAGCTTTTATAATACGTATATTTTTAGAATGCATATGCATAGGAAAGTTAGCCATTTAACTGAAATATACTGAAAAAGGTTTATTTAGTGTTCCTCCACTTCAAACTGTGGTGCTGCTTTTGCTGGCTCGAATAGATGTTGTGTATCCGCT
This sequence comes from Sinohyriopsis cumingii, assembly GCA_028554795.2. Classification (NCBI taxonomy): domain Eukaryota; kingdom Metazoa; phylum Mollusca; class Bivalvia; order Unionida; family Unionidae; genus Sinohyriopsis; species Sinohyriopsis cumingii. The sequence continues at coordinate 912,468 of JAPYKE020000059.1, read as the reverse complement.
TCTTTGTACGCGGAAATGTCCACTGCGAGTTACTCTTGGAATATACTCCCTTCATGAGTGGGATGTTCCTCTAGACGTTGAGCTGGTACTATCTTTTTAATTTGTGAGCTTATCAAAAATAATTCAAAATCAGTAATACATATGGATTCATGCAGAACATACAGACCTTTTGAATCACTTATCTACTAGCGGAGACAGAGATTCGTGTACATATGGGTTCACCGTTGAACTGATCAATAGCCTGATTAATGAATAACGACAAAACAATACAAAGTTACATAGTTCAGTAGTCACAACAACTTGCGCCACGATGATTGATCGGCGACTTTCTGATCTTGCGGGTACTATTTCCAAGGACGATTAAATAAATATTTATCATTTGCACGACTGGCAATATAAATCGCTAAAGACACGCTGGAGATGCTCGGATGCGTGATATATGTATCAATCAATTAAATTTTGCCACATTTAGAACAAAGTTTAAGTCGGCTATTGAGGATCCCACATGAATACTAATACTAATACTATTACTTAGATATGTGTCAATTGTAATGTAGTCTCACTACCGACATGTACATCAAGACACTCAAAATTCACTGTGTTTGGGTAATTACACAAAATACAACTCGGTGTCCAGATTTTTTCGAGAACAAACATCATTCGTGGTTATATTTAACTTTACAGATTAAATTCGTTCGATAATGCAATAAGTAAACATAATGTGATTTTGGTGTTGATTTGTTTGTTTGTTTGTTTTCTTTTCTGGACTAGACTCAAGTTAGGCGACTCCAGAATATTTAGAACAAATATAATTACACGTACAATTTAAATTAGAACTGCTCTTCACATTGGATATGTATGAATACGTTTGATTTTTCTGCGCCGTTCGTAATCGCGTCAATAAATATCAAGGTGGCGTTAACGGTAGTGTTACAGTCACCCAAAGTATCAAACATGTAAAACACAATGCCTGATTTCATCGCGAACTGTTGATTGGCAAAAGAAGATCGTGGACGACGAAACGTATTTTATTTGCGGCACGTAATAAAATCCACAATTGTATCGTCCGATGAACGTATCATTAATTTATTTTTAAAATATGACAGAGGCGGGTGTCTGTAAATTATCTGACGACGAAGTGATGTTGTCATAGTCTCGTTTCAATACCATTTTCTGTGCCGCTTTGGTTACTATAAATGGGAAAACCCTGCTGTGTGTTATTTGATTTTGATGCATTGCATACATAACAAAGACGATAAAGAAAGCCACTACTTTGGTCTGACAAACATTTAAGTAATATGACCCACGTTGCGATACCTGTCAAGTAATATTATTTTTGAAGTTGGTTATATAATTTTACCTCTCTGTGGTACATTAATTACATGTCACCATGTTAGATCTTTTGATTTGCATAACTGAAAGAGATACGGCAAGTAACAACATCGATACCAATCACGCCACCAATGACACCTCTGCTGGCAACACCGACAACAACAACAAACACGAGCCATAAGAAGGAAAAAGCACTGGCGACGCCAATACTGCTACAAAACATAATTTCGTCGGGGACTATACAATATATGTCTTCGTCGCGTTTACATTTGCAGTAGTTGTTGCTGCAGTATAATTACTTTCATGTTTAATGCACAGGAGCAAAGTCAATATTCCCAGAGATAAATGTCCAATACCACGAGAACCAGTTAGGTACTATCATGATATGTAATAATGGATAAATCTAAAATAAACTGAAGCAAGCTAAACACAAATAGAAATCGAAGAGAAGAATTGCTAGCAGATGTACTAACATTATTCCTATATTTTCTCTCATTGTCGAAATTGGTACCTGCTCTGATGATCTTATTATTGGCCAAAAAGATATTTAATGTCACGACAGACCCTATAAAAATGATACTGAGATAATTGGTGGTGGCGGTGAGGTTTTATATATGGTAATATTTATCTATTGTGAGATGTTACTCCGGTGGTTTTTGCAAAACATTCGCGCGGTAATTTCGTGATAACTGTTGTCATGGTTGGTAATAACAATTGAAGATATGCCACTAATCTAACGATAACTTTTAAAGGGTGTTATCAACGGAAGAGCACACATGATCCACGTAAATTAGAGATGAACCTTTCCAGTATTAAAAGCATTAAGGTATTTAAAAAGAACGATAAACTGTGCCACTTGGAAACTTCAAGCATGAAATCAAAACAAGGTTAAATGAAAACATAACTATTCTATGAAAAAAAAAGACTTTGAGTATAATGTATATAGTATTTTAAATTCAAATTATAATTTATATTGTAAGGAACACAATCTAAGAATCACTTCAAGAAACTGGCTTCGACTACAATAACAGATGTAGAATTAATTGTTTGATTGTATGTTTTTTATATAGGTTTAACGCCATTTGCAGCATAATATAGGCTTTACGTGACGGGCGGTATAAATGATGGAGGAAAAACCCGGGGAAACCCCGGGAAAACCACCGATATACGAGAAGCTACTGGCAAGCCTTCTCACATACTCACATTGGCCAAGCCCGAGACGCAGAACCACGCAGACAGACGTGAGATAGCAGTGATCAGCAACGGTGAGCGCTTTAGACCACTCGGCCCCAGTATGACCTCAGATCGGCACCACTTTTTATCATAGTAAGTATCTTAGTGAACATGTCATGTTAACATCACCATTCATTCAGCAGTAGTGTGTGTGATTAGGATTTTTAACGTAGCTTTAACAAATGTTTAGTCACATTTCTATTATGTCTGCAGTGTGGCAGTTTATAGTGATGTCTAGCACAGGAGCATCATGCTGCCATTCAGCAGTAGCGAAGATGACAATATTTAAAAAATGGCCACCGTTGCCAGAAATTCAGTTATATCTATTATATTGCAGAATTTACTGTCTAGTATGCAGTTAAAATAATACTTAATTTTTAATTTGTTCCTATAATATATGTTTATATGATTACTTTAACGTGGATTATAAAGAAGGTACAACCTGACTCGTTTCCTTTTATTTGTTTTAGAACTTATCTCATTATGTCGAGGTTTCCTCTGATATTCTTCTTTATTCCATCCACATTTGATCTTGTATGGGTAATATGGCATTCGATACATTTGTCCAATCTGTGTTTGAGCATCGCACACCTAAAATGTTGTCTTTGTACCTGGAAGTACTTTTGACAATTGAAATATTCAATAAACAGTCAGCTGTTAAAATATCAGCAATCATTTATTGTTATAAATTTTAAAACTATTGTGTTATTTCATATTTTAAGATCAGTGACGTGTCGGAGGATGCGACTGTGGTGCATATAGTATCTGCTGAAAATTGACGATTTTGGACCTACGGTCTAATGAGGGATAACGTTAAGTAGCGACCTGGATTGTCTAGGAAAATCACAGTACCTACCGCTAATACATTATAACTTGATGTCAACATTTTGGAGAGAATGCTGAGATTGCAGATCAATCTGGTATGCAAAGTGACTCCAAACGTAACAGAAAGGGACAACCCATGTACTATGCCGATAAAATCTCATATATGCTGGGAGTAATACAAGACAGTATCAGCAGACAACTACAAATGTAAAACAATTATAAAAGACTGGGATGAGAAAGATCAAAGAACGTTTCAACATGAAAATCAAAAAGGTAAAATTAAAAAATCAAAAGTGGTATGCTTTAAGTTTCGAACTCACAAGCTCGTGTTTGACATACATTAGTCATAAAAGATACTTTCAATATAAATTCGAACTCGAGATTTCTTGAGAACGTTTAAACATAAATCTAAAAAGTAACAAAATAACGCAATAAACCATTGGGATGAGTTTAAAAGGAAGTTTAAACATGAAAAAATAACAAACATCAAATTAGATGCAGCAACCTTGATCTAGCGAGTTCTTTTTGGACAAGCGAGAGTGATAAAAGAAAGTTTCCACATAAAAAATAAAAACGGAAAAACAACAATAATAGAAATGGGATGCTGCGAGTTTCCGACTCGGGACCTTGTGTATGGCAGGCGTTAGTCATAATGAAAGTTTCAGTATAAACAAATCGGGTGCCGTGAATTCCGAACTGACAACATTTTGCTTGGCAGAAGTTAGTATCAAAGAACGTTAGTAATTAATGGGGGAACCTTGCTTCTTCTAGCGTTTCAACATAAAAAAGTAAGAAAGCTCAAATTAAAAACTTGGGGTGAGCGAGTTTCAAAGAAATATTCAACATTAAAATTTAAAAACAGATAAAAACTATAACACGATTGGGATTTCACGAGTTAAAAAGGAAGTTCAAACATGAAAAATAAACAAACAACTTATAGGATGCTGCAATTTTCGAACTCGTGAATTCCTGTTTGAAAAGTGGCAGTCATAAAAGAAAGTTTCCACTTAAAAAAGAAAGGAAAATAAATAATAATACAACTCGGATGCCGCGAGTTTTAGACTCGGGACCATGTGTTTGGGAGGCGTTAGTCATAATGAAAGTTATACTATAAACAAATGGGGTGCCGTTTATTTTGAACTGAAGACCTTTTGCTTGGCAGACGTTAGTATAAAATAACGTTAGTAGTTAATGTGAGCGAACCTTGCATCTTCTCGCGTTTCAACATACAAAAGTAAAATAAACTATTAAATTAAAAGAATGGGATGAGCGAGTTTCAAAGAAATATTCAATATTAAAAGTTAAAAATAGATACAAATTATAATCAGAATGGGATGCCGCGAGTTTCTTGCTCGTTATCTCGTGTTTGGCACACGAAGTCAAAAAAGAAAATTCCAACATAAAAATAAAAAGTTTATAAAAAGTAAATTGGATGCGCGAGTTGAAAAAAAAAGATTAACACCAAACTATAAGAAAAGTAAACAAGAGAGCCGCAAAATGCGATGTGCGATTTTAAAAGACCATATGCACTTACAAATTAAAACTGAAGCAACAATATAACATAAAAGTAAAATTAATATCTCTCGAAGTTCGAACTCTCGACTTCTTGTTTGCCAAGCCGGACATACATACACACAGACGAATTCGTTTATTTATATATAAGATTCCAGTTGTTAAACGAAGAATTTCAAGTATCCTTTAGTGAATATTATGGGGATAGTGGTTCCGGACTGGAACCCCATTTGGTTTAATTTTCCTCTTGATTTTGCTTAATAGTTTGCAACATTATGCGAGTATGAATAATCGATCATTCTGGCATATTATATCAGTCTTTAAAGTACTGTGTAAGGTCATGAATATGAATAGGATATCGGGCACATGTACTGGTAGGGAATGCATAATATAACATATTGTTTGATCATTTCGAATAACTGGTACAAAATCTGTTATGCACATTTTCAGTATGAATTTAATACTGATATCCAAACAAATTGTATCGTGACATAAATTGGAGAGACGATTTTTCAGAATACCTTAATTTATAATAACAGTACATTGAGTTTAGTCATTAATAATATTGAAACCTGTTTCTCCACAAGCTGAACTTCTAGATATTTGACAGCATCTGCACAATTAACAATATCACAATCAGTTAGTATGGTAAATTGTCAATTATGGCAACTATATATATATATATATATATATATATATATATATATATATATATATATATATATATATATATATATATAGTTGCCATAATTGACAATATATATTGAAAGGTCAACATTAAAAGACTTATAATGCAATTGTTTATGTTTCCTATGTTACATAGATTAATTATATACAATGCAGATCAAAGTAGACACGTCCTCAAAAACTATTAATATACATTGATTATATATAACGAAACACCTTCTTCGATACCCTACTTATCTTAACACGCCTAACTCTATGAGACATTATCAAATCAAATGGGTTGAAACAAGTCAATAGAGGATAAAATAATCTGAAGCCAGGTAGTGTTAGATATTTATAGACCAATGTTTGAAGACTAAACATGCTAATATGGGCGAGTACCCTTTCCGAAAACCAGTTTGAGCTTCATACATTATCCCATTTTCACTTGTCCATGCAGTCAGTCTTTATTCAAGACGTTCTTATTTAGCACAACGATGTGTGAAACGCCATGACAATTATTGGGATAATTTAATACAGTTATATTGGTGTTTTATTTTTACATATAATAAATTGTAGCCCCACATGCTTGCCAGAAAGAAACGCAGAATTAGGTAAGTGGGTCATTATTGGAGTAGTTTATGTCACATAATGTTTTAATATCTCATTAAACATACCCCAGAGTAATCACGTATATTGAAAAGTATTGACACTTTATACTAACTCGACACTTTCATTGAAACATTGTTACTATACAACTACTTTGCTAGAGATAAACTCATTGTTCCTGATTAAATGCTAATATATCTCAATTGGTCTCGAAGCAACAAAAACAGTGCAGGTGTCATATTTTGTGTGGCCCCATCTTTGCTTTTGGGAATACGCATCGCGTATGTTTTGTTGAATATGCTAAGAAAATAAAGTGTTTCCGGTATTTCTAAATTTTTATCCGGGCACGAAAACACGTTTCATGGTTACCTCTTCCTTCTTGTGACCTTGAATTTTGTGATAAAACAGACAATGTTAGCCACATTATATATTTAGAACAAGAAAACCACTAATTATCATCTAAATTTATTGAACAAACGATGCTACTTCTTTTCAGTAGAAAACAGTACATGATCGATATAGAAAATATATGAATTAGACAAGCGTTTGAAAATAAAAATAATCCTTCCGATGGTAAAATATGAGGAACATTTGGCTAATAATTATTTTTTGTAAATATTGTCGTCTTAGAATCATGTAATAACTGTAGGTAATGCATGATTTTTACTTATTTACTGAAAGCAGCAATAATTGTACTTACTGTTCCTTTTTTCTCTCTTTCTTCCTGAAAGAAAAGTATAAATCTGATATTAGTCAAGATGAAATGTCTCACATTTTTGCTCTCAAAAGAGGGAGTAGATACTCAAGCACATATTCATCAATGAAAATCCAGTGTAAGGCATGGCAATATTATATACAGTATGATGCATAATTGACATTTCGCTATAAAATCCTAAAACTATCAATACAACGTAGGATAGTGGCAATAAAATAAGCCATCGACAAAATTGTTGTTCCATGACTAAGAAATGTTTGAGCACACGAACTAACATTAATTTAAACGTTGTGTCTGTACTTTCAAACAATACAATCTGGTCACGCACATAAGCCACGAATATATTTTTTGGGTTGTTGAATCATGATGTGTGAACTAAAAATCCAGTTGTCTTGTACAAAACAAAATGTCCACGTGATATATTAATGTCAACCAATCATCCAACTTGCGTGCACATTTAAAATCTTAATGTATAGACTCCGAATCAGGCTACTAAACTACTTTCCCTTCCTGAAGTATTGACCAATATCAAGCACATCGGGTCACATTATGTATCTGGTTAAAGTTTTATGTCAACTTCTCCATAAAGCTTGAAATGGCAGTAACGATTAATCAAAAAGTGACATAGCATAGCATGCCCCTTTTAAAGGGGTACGATAATTCGATGGTCGATAAAGCTCACTGTGTACACTTAGTGACTGAGAACGTATTCAAACTTGTAGACATATAAAACTGCAGTATTATTTTAATAGGGGTTCTGGCGAAATTTGTTCGCGTGAAAAAGTAAGCGACATACCCTTGATATGTACAACTAGGGGGTGGGGTTTCTGGTTGTTTTGTTTGTGCGTGAGAGTGCGTGTTTTCTGTGTCAGTGTGTTTATAATATATATTATTATATTTTTGGTATAAATTTGTGTATCCGATGACGAATCTATGAATACCATAGGTAGGGTGTCGTTTATCATCAAAGGAGCACGTACTGCTATGCTAATGTGTAACGTAGAGATGTAATGTCGATGAGATTGGAATGTTCTCATAGTGTAACAGTGTAGATGTAATTGTAGTGTACTTGTTGTAATATTCGAGCAAACACACGTCCGTCTTAAGACAAATAGCGTGGTAATCTATGAGGTTTTGACACACACATTTTGTCATAGCGCGCGTGTTCGTAGATATTCATCGTCGGTGATGCTGGATAGATTTAAGCTGGAATAAAATGCGTCTTTGGGTGGCAGAAAGGTTCCCAATGTAGTATAACTATATTGGACAAACCGTTCAACAAATATCTAAACGTATGAGGCGACATAGACATCATATATATCAATCATTTTCATCTCATGTTACCGTACATTTTAACGACAGTTACCGTCCTTTGTAAGATATCTCCTTTAGACCTTTTGGTATAGCTGATTCTAAGATGGAACGTCTGCTAAAGGAAACCTACTGGATTCGCCGTCTTAATACGGTATATACAAAATATCTCAATTCCAGTACGACATTCATCAATCGTTTTTAAAAAAAATATTATGTGTTATGTTCTTTAAACTATGTTAGAACAGGTTTTTGAATTATGTCCCCTGTTTACAAAATACTTTTGTACTATTCTAACCTACACAATAACTTACATAGTGAAAGTATATACTAATATAATAAAACAGTTAACTAATTCTTTAAATAAGAAGAGGCATAGAAAATAAATGTTCAATATATTTTGAAGTTTTATGCACATCAAATGTATATATATGTGTGTGTGTAGTGTGTGTGTATGTTTGGGTTCTGATAAAATATTGAACATTTAAAAAATGTTGCGTGGATTTATTTTTAAACGTTCAACATATCGTGCTCGCTTCACACGGCACCACTTCGTTGAAAGATCATATAGGCTTGATAACGTGTGAAGATAATCATCGATGTCATGCTGCTGGTGAACAAAGGTTTATATGATTTCAAATAGCTCGTATGAGATATGATTTCCTACAGTAACTTGCATCATCGCTTATAGTAATTATCTCGGCGACTCACTAGGCGTATCTCTTCTGTATCAAAGGCACTATAATACCATGTCTGGCTCCAGGACAATACACATACATAAATGTTCATGAATATATGCAAGACAATTAAATAAGTCGTGAGTAAGTAAGGAAATTTTGCAATGTGTATTAACGACGCGGCTAAAAACTGGGATATTATCCGTTATAATTACACCGCCAAGGACTAATTCTAATGGTGTACTACCTACATTGATAACTGAGAGTACTTAAGTTTGTTTATAAAAGTATGTATTCGTATCGAAACTAATCATTCTTCCTCGTTAACTTTGTCAGCCATGGTTGTATTTTATTTGATATTTATATGCCTTGTTAATGATGTGGAATATTGAATTCTACCCTTGATTAGTCGTATCGATCAGAGCATGATTTTATCCGGTGCTCATTCTTTACAAAATGTGTCCACCGTGTCGATGTTTGTTTCTGTTTTTGTAGAGTTACATTTTTATCATCGAAGAGAAAATTCGTCATTTTCTTCTCGAGTTTGTTATGAACAATATGCCGTATTTCTCTTCTAACATATCATTTTCGATATTTATCGACTCTAATGTGGTGGAGAGTGCAAAGCGTTCGTTTGCAACTTCGGCACAAGCAACAACACATATGTTGTTCATTTGTCTGCGTCCTAGTCCGCTTTGTGGCATTTTTATTTATCCATTAGTTGTATTTAAAAATCAATTTATTAATGCTATTTCAACATTATTCAATACGAAACTGACGTTACCAAAGCATGGGAGGATGTATTATTGTATAAAATATCAACGAGGGACTATATGTAAATAATTGAGAACTACCCCATACATTATCCATAAACGTGCAGAGTAATGAAAAACATTTATTGAACTTGCGTTAAGGTCCTATGTCGTTGATTTTGATTTAAAAATGAGTTTCCACGCGGAAAATGTAAATGCTTTGCTTTCATCCACGCGGTTGTAGCGGGCATTATTCAAACAATAGTTTATAAATTGCTTCAATGGAATTTCCTAACATTACATCGATTACATGTACGGAATAAATATTTTGATGTGGTATTTTGATTTATTTGGCTACCGAATTGTATAGTTCCAATTAGAAATGGCAAACAAAACCAAATCTAAATAGTATGCTAGCAAATAAAGCCATGTCTAAATCGATAACGATAAAGAATAGAAACGTGCCATCATGTTTTAAAACATTTCCCGCTTGCATTTGCAATTGCTACAAGATATGATGAAAATATTTCAATGATCACGATCGCATAATATTCTATTGTTGTTGTTGTTGAGTTTAATTATAGTGGCTGCGCACAATTGCGCATGTGCCACTTTTTTCTGACTGCACAGCAGCCTGATAGTTGTTCCTGGGGAAGGGAAATGTGCCACCTCCCCCAGGCTTTTATGGGTTCAAGGAACCCTGATAGCTTGGACTCAATATGTGGGTAATTAAAGGTCACTTACAGTTGAATAGTTTGCTGTCATTAGAGGGAAGGAGAGCTCGGGAACGGTCCTGGCTGCTTCATATCGCTTGCTTCTTGTTGCATTTGTCTGGTGTTTCTTGCGTTTTTTTTTTTTTCGTTTGTTTTTTTTTTTTTTTTTTTTTTTAAATGGTCTAAAAAGGGGTGTTAGTTCTATGCTTTGTGTAGATGATGTTAGTAGAAATCGTGTATGAATAGAGATTTTCAAGGTTATTATGGTATTACTAGTCGAGTGTTTAGGGTGTGCTTCCTACGTTATGTTATTTATAAGTTTTTAGATATTTCCTGTTTAAGTTATTTATTTATTAATGTTTTCAGAGATTGAATGTTACTTATACTTCATTTAGCAAGAGACCGGAGTCCTAGCCGATTACACGGTTCGCTAAGGACATCTTGGACCGAGTCCTATCTGATTACTCGGTTCGTTAAGGAAATCTAGGACATCCGATTTTGCGGTTTCATTAGTTTTTGATAGGTGTTTCGTAAATGAATTATGTATTAATATTCTTATAAAATTGAATGATATGTTATGGGTTTTATGTGGGGGCTTCTAAATGTATTTGGCTAGTTACTGGGTCTTTTGGTTTTGTGAGGATAGCAATTATATTTTGTTTATAAGTCCTGCTGAGTCTATGAATTTATTTATATTTTTATATGCTGATTGCTTATTTTTATTAGAGTCCATAAGTATCTCTGGGTATGTGTGTGGTGATCCTAGCGGGTTGATATTTTGGGCATATATTGAATACGTGGTGTAGATCTTCGGTGGTGCGGCAGTTAAAGCAGTTAATTTTTGCTGGTTTGGGTCATATAAACCTTCCAAAACTGCTTGCTAGTTTAATTTTTCCAGTTATTATCATGTTTATCGTTTTTTGTTCTCGATAGGTAATCTTTGTTAGCTGTATGTTCCTATCTACGGTTTTTGGGGTTTCATGGTGCTTTTTACCTTTTGTGGAGGAGTTCCAAAAATTGTGCCATTCTTGGCCTATGTATGTTTGTGCGAAGTTTAGTGCTTCTGTAGAGCTATAGTTAAGCTTGATAGAGTTTTGATCTCCTAGTTTGGTTTGGGCAACTTTGTCTGCTGTTTCGTTGCCAGAGATTCCATTGTGCGACGGTATCCACATGAGCTCGACTAACTGATGCGCTGTGGTGATATCGTTGATTAATTGGCATGCTCTGTCAAGGAATTGTTCCCTAGAGTGTGTATTACGATTTTGGATCGATTTGATAACGCTTAGGGAAAAAGCTTATAATGACTGCTTTAGGTATTTGGTTGTCTTTTATCAGAATTTAGCAGTGTAAATGGATCAATAGTCAGGTAATCTGGATCCCGTTTGTATATTGAATTCAGGGATGAATATTGCTGCTGCTGTTCTTGGTGGGTTGTTTGTTTTGACTTATCGGTATATATTTTAACATAGTCCGGGTACTTTTGGTTGATTTCGTTTACCAGTACAGGTTTTAGTAAGTTTTCTTGTCCTTCTTTATTGCCTAATTTGGTAGCTTCAATGTTATTCTTTGGTTGTTTTTGTAACCATTGTGATTTGTTCTGGTCTGTATTGTTTGTTACCTGTTTTTTAGTAGAGGTATCTTTTCTCTTAGTTCAAGGATTACTTTGCCACTTGATGTGGTGTGTATGACTTTGGGTTTGAAGATAACTTTACACTTGTTTATAGTTATTTTGGTGGGATGGTTGTCTGGGTGGGTATCTAATCGAATGGAGTATCGGAGGAGCAGTTCTTGCCTACGAAATGTTAAGGGTAGTTCTCCTGTTAGTGTTTGTAGTTCTTCTAATGATGTTGAGGGGAGTGTTCCAGTGTATAATAGTACGGCTTTTCTCTCGATAGTGTCAAGTGTTTATTGTAAAGGTTGCTTAGCCGAGTTATATGCTTGGCAACCTTAATCCAGTTTTGATCTAATTAGGGTTTTATATATCGTGAGGAGGGTTTCCCGGTTGGATCCCTAGTCAGTCCATGTGATGTTCCTGAGTAAACTGAGATCTTTGTTACAATTCTGGGTGAGTTGTTCAATGTGCTGTTTCCATGTGAGGTGGTTGTCAAATAATATTCCATGGAATTTTACTACTGTTACCTATTTGATTAATTGATTTTGTAAAGAAGTTTGGAATAGACAGGATTGTTATGTCGTTTTGAGGTGAATATGATTGCCAGTTTTTTCATGAGATATGTTGAAACCCCATTTGTCCACCCATCTCCCTATGTTGTCTAGGCTCTGCTGGATTTATTGGCAGGATTTCCATTCCTCCATACGCCACTATCATCTGCAAATTGTGACAAGTTTTTTATGTGTGTGTGGAGGCTGCATTGAGGCCAAGGTAGCTTACCATTAGGTTAAATGGTAGGGAACTTATTACACTGCATTGCGGCGTTCCATTCTTCGGAATGGGTGTTGCCTATTCTTGTGGTAATTTTCCGGCCTGAGAGGAAATCGCCAATCCAGTTGAACAGGCGTCCAGTTATTACAAGTTGGTTTAATTTGGCCATTAGTCCATTGGTCCATACTAGGTCGAACGCTTTTTCTAGGTCTAGAAAAAACCGCTATGAGGTTGCGGTCGGTTTTCCTATGTGCGTTAACAGCGAGTTTCATGTCTGTTTCCAATCTGAGAAGTTGGTCAGTGGTGGACCGTTTGTTCCGAAAGCCACATTGATTTATTGAGAGTAGGCTATTTGTTTCTAGTTGGTGTATTAACCTATTTGCGAGTATTGTCTCTATTATTTTGCAAATATTGTTTGTAAGGGAGATAGGTCGGTACGAATTTAAGTCTTTGTTCTATTTACCTAGCTTGGGAATTGGTATTACTATGGCCTGTTTCCATTTGGTGGGTAGTTGGCCTTTATCCCATATCCTATTAAAGAGTTTGATTATGGCTATTGTTATATTGATAGGTAGTTTTTTTTATAAATAATGTAACCTAACTGAACCTTACAAGGGGATGCTTCTTTTTTGGATCGTAGGGCTATCTCTCATTTATTTACTGTGATGTCGCTGTTTAGGTGAAATTGTTTTGTTCCTTGGTCTTGAAACATTTGAGGTTGGGTTTTCTCCATTATTTGTTTGTGTTCTTGAAAGTTTCTGTTGTGGTTATTGTTGCTACTCATGCTCGAAAATTGTTTCGCTATGTGGTCTGCCTTATCTTCATCTGTTATGTCATTTTAAAGTTTTGTGACTGTGGTAGTTGCTTTCCCTTTAATGAATTTTATCTTGTCCCTCATTTGTTTTGAGTTTGGTTTAGACTCAGTTTAGAGCAAAAGGTTTGCCATAGATTAATTTTAGCAGTTTTTTAAAGTTTGTTTTAGTGTTTTTTCTTTATCTTTATATTGCTGGAAGTATATATAATTTTTGGTGAGTTTATATTTACTTAAGGCCCTTTTTTGTCTTTATGTGCTATAGTGCACTGTTTAGTAAACCATCGTACAGGGTTTTTATTTAGGATATTAGTTGTCTTTGGGATGCATCGGTTAGCTGCCTCTATGATTGTGTCTGTTATGTTATCATAATACATGTCAATATTTGGGCTTTCTAAGTTATCTGGATTTACTCTAGCTAGTAATAATTGGAATTGGTCCTAGTCTGCCTGTTGGTACCTCCATTTAGGAGGGGTTTCGTTTGGAATGTGTTGAGTTTTGTTTGAATATTGATTGTGATTGGGAAATGGTCACTTCGTAATGTATCCACCAATTTGTGATTTGAGCAAGTTTGGGGTAGCTATAGTTAGGTCTATGGCTGAGAGAGTGCCATCCTCAGGGTTTAATCTAGTGTTCGACCCGTCATTTTAGATAACTAGATTTTTCTCAGTTATCCATTTTTGAACCATTTTCTCTCTTTGATCTTTCTTTTTACCTCCCCATAATGTACTGTGTGCGTTGAAGTCGCCACAGATAATTAGATTGTTGTTATTGTCATTAGTGATTGCCCTTAGTGAGATTAGATTGGTAGGGCAGAAGGTACCCCCTGGGTCGTATGCATTTATTATTTGAATGTTTGTGGTTCCTATATCTATCATTACTGACATTATTTCGGTGCTATTATTGATGTTTAGGTAAGGGGTTACTTCTATTATTTCATAGTAGATTAGTGTATCTATCAAAATAATTTATACTGTTTCATATGCCAATCAATGGAATTTTCATATAGAGTGATTTTGATATGCAAATTATATTCATTCCTATATAAAATCAGCTTCTGAAAAACTACTGAGTTCATGGATTTGTTGGAATTAGAGATCATTCGGAAGGTGATATTCTCCAAATTATTCATTGGAATTATTAACTTGCTCAATGACTTTTCATACTGAAATATATTAATTTTTATATTCTTACATGCATTCAAAGATCTTCGTGTTACAACTTAGGAATGTATAACTTCCTTTTTGGAAAAATATAATACAGAAGCAGATTAACTATACAACGTTTTGTAACTAATTCCTGTTTCCTACGTGATTTTACAATGGTGATGATGAAATGAAAGAAAAGGGGCTTTTGATCCCTTAGATCTTCTCATACAAACATACTCATACTGAAGAAATATTAAGGAATTTCGAAAAGGATTATGCAGTTTCTAGTACACTTCGCAATGGAATTACTAAATTAAGTATTTCTGTTATAGAAAATTGTTTGTATGTAATATGCATGTATGTACTACAAAATGTAGTATGTGTTTTCTGACTCAAGTATAAGAGTATCATATTACAGGATAACGTTATGTGACTTTACATGGCATTTTTTACATTTAAACTTAAATGAACAAAATAAATTGTAGGAGACATGAATTGACGACATGATAGTTCTTGGTAAAAGATAAGGTGCATTTGACGCAAAGTTTTCTAACTAAATGCACCCGTCTTGGCAATAAAAAACAACAGTATCCGATGCATATTTTGTACTTATTGGCTGAATGCAGTCACATAAATACTCACTTTTTTGTTTCTCCCTTTTTCTTCCTGAAAGAATATAATAAATGTGATATTAGAAACCACACAATATCCCAATTAATTTCTCTCATACTAATTTTTTCGCGAATGCACATACTGTCAAATACAGTTTATGCCATTATTGAAGCAGAGTTATCGGCAATACTTATCGATTGAAAAACTAATATATTATAGTGATTTTTCGTACTTAAATCTCTGCATTTAAACTTTCTGTCCTTTTCTTTATCCGGAAGAGATACATATTAAGAAAGCGCAGAGCTTTTCGGCACACAATACTTTCTAATTGCTTAGTGAAAGTGTAACGTTGGCGCGTGGACACAAACAAATAGAGACATATATCGTTAATAATAACTGATCGATTGTACCGCTGAACATAATAGCACATATTATGGCAGACATGCGCGACATCGATTATGCACTTTCAATAGTATCTGGTTTGCACTTGTTTCACTACTTGCGATCTCAAAATATTGATATAATTTGGCTGGATTGTCACATATACCGATGCAAGACAAACATAATATGGGCACTAAAATGTATGCTCGTGAAGGTAAACAGATAAATGGAAATATTTCTATTGTATTTTCAGAATAGTATCACGTTTTTAAAGAATGCTTATTTGCTCTAAACCTTTGTTTCACCGAAATCTACAGCTAATCCATATCTGTATGACACAACAAGCAATACAGCCGAACGATTTTTTGGTATTGTTATAATCGTCACCTTATACGTATTTTTGATCGATGCATGACAAAAATGTGTTTTGTGCAGGTACTCGTGTGGACATTATTCCAAGGCAAACTAACGCAAATGATTATTACATCAAGTTTCCTCTCTGTCTTGACAAAGAAAAGCGACAAGAACTACATATATTTATAAATAAGACGATGCTGTTCTTAATATTTAAGTGCAAATTGTAAACACGATACCGTTTTCAGTAGATGATCCGCGGTGGAGAAATGACTATTAGACAAGCACGAAACTTTTTTTGTATTTTTCAAAATGGCTTGTTTTATACGTAAATTTCTGCATTTAATATCCTAATATCGCTTATCGCTGAGAGGAACGATACAAGAAAACCGTACCGTGCACTCCCTAAAGTTTGTTTTGAAAAGTAGGCAGATAAAATGAAATGTTTTCAGAACAGTATGACTGTCAGAAAGGGCTAGCATCTACCTATTTCTGCTAAAACTTTAAATGTCATGCTTTATTTATTTGTAAACCCATGACATTTTCTTCAGAAAAAGGGAATACAGCATTGATCAAGTACATGGCTATAAGACTATTTCCATACGTTATAATAATGGTCACTGATATAGATGGGAGGGTGTTTGTGGTATCCAGTCATTATGATGATTAGGTAATCGGTCTTTAGGAGATGGTTGACGTCGGTGTTATTGCCCGGATCTAGTATCCAGTAACATGACATATGAAGTTAAAGGATTGAATACAAGAGATCTGAGCAGGGATATCAAACATATCAACACGAGCCCTTGTATGTAAACTTGAAAATTTTAATAAATTATATAAACTAAATGAAACTTAATACAACATTTAAACGATTTACTTTCTCTGAGAAATAAGGACAGAAAATATATGTGAAATTCAATTATTCGTTTTGTCGTACCTATAAAACCTATTTCATCATACAATCGAGCGACCTGATCAAACTCAGATTGCCGTCATCTCAACATAATGTTTGCTCTCGACTCTTTCCAAACGACTATTGATGACCAGTCAGCACTGTTGCATTGAGCTTCCCCCTCTCTCTCTGTATACAACCTCTTTAGATCTTCAACCGTAAATTGGTTGTACACTGTGCCAGTTTCCACTGTGCAGTAAGTACATGAATGGAAATACTCTTCCTTCAAATACAATGTAATGAAGAACCTGAATAGGTGTCAAGGTTTCCCTTCTGAGATCGAACAATATGTCAGCTCTTTATTCAACAGAACTAAGATAGCATGGTCATTTCGCAACGTCACACACACACACACACACACACAAACACACACATTGTCCTTTCCTGCAGTTACTTCCATTTCGAACTGAAACCATGACATAAGTAGACTTCGTCGATGAACTGTTACATCCCGCTTTGAGCTGTGCGTTACTAGCTGAGTTCTGACGGCTATCACACGCCGACCTCTCGTTCACAAGAACACACACCTCAATTACATATATGGAATAATGGACTTTATGTCTTGTCTTATCTTAATTATTAGCTAATTAGCGATTCATTTTAGTACATATCCCGACTTTTCCAGACATAGAAATATCAAGTCTTAGTATATTTGATGCATATCACATAATTTAATTATCAAATGCATGTCAGAGCACATGCATGAATTCATACTTTATGTGATTTCAATTACCTACAAATCGCCTAATCCAAACCAATGAAATACACTATGACATTCCTCAAATCCGTGAATTATGTAACTTTCAATACCAAGCATGCACGATTATTTCCGAACTGAAAGAAAATTTTAATTATGAATTTAATTTTTTTAAAAATCATTATCCGCCCTCTCCCCCAAACAACAAGTAAGGTTAACATCACAAACTATCAAGTTATTGCTGGTCTATCCCATAAGTCAATATTAATGGTTGTGTCTTACCGTAACCAGGACGAAATTTACGACCAAAATATATACAAGCGTTTGCACCATTAATATTTAGTTCCTGTTCGAAGTAATGATGAAATGTGTTTTTGTGCATGGCAGGTGTGGACATTGATAAAAGCGAAGCTAACATAATTCGAAATAACTAGCAAAGCTGCGTGTTTTGCTTTCATTATAGTGTTTGATAGTTTATAATGTACATGCTTTTTACCAGTAATATATACTTTATTATAAGTGAGACACGGACGTTTTCTTTTCATAACGGTACTTTATTTTGAAAAAAAGAAACAATTGGTTGTAGGAGATAATCATGCTAGAACTTGTGGGAAACATGTTCATACCAAATAATAAACTAAACATGCGAGGTTAGAAAATTATTCCGTTTATAAATGAACGGCTTGATCTACGAAATATATGTTTATTAGTTTCTGAATACTATTAATACGTTGATTAGTTAATACATTTTCAAATGCTAAAATGGCATTCCAGTTAATGGGCATTTTGGAGTAGAAAATGAAAATTATACTTCTTGTGTTGTGAAAACACGTTCGCTAATGCGTTGTACATATTCAAGTTGAAATGGAAAGAACAACTCTATCTTTAATAGTATGTCCATTTTAATTATTCGTATCTCAATGTTATAAGAAGGTTGATTACTTCGCATATGTCCCAATGGTCATGTATCGATCTTCTGATGTGACCTTCTACGATCCGCTAATGCTTTTGTCAATATAATTACACAAACGTCCTTGATATAAACTCAATGGCACTATTCATGACATAATGCATTACCAATTAGCTTTAGAAGAAATGATTCCACAACACGAACAGATTTTCTCGTGTTTTTGGTGTCATGCC
Source organism: Sinohyriopsis cumingii (assembly GCA_028554795.2). Lineage (NCBI taxonomy): Eukaryota > Metazoa > Mollusca > Bivalvia > Unionida > Unionidae > Sinohyriopsis > Sinohyriopsis cumingii. Next base: position 893,642 of record JAPYKE020000059.1, on the reverse strand, counting down.
GTGTGTGTGTGTGTGTGTGTGTGTGTACGGAAACGGCACAAAAACGAGGAAATCAGTGTGAATACAAAGCAACAGACCGGGGACACACCTCGAAACGGGGACGTCCCCGTTTTGTAATGTCGACTTAAATGGAATGCCAAGGCCTTACTTAATGATACAAACTTTAAAATAAGTGTATCTGAGCATGTCCACATATTTTTTATATTTTTCACATTATGCTATACACAGCAATACACACGTCCCACTCGACTTAGAACCTCGCGTGTATCAGTCGGAGAACTGCGTCCCCGTTTACGCGGTAAAAATTCTCACTGTTGTGCTGTCGACTTGCTCACTTTGTTTCCAAATTACTGACCAAAGATGGCATCAAGAAGAGCTAACATAATTTAAATCATTTATATAAACATAGACAAAGATATATATGATATGTTTTCTATTTTAATACAGAGAGGAAAAGCGATATACATATTTAGTAATGGGTAGTACAACGTTATAACACATTTCACCAAATTAGATTGGGAACCAAGAAAACTGAATATAATGTTTCATGCAGATATTATGCACATTTTTTTTTGGGACAAGAGATTCTAGCAATTCATCTGTGCCTGTATATTTTTTCTCCTATTCAACTCTGAGCCATGCACATTTAGATAAGAAATACACTGGAAAATATCAACATTGATTTTAGTTCATTCAAACATGGTTAGAAGCATAATAACGAATAGACTACGTGGTAACCCAAATAGAATACCATTACTTTCCTCCATTTAACCGAATTAGTGGTAAATCCGACACGTTAGGCTTGAGACAAAAGGGAAAAAAAAATAACCTTTGTAAGTACTTGTACACGGCACGAGTCACGATGCTGAAAAACCTTTTTATACTCAAATTAAGTTTTCGTCGATGTATCATAAATGTTCATGCATGCTGAAGTATAAATAATGTGACAAAAAAGAAAGACTCAGAGGTAAATTATCAAATATGTTACATTTTTGTCTCGTTTAGTCATTACCTATTTATAATCTCTCTCTCTCTCTCTCTCTCTCTCTCTCTTTTTGCCTCTGGGCTTCCTTACTTCTGTATGGCGTTCATCCTTCTTGCCAGCTTCATTTCGTTCTAGCCGTAAGTCCCTTGTTTCCAATTATTTATATGGCCCCGTTGTTAAAAGTCGTCAGTTTTTCTCTGCTCAATCAATGACCACAAATACGCAACATTGAATTCACAACTGACTTCACTTGGGCAAAAGGCAGAACATTAATAATGTTACATGCAAGGGGTCTCTTTAAACGAACGAAAGAAGCAGACTATAATAATGTTCCTCTAATTAATGCACGATCATTAATATAACAACTACTTATTTACATCACAATTTCACAAGTGCCTACCTTCCTCACAAATGCATTGTTTCTCCTTAATACATTTCCCTAACATTGCACCGGTACTTAACTACCAAAAAAGACAAATCACAACTCAAACACCAAATACCGGGAACTATTTTTCCCACGCTTCATTAAGTCAGTTAAATCATGAATGTGAGCCTCATTTCGCCCGTAACTCTACACCATATTTATCACCACAGTAAGAATAAAAGGCGTCTCCAGATAACGGGACAGTCCCTTCTCGGTCATTTAATTGTACGATTTCGTGAATACTGCACATGGCGTCGTTCAATCAATCCACACGATTAGATTTTAATAGGGATTATTTGGCGAGAGGGACACTTACGCGGCTCTGACCTGAGTTCACTAAATCTAAACAATGTCATCGTACAAAATAAAGTTTTGGTGTGTTTCATATTCAAGAGATCATATCATGCATTGGCTTATTAACGGAGGAGATTGCACTAAAGTGGCCAATTTCTGTACACCAAAGTTAAAAATGTGTTATTATGTGGGATTCTAAATTCTAAACCGTATGTTTGCCAATAACATTATTTTAACTGAAGATTGTTATACAGATCTATGATTATCTCATTTTGGAAAAAGTGACAAATTTTCTGTATTTTCACAGAACTATGACAATTCAACTCCTTCAAACTCCTTGACACCATTTCTCCTTATATATACAACAAACAGTATATACAGAGTCAACATGATAATTTTAATTAGTTTATTAATAGTGATGGCAACTATGTTCATTAGTGAGATTACTGCAGTATTTAGACTGAAATTGTTTATATTTAGAATCAAACTACATACTTATTGAATGTCCCTTATTTGATTGTATAATTTCAAAAACTGGGTATATGTGTATGTCCTCGTTCTGATGGTAAAGATTCTCAACCACAAATCAATTAGAAATGACATGTACGTATATCAAATGAATATTAAAATAGATCTTTATCGCTCATAATTAATTAAAATTAAAATGTCCCCGTTTTGATGGTAAACATCATATGTCCGCGTTTTGTAGGTTTTACAAGAATGTGTGTGTATGTGAGTACATTAACACACGCACATAGTAGGAGTCTTAGACTTGCATGTGCTGTCACTTAGAACATTTATGTTACGTTCTAAGAGAGATAAAACAAAGATCAGGAATTATTTTACTTTGATCCATAACAACCAATATCCATCATGCTCTACTCAAATGGTCAAAGTCATAATTACTAATGTGGACACTAAATCTGAATCCATGATAATATATGAATGAAGCATAATGTGTCTAGCGTTATCAATGCAATTTAAGGACATTTACAACATAAAAAAGTGCAATAGAACATCATATGCAACTTTCAAATATGTTACAGCTACCTAAGCAATTTTACTTTTGCTCAGGATCATTTCGTTGTTAAACTTTAATGTTGTAATTAATATGAGCGCAGATGAACTCTGTTTGAATAATCAACCTTTTGATAAAGAAATATACCAGTAAGGAAACTGAGTTACCAAAGGAATGTAATAGTTCAGTAATAGATTGCCTGGTTGGCCGCACGTAATATTGCTCAGAGTGTGATATATTTTTCATTAGTGATGCATTGTCTAAATACTACGTGTATACATAACGTGTTCTTTATATGTATTGTTCTCTCAATAGCAAAGCCATTTTGTTAATTATGCTGGCCCGCATTTAGGTCACTTTTTATGTATAATTTTACATGTTGACTATCAGCACTGTATAATATATGTTCATTCATAGAGCAATATTTATAGTAGCGATACTAATAGTTCATGTGTTGATATACACACACACACACACACACACACACACACACACACACACATATATATATATATATATATATATATATATATATATATATATATATATATATATATATATATAGAAATAACGTTTCTAATGACGATGGAATTTCATAGGGTGCGCGTGCATAAAATGAACACGTTCTCAAGGTATAGTTATCATCTTTGTATCTTCCTTCGTTTGTTATTTCATTGTCATATTGGGACAAAGTCTTTCTCTATTAGGAGCCATTTATATATAAATTTTTCATAACATGTTTGGCCTTCAAAACATCGAAGTTAATAATGCAGACAAACATTGGCATGATGTTTGACATTTGTATGTATTATATGTATGTACGTACAATCCTAATGCAGAGTGCACCAAAATCATGTGAACTTGATCCAATTCCAACATCGCTCTTGCTTGAGTACTTAGATCCAGTATTGCTTTCACTAACTGATGCTATTAATACCTCTCTCTCATCCTGGGAATTCCCATCATTTTTCAAACTGCCCTTGTAAAGCCTCTGCTGAAGAAACCAACACTAGACCATAACGATTTAAAGAAATACCGCCCGGTTTATAATTCATATAAAAAATCTTAGAATAGGTTGTTCTACCTCAGCTTACATCTCATCTAAATTCAAACAGTCTTTTTAGCAATGTACAATCTGCATATCGCCCTTGCCATAGTACTGAAACTACTCTTCTAAAAGTAGTTAATAACATTTTCTCGGCGAAGGATAGCTGAAAGATTACAGTCATCACACTCCTTGATTTGTCTGCAGCATTTGACAAAATAGACCATTATATATTACTTCACCGTCTCCAGCATATATTTGACATTCATGATACAGCCTACTTGGGCAACAGGACACAAATTGTATCTGCAAATGGATTACACTCCAGCCCAGTTGATGTATGCTGTGGTGTTCCACAGGTCTCTGTTCTTGGACCTGTTCTCTTCATTATGTACACTCAGTCGCTCTCAGGTGTCATATATCGTCATTCAGTGTCTCCCTAACTGTACGCTGATGACACCCACATATACAAATCTAGCCACCCAACTGAAGTTGATGCTACCATCAATGGTGTAGAGAGGTGCATTTCTGATGTGAAATCATGGATGACTTGTAACTAGCTGCAGATGAATGATGATAAAACTGAGGCCATTCTGATCACAACACAAATACTTTCTCATTCACATCCTTTACCTCAAACACTAAATATCAGCAATGCCAACATTAAATTCACACAATCAGTACGAAACCTTGGTGTTACTCTGGACAGTACTCTCACATTGCACTAACATGTCATGAACATATGCAAGGCTGCATATCTTGAGATGAGACGCATCAGCTCAATTCACAAATATCTTCAGTTGATGCCACTAAAACACTTGTGTGTTCATTGGTACTTTCAAGACTGGACTATTGTAGCTCAATTATGTCTGGTTCATCTCAATATCTACTCCAGAAACTTCAAAAAGTTCAAAACACAGCTGCTCGGATCATACTTAGAGTACAACGATCAGAACACACCTCCCCGCTGCTCTGTACCCTACACTGGCTATCCATTCGATCCAGAATCAAACACAAAATGTGTTCTCTGTGCTACTTTTCACTGTCGGACTCTAGTCCAGCATACCTATCTGACCTCACCCATGTGTAGACACCAGCAAGATACTTACGCTCCTCTTCTGACAATCGTATACTCATTAGTCCCACTATGAAAACAAAGTGATATGGACGGCGTTCTTTTTCGTACCAGGGAACAGCAACGTGGAATTAATTGCCTACTGAACTTAGACACAAAGACACAGTGGTCACATTCAAGAGTGCTCTCAAAACTCACGCAAGAACAAGCTTAAAGACCTAATAATGTTTCCTACCGAAAATATTCTCAGCATGTTTTTTATTTTTTAATGTTTTTCTAATTTCATGGTATTTGTTTTTGTAATAATATTATTATATGTTTTTCTCTTATAGGTGTTGTCTAATGTTGCAAAGCGCTTAGTGCTTCTAAGGTTAGGCGCTATACAAAGTCCTCATTATTATTAGTATTATTAATATTATTATTTATTATTATTATTATTATTATTATTATTATTATGTCACTCACTTTTTGTTTCACTAAGTGTAAAGGCTTCATTCATCCTTAATCGTGCATGTACGTCCCGCGTTAATATTTATACGCGTGTTTGTGGGGTTTTATTTGTTTTTTGTTTTTTTTGTTTTTTTGGTTGCTCATTGAGTATTAATTTTAGCTATTAGATGCGCGTCCTTGATTACAAAAGTTGATATATCAGCGGTGCTAGGATAGCCCTCCACACTACAAAATACTATGTATTTTGTTACGCAGGACTGGGTTTTCGTTGTTCTCGTACAAAACAATTAAACTGCTATACACTTTTGAAGCTCAGTTGAAATAATGATCGTTTAAGGATCACAGCCCATCAATTATATTACACACATAACGTACATAATTTTACTGCCCAGTGGAACTTGCTATTTTGAAGATGTTTATATTCATACCTATCAAAACCGACTAGCTGGCTTTACTCTTATGGAATAAATATTTACAAACGGAAATGAGATGCTAAGCATCATCGCATTAACCTGTCTAAAGCTTTTCTCCTGATTTTACGGATGCAGTCTTTCTTCATAATATTACTCTATGGTTTTAAACTAAGCAATATAACAAAACGAAAACCAACAAGATTTTGTAAAATTCAAGAAATAATTTATTTCCCAAACTACGAAGTGAAAATTTAAGAAGAATTCACAATATTGCATATTAAATCCCAAATAATACAAAACAGTTACATCACCAGTCCTAATGAATAATGTTAGATTTAAATTGGTGTTCGCAATAAGATTCAGCGTTGAAGGCTTCTTCGTATATGTAGTCTTGAATGTACTAATGTACCAGTGCCATAAATTGTGATCATGTGCTAACAGTCTTCCAATTATTCACAATACTATAATCCAGATGTCCTTGTCTGAATTCGATACAAGTCCGTTATTTATGTTTCTGTGCAAGAATATTGTGCAAATGCTCTTTATATTTTCAGTCAATAAATAATTGGAATATATACATTCCACCCAAATGAAATACTGAACGCAACAATATGACTGATTTCTGCTTCAGAGGCTATTATAGTAATAAGTAATTTCTCTTAGGAAATAATATGAAAAATTAATCGACTGAACCCACAATGAATGAACATGAGTAGAACATATGGAAATGAAAGCACCTACCAACAGGTACATGGCATTTGGTACATGTCTATCTCTTCAGGTATAAAGTACCACGGCGAGGTACAGTTTTCAAGAAAGAAGAAATGACTCCCAATCTCAAGTCTGAGATTCAAATGCATCTGAAATACCAATAACATATGATGGGTGGGCTAGTTGTAACACTGAAGGCTACGATACTGTTACTGCTCACTTCATAGATCAAAACTAGGATTTAAAGGCACAGTTCCTCAAACTAGAGAGGGCTCTCACAAGGCTGAAAATATTGCTACAATATTTAGAGCTACTCAGGGTAAATTACATCTTCCTACTCCGACTGATGCTAGTGACAACACTGCAAATGAAAACAAAAAATATTAGTAGGTCCTTATTTGGAATAGATCTGACTGTTACGGGCATATGATGACATTGATAGTGAAGAAAGCATTAGAAGCAACATGCCTTGTTGGTAAAGGCCGGAAGCCGGTTAGCTTTTTCCATCAATCTACATCAGTGAATGATCCATTAATGGTCGCGGATAAACATTTATTTGCCAATATCCCTGGAATAATTGGTTATACAAATGTTAAGACGCCATTCGTAGCAAAGTGCACCCATTCTTGCATTATATAGTGATACAGGTCTCAATCGGACCGTCCCAAAAAATTGAAGGTTTACAGCTATACATTTGAAAAACAAACTAGCATTGAACAGTTGATATAAATCATTTTAACATTCGAAGTGGCTACATCAACACACTGTGCAGAGAAATCTCCAACAATGACCAAGGCTTGTAAGTATCATTTCAATTTTCTCCAATGGTGGAAATAAAATTAAACTTTGTTAACGAGACATAGTTTTCTTGCTAATATGTTTCACGTCATACTAGCTTCCTAGGCGACCGTGGATTCGGTTGCCATGGACTAGCTGAATAGCTGTATTGGGATTCTGTTTTGATCCATGCGGATGACATGGCCAGTCCGACTTCCTGGTTGGAGATTCGGTCCTGCCACTTGATCCGCATGATGGATCTCAGGGAGAGCTCGTGTAATTGTTCCAACTGATTGATATGCCCTTGGTAGACAGTCTACGTTTCACAGTCATACCAGATAGACGCGAGGATAACTGCATTATACACCTTCATCTAAGTTGACAGACGTATGTCCTTGTGTTGCAAGAACTTGGCTAGGATTCATCCTAGTGCTTAACTGGCGTTTTGGATCCTCGCAGTAATCTCTTTGTCCAGTTAGCCATCACTGGATATTGAGCTGCCTAGGTATTTGAAACTGACCACATTATACAGCTGCGTTTCGCCAATGGTAATGCAAGGTTGTGAATGGAAAGTAATTGGGGCGGGCTGGAAGAGGACTTCTGATTTTCCTAGGCTAACAGTGAGTCCAAATATATTGGAGGCTTCAGAGAACCTGTCCAAGACTGCTTATATGTAAGTCTCTTTATAAGCCATGAGGGCACAGTCATCTGCAAAGAGTTTTTCAGTGATTAGTCTTGCTAATGTTTTGGTTTTTGCAGCTAGGCGACATATATCAAACTCTGGTCCATCCAGGCGATATCTAATGTAGATACCAAGGTCACGGTCAAGGTCACGGATGGCATTTCTCAGAGAGTTCACTGTCTGAGAGAATCTCTCCAGTCATGTCATCGGGAAAGAGCCGAATGAGATTGATAAAAGTCTGAGGATACTATGTTTCTAGAGTACTAACCACAGTGCGTCGCTATTGACTGTTTCGATAGCCATCGTTAGGTCTACGAAAACGGCATACATATTCATATTCTGCTCAAGGCACCTCTGTTGGACTTGTCTTACTGCGAAGATCATGTCAACGGTAATGCGGTCTGGGAAAAAAACACACTGAGATTCGGGGAGGTTATCTTCTGACGCTGCCACAATAAGCCTGCTGTGAATAATGCGAGTAAGTATTTTGCCAGCTATGGAAAGCAAGGAGATGCCTCTATAGTTCCTGAAGTCAGCACGTGTGCCTTTATTCTTATAGAGGGCCACAACGGATGGGTCGCGGATGTCGTCTGACATCTTCCCTTCAGTCCAAATGCTGATTAGTACATCGTGGAATGCCTCCAGAGTATGTTCACTGACAGCCTTGTACACCTCCATTGGGATACCATCCTTTCTAGGTGCCCTGCCAAAGTTCACTGATTTAATGACCATCCTCAACTCCTCTGTTGATGGCGGATGATCCAGGTTTGATCGTGTGTTGGCTGTTGTGGTATTTGGTCAACAACAGATCAAAATGGCTGACCTATGATAGCAGGTTTAGGAGCTGGCTAAAGTGTTCTTCCCATCTGGCCTTAATGTCAGCCTTGCCCTTTATTAGTGTAAAAACATCCTCAGCAATGAAGGTGGCAGAGCCATCCTTTGAAGGGCCGAAGATTGAGTTGATGTCGTTGTAGAACTCCTTGAAGTCGTTAGTGTCGGCATAGCGTTTTATTTCATCCGCTTTCCTTTCTCACCACTGGTCAGGCATCTTGAAGATTTCTCTTCGAGTCTCATCTTTATATCATTTGAAGTGGTTTTTTTGGGGTATGGAGTTTGGTAAATCCTGCCAGATTATGAATGCTTCGTTCTTTCTAGCAAGCAGCTTTCAATGGCACCGTTGGTCTCGTCGAACAAGTCGTGAAGGGTTCGCTTCTTGGGGCCCAGAGTCGCCATAACTGTTTATCTTGTCATGCCCCATTAGCTTGTTCTATTTCTCGGAGGCATTTCCACGTACAAGTTCGTTGGTGGACAGCTTGTCATCAGAATATATCCTGGAAATTGAGCTGGGTGTAAGGCTATTAAAGTTTGACAATGTTGAAGGTTTTGCGCGCAATCGTAGGACGCCTTGAGTGTTGTGGGGCAATGCACAGCTTTAGGGTAGTTCGGAAAAGACTGGTCTGTCCAGCATTCCACTCCTCGCATGGCCTTGGTGATGCGAACATAGTCGATTTAGCGCCATTGGCAAGATCTGAGGTGCATACAGGTGATCTTGTATTTATTCGCCATTCTGAATATTAAGATTGTGATGAAGAGGTCGAATTCTGTGCATTTGCTGAGTGAAAGCAGGCCGTTGTTGTTCATCTTCCCGACACCGTACTTGTCAAGCACATCTTTCCATCTATCAAAATCTCAGCTAACACGGGCGTTGAAGTCCCCCAGTAGTATGATCGTGTTGTCAGCTGGAACTGAGCACAGTACAGAGATGAGGTCCACATAGAACTGCTCGATGGTTTCCGCTGGGCTCGAGATGGTATGGGCGTAGACGTTTCTGGCTGATACGTAGTCGCAATTTCATTAGCCACTCATTGATACCAAGACTCAGATCCAGAAACTATTTCAGAAGACTTGACTTGATTGCCAGGCCTACCCCGTCGATCCTGTTTTAGTATTGGGCTTTCATTTTCCAAAAGAAGGTGTAGCCGCTTCCTAGCTCAGCCACATAACCCTCCTCTGCGAAACTGGTTTCACTCAAGGTTGCAATTTCGATGTTGTAGCGTGAGAGCTCCTTAGCAATTAGGGCGGTCCTCCTTGGAGATCTTGATACTTTCTCTTTGTCCATCAGAGTACGGATGCTTTATGCTCTGATAAGATTTTTTGCTTGATAGTTTCGACCGCAGATATGAATGATCTTGCCAGCTGCGTCAAGCTATCCAGATTTTGATGGGTAGGATAAATTTAGGCCACTTTTGCTAGTCCCCTCCTATTGCAGGGTGGGCAGCACTGTCCTGTAAATGTCTGCTCAGTCGCCCTGGATGCTGCCGAACTGTTACGCTGTCCTGGGTACAGAGCAGAGCGACCATTTGTCGAAGGGCCGTCTACGTGCAGGTATCTGACTACAGCTTACAGTGGTCACCTCCTTCTATTGCTTCGCCAGTCTCCCATCGCAGTAGGACTTTGGTTGGTGCAGATAATAAACGATGCGTGTGATGATGGGGATGAATGATAGGTGCACAATATGACCTGTGCGTGAAATAGCTTTAAGGAAACAGTCTTTGTCCAGAGACAGCCTCACTCCCTCGACCTTGGTAGTTGGAACTCAGTGGTACGAAGATTTGTCACGGGTGGGGACTACATCGGCTCCTTCGGATGGCATGACGTCTTCGGTGCCTTCTCATGCCCTGCGCTCTCCACATAGCGTTTGCAAATTCGTCTTCGTGGCTGTTGGATCACTCCGTTAATCTCTTCGGCCCAGTCTGTATATGCTGACTTTGCATGCAAGGATAGGCAAGATAATAACTCACCGAGGGTTTGAGACCCATCGGTTACTTTAGTCCAGATCGACTACCATACGTGTTCTTGGAAAAGTCATTTTACTCCCAGTGTCCAGACAAAAAAATAATTTTCTTGTGGGAATGTGTCACAGCCCATTTCTGATTTCTACAGTACTAACTGGATTATATGGGGACTGTCATTAGGTAGTATATTCAAGGTATATGTCATCTACTTCTAATTCCTAATGCATAATATAATGTCACAGTAATCTCTTTTTAAAAAAATATTACAATGGATCGTCACTAATGTGATTATTGCGTCAATCAATTTTCATCGTTAGAATTGTAGCTACTACGTAAGATCTCTTGAGAACTGTTATATTGCTACTTGACTTTAAACCTGTTTCATTGTCTCGCCAGCTTTAGCGTAGGCGCGACATAGGTGACACATGCTGACGACGGTGGTGGTAGCAGTGTCAAGATCCATGCTAGATTTAAAAAATTTGTTTAGATGATTCATAAAGATAACACAATTTCATAAATTACGCACAGCTTGTACTATAAACTTTTTCCTTTCAACAACACACCTCCATTCAATATGTATCCCGCAGTAAAATCCAAATCGCTTCAAAATCTTGGATAAATATTTGGATGCAGTGTTTCTCTATGTTCACACATTGTGGAATAACTTTCATAATTAGACCCAAATTATGCATAGTGAGCGATATTCTTTCATCTGTTCACAGCTCCACAAATATTCTGCGCTTCAAACAAGGTAAAGGTAAATAAAACTAAAATTGTTGAAGGGGAATATGAGAGACATATGATATTTACTGACCTCAAACTTTTTATCTAGATATCCGCGGTGGGTTTCGTACGATATTGAACATAACGATCAAAGCTTAAACATATATCCCCTAATTTTAATAAAACAAAAAATATTTACTTTCCAGATCACTGGTCCAACTTTCTATACCAAAATTTAAACACAGAAAGTAAAATACATTAATTGAAGTATGTTTTTGTCATTACAATTTGAATTGCAGGTTACGAAATAATAGAACAAGGCTTTATATTTGTTGTTATTAATTATTTGATTAAATTACCATGTTCTAATGTTTGACGTTTTATATTGAATTTCGTGTTTCAAGTTCCAGCAAAGTATATCAGAGGAGATATTGGCATAACATCAGTTTCTTCCTTTGGTTACTCTTTGGTTCAAATGTTCTCTAAAGAACTATAAATTGATCCTTATTATAATCCCAAAATGACGTCATAGTTTTGTACTTTTCTTCAGACTTTTTATCTAATTCAAATATACCAGAATATTCATCACCCTATTTAGTCAGGCACTGAATCTGTGTTGTAATGTACTCCCTTAAATTAGAAAATTCCGTTTGACCTTACCTGAACTACGATAAAATATCCAAATGTATAGCTATGCAAGACGCGTTTTGTTTCACTGTGTTATCCAGTATGGCTGCAGGAGTGCTACACTGACTTTTCAAATCCATGGAAAACATCGGAGAATAACATGGTCTTAGTTATTTTCCTGTCTTACCGTTGTTTAAAATTAGGCTGTATATCATCCCATGCTGTGCGCTCTTGCAAAAAGATCTAGTAAACCAACCCTATAAAACGCAGATGCATAGGAAATCATATTGCACAGGTCCACAACTTCTAATCCAGAAGCAGCAATACACAATGTACACTTGCATTACCAAGCTTTAACTCATATGCTGTTTTATGATCATGTCTTACAGCTAAATACTGTTCAATATCTTCAAGTAAATGATTCTTAATTTCATTCGTTTTCATCAGTCTAATGTTATTTCCTTGACTGTTAAGGAATTTATCAAGCATTTAAGGGATCCAAAACTTCATCGTTGTTTTTTGTAGTTGTGCGTTGTGATATTAAAGTGTAAACAGCAAATTGGTTCAAAAAATATGAATAACCAACCTTCGATTCCCATGTTAATGCTATCATCAAAGGTGCACTGTACGTGATTGTAAGTGTTCAGTGTAATGCTGCATGGTAAATAGTAGCAATTATTGTGTTGGTTTCTATTAGCACACATTAATACAAACTTTATTATATTTGCTATATAATTAACTAATCTATTTATCTACAACATTTGTCGGATATATATTTGCTTTATTTGGCTCTTTAGAGGATCTGTCAGTAATCTCCTCAGCGGTCTATTCTTTGCAGATGCTTCATAAACAATATAGAACGACTTCACTAGTAAAAATCACACCAGCTATTAAGTAACACATGTTTTAGTCTATTCTAACACGTGCCTGTTACCGTGTGACGACCATAGGCTTAGGTGGCTCGAAAGTTTAACAAATGTACTTTAAAGGTGCATTTCGGTGGCTAAATTGTTTACAAATTGCCACAAATCTCGAACAAGATAAAGGTCTAACACTGAACAAATGGGCCAGATGTTACGTTACCCATACTAATAACATGTACTATCTACCATTAAATTCAAACTAACAAAACTATTTAGACCAAATTTGCTATAATAGACACTTACATCTTCCTTTTGCGTGGTTCCTATTAAGGCAGTCAGTGTTCCCACCTTGATTTCCGCTGGTATATAAAACTTCTTCCCAGGACTGTTTAAGGAAACTTGATCGGTCGCTGATGGCTGTTTAGAAATCCTTTGATCTAGTTCTGATCCTTGTTCAACTGTTTCAATATCTGTACCCTGATCAATTAGAGTATTTGCATCTTTCCTTGCAGAAGTGTAAAACGCAGTTTCATCAAGAGCTTTCTTCATAATAACTGCATTTCTTTTTCTCACCTTTTCGTATTGTGATTTCACGTTTTCTTTCATTTGCGTAACCTCTTGATCCAGAATATTAAGCAACTTTATATATTGGTTTTCAATGGCTTCAATTTCTATTCGCTCTTCGTTCTGTAAACGCTTCTCAAGGCTGGTTCCTTCTTGCACAAATGCATTTAGATTCTTCAGCTTTTGATCGCAAAGTCTCTGTTTTACTCGAAGCTTCTCTTTTACTTCAGCCGCCACCTTAGCGATAGGTTTCGATGGATGAGTATCATGATCAAATGCTTTGCACGTAAGGCACATACAAACATTACACGTCTGACACAAGAGCTGGATGTCTTGTCCAGTATGTTTACTGCATTTTACACTTGGTCCTAAACGCCTTGTAGTTTCGTTGGTCACAATATAGAAATTGGTTTCAAATGCTCGTACGCCTTCACTTGGCAATTCAGCACTTCTTTTGCACATCGGACACTTAAATCTACCATTTCGAAGGTTAACACGAACATAATCTTCCAAACATTTATAACAGAAACTATGATAACAAGGTAAAAACTTAGGATTCTTGAAACTATCATGACAAATGCTACACTCCTGTTGTCTCGCCGCCATTTTCGTAGCCGCTTTCATTATTATCAACCAATACAGAATCTGAACTTCGTGTAGCTAAGTATCGATCATGTGTGCAGGGACATGGACTATATTTTGTTATTTGCTTTGATTGGCGCCATAGTTATTTATAATTAATACTGAAAAAAAATTATAAGCAACTTGAAGCGTAACTCTGGTGTCTTTGGCACAGTTATCGTATTATATCGTATGACCAGGTATGTTATGGGTAATACTATATAATAACCTCTAAATAGACTTAAGTTATGCAATATCTCCCGCACTCACTCTTGTACATTATAATAGTTGTGAACTGTTCAATAAGGCTAACGCGTCGATAGCGGTACAGGTTGCATTTCTAATCATTTTGATTAAATGACCTCGTTTATAGTATCATAAACCGTGTATACTTTTAGAAATCTCGGTAATCGTTGCAGCCATAATATAAAAAATAAGTTGTAAAAAATAAAGTTGTAAGTAAGTCGTGATTCATGTGCAGTCAGAGAGAAATAAAACCTGTAAGTGTGCCCCTGAAAACAAATCGATAGTCATCATTACATGGAATGTCGTGAATTGATTTTTTAAATTCTGGAAACCTGTAATTTCAATGGAAGTTGAACTACAGTTGTGTCAGACACAACCATCATGTACATATATCTTACCGGGCCCCGAGTGGCCGAGTGGTCTAAAGCGCTCTTCGTTACGGATCACTGCCATCTCACCTCCGTCTGCGTTGGTTCGAGTCTCGGATTCGGCCAATGTGGGTATGTGAGAAAGCTTGCCAGCAACATCTCTTGGGTCGCTGGTTCTTTCCGGGGTGTTCCCGGGTTCTTCCTCCACCATTAATACTGGCCGCCATGTACAGCCAGCCTATAGAGTGCTGAAAAATGGCGTTAAACCCTACAACAACAACATATATCTTACTGACAGTGATAACATCATAAGGATTGCTTGTACAGGTAAATCCGTAACCATTTTTTGTTCTCAAGGCTGAAGTTGAATAACCCTTCTTTTCTTTTCTATTGGATTTCGTCGAGCTTAATTTGTACTGAATATTTTTTGCCCATACATTTATTGTTTTGAGGTAAACACGATGGATCAAATAAGGTGGAGCATGATATACACGACACATAGCTTTTGTTCAATGCGGGAAGGACGATTCTAAATTCTTTTGAAAATTCAGTACATGTGAAATACTCTTAAAGATATATTTGTTTAAGTATCACTGCATGGCAACCGTCATATTTGCTCAGTATTATATGTATAGTAGATATGTAGTCTTCTGTTGGGAGAGATTAATATAGGTAGTTTTGCTTGTTTATGTGTGCGTTGCCACATCCACGCATGTATACATACATACATACATACATACATACATACATACTTATCCGAATGAGGCCGCCGGTGACCCAGTGGTCGATACCAATCACTGCAATTCAACTCTGTCAGCATGGGTTCGAGTCTCGGGCACAGCCAATGTAGCCATATGAGTAAGCGCATTGTTCTGTGATGGTGACACCAGGACTGGGAGTGTGTATGTGCGAGTGCGCGTTCGTCGGTCCGTGCTTCCTTGCTTACCTACCTAACTATAGAAACATACATACATACATACATACATGCATGCATGCATTCATACATACATACATGCAGACATACATACATACATACACACACGTACGTACGTACATACGTACATACATACATACATACATATTGGTCATGGCACAAATGATATCGCGTACGTGCCATTCGAACGCAATCCGTTCAGAACGTATAATGTTCCTCATTTCGACCCTTGTAAATTTGGGAGACCCTGTTTAATAGTATATCTTTATTTATGTTACATTTGTACAGTAAAGGCATTGCAGTACCAGATGTACGCTTAACTAGTTTGTGAAAGAAAATGTTGTTTTGAGAATATCTGCTTATAGATCGTTATTGGTCACTGAATCTTAACCATATATTCTCGGGTACATTTGGTAAATTATAAAAGTCGAGCTTTAAGGTGTGATCGAATGTAATATTTACTAAACTAAACAAAGTACTAAGCTGCTATTAAATACGGTATGACTTGAGGTACTCACCAAATTCTTTTGAAAATGGCATGCCTATGAAATACATGAGGAGTAATAATCGATTCAATATAAGAATTCATCAACCTTCTCACGTAGTCAGTAACTTGTTTAGCAAGATAATATAGTCTTCTATTAAACGTGATACAAATTTTGCGACTTGATCTTTTTTAAAAACGTAGGTGATGATCAGTTTAACAAATAAATATTTGTTGAAGACCTATTTTATGCCAGCCTGTCAAGAGGGACTATATTGATTTGATCATAGGAAAGCCCCATAATTTGTCAGTCGTTGACGGAATCGAAGACTCACAGACAACATAGGGTAAGTTTTCATTCTACATAACTTAGTTTTATCAGTCCCTGATCTAAGTATATTGCAAAAGCAATTACGCACATATAGTTATAAAAATTAGTAGTGAAACGTTGTGGTTGTCGGACATGTACCTTTTAGAACTTTTCTTTTCTCAAGTCAAAATATATAGCTTTGACGATGTCGGTGAAGATGACAATAATAACTCTATCACTACACGAAATGGAAAAGTGGTGTTAATGCAATTTGTGCCGTCTCACGTACAGTGCAAATTTAACCATATGGATGGAAATTTGCAAGTGGGAATAAGACCAAAATAATCACAAAACTAATTTCTCTTACCCGTTTTTCGCATTTACCTACATCCTAGTTATGTTATTCCGTCGTGGTTTTTATATTAATATTAGTTATGTTTTAAAATTATTCATTGGAATTACGACGTGTTCATTAATAATTATTGGACTAATTTGTTATTTTGGGATTATTTTGAATTAATTCAAGTTCATTTGGGATTATATCAGTAATATAGTAAAATGGGGGTCCCAGTCCACGCGTAGGAGACACCTGTTATCTTATAAGATGTGTCATTCTGGACCAGCTGTACCATGAGGTAATGATATATATGGGTTTCTAGATCAGATGAGGTATGTGGCGATCAGCGAGATGTGAGGTACAGGTTCTGGACCAAGCACATGAAATCCAATCAGTTGTTCTTATTAATAATAGGGTTATAGACCAAACCTATGAAACTCATGGTATTCTAATGAGAAAACAATGTGGGTTCTGGACCACTATGTGGTGATCAGATCGATGTTGGTTCTGTACCACATTGCATATTAGACGATTATTATCAGTGTACGAAATATATCTGAAATCTTCTTTTCAGGAAACTTCGTTTCCAGAGGCGTCAGGGCTATCACCATGGCCGTGGCCATGGACATTAGCCTCACCCTAAGTGGACGCGATCGTCAAAGACGTCATTGATGATATTTGGACGAGGATGTGGCCATGACTAATAAGGGTCTGAGTTATATTCAGGAGATACTTTTTTGGAAGAGGAGGAGGATCAGGATGTGCACGAAGATGACCAGTGGAGAAGAAGATGTTATGACCATCAGAGGCCTGCGCAGCGATCCAAGCAACACTATCACATCAGGAATTAGCTCAGGCGTTTTAACCTGACTACGGAACGACAAGATCAATGTTGTCTTTGGATTAGTCTAGTCATTAGTGTTCGACTTCCAGGATGCATGAAATGTATCAAGTTCAATTACGTGTTAAGCGTAGTTTTGAGATGATAGGTTTACCAGAAAAGGCTGCAAAATGCTTGCCCGTTTCTGGCAAAAACGTGTCAGCAGCATTCGATGAGAATATTTCGAAGACACTGGCATTAGCGACAAGTGCTTCAACGCCGCCGTCGGGATCCATGACTTAAATTTGTCAGGATAACCAAACCATTTGACAAGAGATTTTTTACCTTTCTGCGTAATGATTTGTTTGATCCTGAAAACATCCTGGTTGGTTTTCTGTAACTCCTGGTCGTAAATGAGGCATCTTTCAGCGTGTACGTGACTGGGATTGTCTTCTTTACCGTATCCAACACATACACTTCCTCGGTCCAGTTGGGTGTTCATCCTTTCCCAAAAGTGCAATTTTGTCTGCTGATTTTCACGTGGTCATCCATCTTAAATTACTGCCTAATATAAAAGAGGTCAGACACTTCCTGTTTTGGTCTTCCTCAGACGCTTCAGTGGACATTATTTTGATACCTCTATGCTTTGTGTGATTCTACTGGTTTACGATCTATGGCGAAAAAAATCTAAATACCATTTGGTATTATCGCTGGTAAATTGTTTCCACATGCGGTTTCTCAAAGTCCTGTTAAACATCTCCATGACAGCTTCTTTGACTTGATATTGCGTGTTGTACAGATCCACGTTATATTTTTAAAGCCAGTCCGAGATGGATTTATTTCAAAATTTGCTGCCGTGATCGAGCCACAAGCTTGGGGATTGTCGTGCAACCAAATGCTGTCCAACGCCTCAACAGTAGTTTCCTTTCTTGTTGTTCAGAGGAGCCACCCAGGCGTATTTGCTAAAGACATTGTCCACAGATAATTGATATGATCCTATCATGTCGACGAAATTCGACAACCAAATTTCGTCCACCGTCACAGTAATGACCTTACGACGTGGAAAACTCTTAAGCAGAGATTTGTGCAGCTCTTCCATCAGCAACTCCATTGCAAGTTTCTTCGACACTCGCGTCTTTGTCCCCTGCGACTCCGTTGCTCGCGTCTGAACACCAACACTATACTTATGCTTAGTCCCTATGATACTAGGCATAAGAGCACGACCTACTGGGTCCCTAAAATGTATCAGTTTGAGCTCTTTTGAATCACTCAGCATGACTTCATCACATCCAGCTTTGTCGTCGTGATGATCATTTTAACAAGCATCGTGCTTCAGCGCAATGGCATCCACGCCGTTATAAGGCTCCTGGCTGAGCAGCGGCTGTTCATTTGGTCCAGCTGTTTTTTCCAGGGGGTTCCATTGCCCGATGTACTTGTGTCCGGGCAACATTCATCCACCTTTGGGTCTGGGGAGTTTTCTGATGAGTTTAAGGATGTCTACAGCGCACCCTAGTATTTGACGTGCAGCACATGGCTTACGTCCTCCCAGACACAGATCTCACTCTGTCTGAAGATCACAGTGCATACAGTGCATTTCTTAATACAGAAAAGGCACACTAAGTAGATGACGGCTCCGGACTTGGTAGACATTGCTTGTTTCCGACCCGTCACGATTTGCGATTGTTTGACTCCATACACCTCGCAGAACGATCTGACCACGAGGTGTCCATTATTGGTCATCGCTGTCCACTGAATTTCTGCTTCCCGTTCTAGCTCTACACTTGAAACACCACTTGTTCATGGTTATATTACACCTAATACATCCACAAAAAAGATTATTTTCGCAGTGATAACATTTTTTCCACAAGCTACCTTCCATGGTATCTCTGCTGTACGTAACGGATGCATAACCAGCCACACGTGCTCTTGTCCACATCCTGAATCTGTAACGAATTATACAGAGCTATTCGTTTTTTACCATCTTGAAATACCTTTCCGGGAAGTACGTCAGCAAGCCGTGTATAAATATATCCCTAACTGACATTCATCCTGCGTTTTTTTATTCATTAATATGCTATATATATATATATATATATATATATATATATATATATATATATATATATATATTTATATCTATATATGAATGTATCTCTATATATTCTTATCTATATATATATGTATATAATGATTATTACACAGGCAATGAGACATATTATACTGTTAATAAAGAAATATAACTGCTGTATCGTGACCAGCCGTGTCATGCTCAAGGAGATTTTTCTGTATTAATTAAGATAAATATAGCAAAATATGTGATGAACAACTTCAAATATGAAATGCACACAGCCGAAAAGGCAATTCAGTACTTTATTCACCATTGTAATGACAACTAAAATACAAGGAAACAGCGGAGAGGGGTGATTTGTACAACATTAGTACTAAAGTGGGTGATACATTATGCTAAAATGGGGATAAAAAAAATATGCTAAATTGAATTTCCTCCAGGCAAGTAAACGAAAAAGCTGTGTTGGTCTCGGAGAGAGAAGGACGCAAAAGTACACACGTACGGGCATAAAATGGCAAAGAAATTCGAGTTTGACCATTTGAATCGTAAGAAGAGTCATTAATATTGGTCTTTTCTCGTTCAGTTAGCTAGGTGACTGCTACCAGCATAAAATGGAATCAAATTTTACCAATCTCCTGATTTGTTCTAAGCTGACCTGTCTGTTCTGTCACATGTATATATAATATTTCCTCTGCATATTAGGCCCACTCACACATAACTGAATGGCCTCACTCACACATAACATAACGGTCCCACTCACGCATGACTGAATGATTCCACTCAAACATAACATAATGGTCCCACTCACACATAACTGAATGGTCCCACTCACACATAACTGACTGGTCCCACTCATGCATAACATAATGGTTCCACACACACATAACTGAATGGTCCCACTAGCACATACCTGAATGGTCCCAGTCACACATAACTGAATGATCCCACTCATGCATAACATAATGGTTCCACTCACACATAACATATTGGTCACCTCACACATAACATGATGGTCCCACTTGCACATAACTGAATGGTCCAACTCACACATAACTGAATGAGCCCACTCATGCATAACATAATGGTTCCACTCACACATAACTGAATGGTCCCACTAACACATAACTGAATGGTCCCAGTCACACATAACTGAATGATCCCACTCATGCATAACATAATGGTTCCACTCACATAACTTAATGGTTCCAGTCACACATAAATGAATGGTCCCACTAACACATAACTGAATGGTTCCAGTCACACATAACTGAATGGTCCCATTCACCCATAACTTAACAGACCCACTCAAAAATAACTGAATGGTTCCAATCACACGTCCCTGTGTTTTCATCAAGAAGTATTTTGCAATGGATGAAAGGACTGTACAGATAAAACTGGTGTAACTTAAACTGATTAATGTGATTATCCCTTACTTATTTCTCACAATCTGAAACAGGCCATAGTATAAAACAAAACATTAAAAAATAGTGACATAAATACACCAAATATGGAACAGATTAAACCATAGATGCAGCAAGTTTTTACTTCATTACACAAACATTTTACATATAAAGTGTATTAAATCCCATGTTGTTTTACTGTCATTATTTCAGTTCAAGATCATAAATGTCACAGTGAATTGTGTTTGCCTTGACAAAGACTACAAGACAACATATTTTGACTGTTACAATGTGTAATGTGAAATATCATAGGACCAATTAATGAAAATGTTGGCATTAATGTAATAGAAGCAAGTGGTACATGTACATGTTAAATATAGGTTTTGGTATATATCCTATGAAGTTTTGGAGCTGCCCACAAGCAAGTACCTTATGAACTTGAACGAGAAAAAGGTTACTCAGAGCTTGCACTGGGTGGTCAGCAAATGGTTTTGTCCTGCCCTGTACATCTATATAGTATAGAGTTTAATGTTTAATAATTTCTGTGTTATGATCCAAAGCCATGTCTCTGGGTGGTTCGAATGCACCCCTGAGCCAATAACAGTTGTATATATAAATGTTTATTTCATGTCCAAAAATTATATACACACACATACACACACGTGCGCGCGCACACACACACACACACACACACACATATATAGAGACAGAGAAAGAGAGAGAGAGAGAGAGAGAGATGCTTATGGAAATATTTCCTCTACAACTGCACTGATTTTGCAGAATCATCAAGTAAACATTCCACTAATATATGATCATGTTAAGCGCTTTAAATTTACTGCTACATAATAAGAACATAAGATGATATCAGATACATTCCAGTATGAACCATGGGAAATCCTTACTGCTCCACAACTTGAAAACTGTTGAGATCAATCCACAACACACACACACACACACTATATATATATATATATATATATATATATATATATATATATATATATATATATATATATATAACCATCCATTTGTCACCTTAAAATCTTGTAGTCACAGAATTTCAGGATTTATCTGGAACTGTTTTAAAATGAAAAGAGGGTAGAAATATGCAAGTGGTGCTGGTGCATGGTGCTTATATCCTTGTATAATACAGTCTAGAAAGACAGAAGTGATCACAGAAAAGAAATAATAAATGTATGATATTTATGATGTTATAAATAAGGAATGAATTAAGTTTTTCCTTTTATTATGATCTCTATTCCTTTTTTGTTATTTACATATTCAGAATTTCATTTACATAAATATTAATGATTTTAATGTATTACCATACTGAACACTTCATAAAGAGTGCTTTCACAATACACCATAATTTAATGTGACACTGCTTTAAAAACATATTTGAATCAGAATCGGAACGTGTACAGTATAATTATACAGCACACATTTACAATGGAATCTGAATGGGTACAGTGCAGGTGGCAGAATCATAAAGCACAAATTTACAGTGGAATCTGAATTTGTACAGTGTAGGCGTCAGAATCATACAGCACAAATTTACACCGACGAATAGAGAGAGCCAGCTAGAAAGTTAGTTGTATTATTCAAGAGCAGTCTTGAAGCTCTCCACTGATTGCACACAGACAACACTGTCATCCAACCAAAACGAAACATTGTGGTTAGCGTGCTGCTAGCTTGTATCATCAAAATAAGCTTGCAAATAAATATTTGTGCAAGCATGGCACCATTCCTGGTCATTTCTTACCAGCATCTGCAAGCTTGTACAATTTGCAAACTTATGAAAAGCACAAGCTTCCACATATTTTCAGGCCTAACTTTTTTAGAGAATATTTATTCATTGCACATTATATGTATATAAACTGTGAATAACTTTTAAACAATTTTGCATAGCAAATACACAAGAAATAATTCTGTGCTAAAGATGAACTCCATTAATCTAATAATGTGGATTATTTAATTTCGAGATATTACATTTTGTTATATGTAATATTATCAAATTTATACATTTTGTAATGTGGTAAATATCAAATAATAATAATAATAATAATAAACAACTCCATTATTTACAGATGCAGGATAAGTAGATGATTTTATTTCCTGTCATTATACATTTCCATAAAATATCAGTGCTCAAATACTGTATTTTTTAAATTATTTATTTATTCAATTTACCAACAAGGGGGAAACCCCCAACCATAGTTGTGTCACTTTCAAATAGGTAAAGATCTAAATCTTGTTGCAATTCCAAATTTTTTATTCAGTTCTAAATTTTTGAATTTCAATTTCAGGCCTAAATTTTTAATTTAAGAGGAACTGATTACATAAGTGTTTTCAGTCTAAAATCTAAACTAACTGGGCCCTATTTAAAATCTTGGCACCCTTAAAGGAGACAACCAAGGTAATCCGATTATTGCTTTAGAAACGGAAGCGTACCACTTTATCGCTCCATGACGTTAGGGAGAGGTAGTAAATACGACCAATACACATTAAACAGCCAGGACATTATATAACATCGTCATTCCGTTAGAAATGTCGGCCTAACAATTAATCGCAACGTAGTGACGGTGTACAAAATTCAGCACAATTTATGAAAATGAATGCCGATCGATATTGTCCAAAACTATGTGATTTTGATGAGGGACCGTCTCAAGAGACTGTAAGCATTGCGGTAATGAATCGTCCCAAGTTATACATGTACACGTATTGTAAACACTCATAACAAATCTATAAAACGTTCATATGATGGTGAGACTGGCATGGCATTACCCAACCATTAGGAGTTGATCCTCAATTGGACAATAGGATAGTGTAATATACGTATAATACATGTCGATGAAAGATAATACTTTTCCAGTTCCACTGCACTCAGTTTTATTGGCATAATGTGGTCATTCATCAATGAAGAAACAGGTGTTCGGGTGTTCGCAAATGACATAGAAAGTTAGATGGAAAGGAACATTTCAGTAATTTTAAAAAAAAATATGTATGCAGGAATTTTGTTGTTGTTGGGAGGGGTGTTTTTAAAAATGACTACTGTAAAAAGTACCAAGCCAACTGTCACTAGTTAGAGTACCAAAATTGAAGTAGTTTGGGTAGCATGACTTTCTGTTTGATTTTGCAAAGTTTTTAATGCTTTTCCTTTATGACATTTTTAAAACCCATTTCAAATACATTGGTCCAAAATTTTAAACAGTAAATTCCTCTCCCTTAAGTCTGTTACATGTATATTTTTATTCTTTTTCAAAGAGTATTTTTTTAATGTATTTAAGTAATTTAAGTGAACAAAAAAATCACAGTACACTTTATTATGTCTTATTTCCTCATTGCACACACACATCAAACATTAATTACTGACTTTAATTTATAATTTCATTTCATTTAACTATCATGCAGAAAAAATTGAATTACACTGAATATTGTCCTTCAGAAAAGATTTTTAAGTTTAGTGTTATTCAGATATCCTATGATTGATGTTTTATTCGTTTCTTGGTAAATTTCTTGCACTGACTATCAAGGTAACATAGAAATGTTGGAAACTATGATACACGCATATATAAACAATACAAATACAACAATTCAGTATCTTAATTGAACATGTGAAATCAAGAATGGACCAAAGGTATATTGGTGTTATGTCACTAGTTTCATTATTGGTATCAATATTTCTCTATCCAGTCACAAGTTTTTATACAAGAGAAGGTAGAATTGGGGGTGTTACTTTGTAGTAGTCTTCATTATCCATGAAACATCAGTAAACAGGGCTATTGTAATGGACCTATTAGATCTCGTCTCCTTCAAAGCTAGTCTTTTTGGAAAGCCCATTAAGGCTGTATTAAGCAGCTGGGTGTAACCTTCATTACTGTGAAATGTGACCCCTGCCATCAGAAAAATGTCGTATGTGTCTATGTATTTTACAAATAATTATGTGCAACATTCTTAAACAAAATGTTTTGATTCAGTCTTTTTGAGCAAGATTGAATCACAATTGTTACAAACAATATACAACAATGATACAAACAAGATTAACATTAGTGATTAAATATAAATCAATAAATAAATCATTCAATCAAAATTTTAATATATTTTTATTAAATATTTTATTTTTACAAACATATATTTCAAGCACAAAGCTCTTTTTCAAATACATGTATGCCTTAGAAAAGAAAATTCAGATTAAATAAATACATATTTCTAAAATAAATAAATACATTTTAAAAACCAAATAAACATGAAATATATAGATAGCTCAGATTGGTACCAAGATTTTTGGGTAAAGATTCCAAGCTTATGTCCTTGTTCTGATACTTAATAGAGAGAGAGAGATTCCAAGTTATTCCTCGCAATTTCTTGAGAAATGGCCCATTCCATGTTGTGCGCAATTTCTGAAGAAGTGGCCCATTCCAAGTTGAACCTCATTATCAACAATGGTGTTAAAAATACGGCGGGGCACGTTCTAGGATGTAGTAATACATCTAAATACACGTTAGGAACACACTACTGTATCAAATATTGTTATTCTCTAATAAATAACTTCATTAAAGTTAATAACAAGGCAGTGACGGGGTAAAAAAAATCAACATAATTGAGAAACTTAATGAAGACTAACCGCCACCAAAGCAGTCACGTGTTTTCAATGAGGGACTGTCGTAAGAGTGTTAAATTGAAACAAGGTATACATGTACATTTAATTAAGATTGGCAATAAAACAACATGACGAAACATATATTTGTGGGGTGGCTTAGCATTAACCCCAGCCATTAGGAATTATTATCACATTGATGAGAAATAGGATTTATGTACATTTAAGAAAATAATTTTAATTTTCCAGTGCCACACTAGTCTCGCAGTTTTTTTTACATATTCATTATTCACTGTGTGTTCAGTAGGTGTTTGCAAATTACAGCTATACTGAAAAGTTTCGTTGCTAATAATTCAGTTAAAACAATAAAAAAAAACATTTATATGCAACATCTGAAAATGTATACTTCCAGAAAATAAGAATTGTAGAAGAACCAATTTTATGCATGTACCTTTCAGGTCTAGTTGTACCCCTGTTGCTGAGCATTGTTTTTATCTTTTAAAAATCTGACTCTTTGCAAACACCAAAAATCTAAACCTTGTACACCTTGATAAAATGGGTTGAATATATAATGATATATCCAAACTACATTTTATTGTAAATGGATTACAAAAACATATCCTAACTGCATTTTATTTTACAGAAATTACAAAACCTTTAACAGTTTAAATTTATTTTGGAGGACATGGAGATAAATCAAGAAATAGCAAAGTTACCTCAGGAAGCCAGTATTAGTGCACATGTGCTTACACAGTAAGTATTGATAATTGAAATTTACAGTTAAATTTATTTATGAATGTTCGGATGTCCCTAAAGATCACACACACACACACACACACACACACACACACATATATATATATATATATATATATATATATTGTTTTAAATTGCTGATAAGTTCCTCATATAGATGCATCTGTATGGTATTTTTTAGACATCTTTAGGTCCAGAGGTCCGCACAGTTTTCTCTTTACAGTTTCATCAACCAAAATCCATCGACTTTACCAATTTCAACTAATTTCTCAATTCTACACTGTTTTAGAAATACTCAATTTGCATTTATTCAATTCCAGAAAAATTTTCTTTCCAAAATATTTCATTGGGCATTTTGTTTAAAATGATTTATTTATTATACTAACAGATACAGATTAAACAGTCTGTGTCAACTTTGCTAAATTTTAGGACAGAAGACACTTCACTTTAAACAGTAATTATTAATGTTGATCCAGGGGAAGTAACTTCTCCATGAAATGAGTTAAGTTTGTCATGATGTACAATCTTTGGCTTATGCCTTGGACATATTTATTTCTGCATAGCACATTATTAAGAAATGAAATGATTTGAAATGGACCAGCTTTGAATTTATTTTAAATGGACCTTTCCATGGTCTTTGTAATGTTGAATTAAACCTGCTTAATCTTTTGGGATCAAAGAATTTTACCTATTCATAGGTTACATTGTAGCTATGAAGACTGATTCTCTGATCATAATGCTCTTTTATGTTTACACCAGAGAGTTGTATTTTGGCCCTGAAAAGTTCATACATTTCATTTATTATCTTTTTCAGTTCATTTTCTTAATTGGTTGTATATTTCCGATTTTCAGATTGCTGTTTCTCAGGGTGACAAAAGATGAGGTCTATTTGCAAAGTTATCTCCCTTTTAAAGGTCATTAAAGATGGAATTGTTCCACTAGTTACATGAACTCAAGACCAGAAAACCGTCATTACCAAAGGTATATATTCATCAGACTCTCTTTGATGATCACAGGGCAATCAGGGACCTGACCATCCTGGTCAGATACTTGTGAAGTTCTCAAAGGGCATGCCATTTCTCCCTGTGATGCATCTCATTTTTCCCTTTTCATATTCTGGTCAGCCCTGGACAATCTTTACAATAGTTGAAGGCTAGGCTTAAGTAAACAGACAAGAAGCCAGTATGACTAATTAACAGTTAATCCTTATCAATGCAGTTATCATTTTGAAAGTACTGTCGGACATACTTAAAATAAACCATGTTCCATTGAGTGTTTATGTAAGCCCCAGCAATTGATTTGCAAATAAATGATGCCCTGTATTGTTGCAGCGGTGTTTAAATTAAGATGGTGATGATGTGAATATAAATCATGAATATAACCAAAACTTTCTCAATGAGTCTGATTTGGAAAATATTGTCAAATCATTGATATGACATAACAAAAATAATTGCTATTTAAGTATATGTGACTTCTTCAGGGCACATTAGTATTAATGGAAACCTTCAAAAGTAGTTCAGAAAAAGTACATTGACTTGCAAACATGAGTTTGCAAAATCTGTTCATGTTTTGGAAAAGGGACATGTGATGAAAATAAACCAATAATAGGAAGAAAAAACAAACCAACAAAGGTGAAAGTTCCATTTGGATTGTGATATTTGAGTATGAGTACCTTAAGTGTGTATTTGTGAATTCATCTTGACAACAGTTCAAATCTGCAATCTCAAGCAACATGTATTCAGGTATATGTGGCAACTGTATATTCTGTCATGCCCAAATTATATCCCACCTTATTTCCTTAGGGCCATCTGGTAAGGAATTTTAAACTGTTTACTAATTAACATGCTTATTCTGAATTAGTTGTTTTTTGCACATATGCTGCTTTGTATATTATGTCACTATTTTTTAAATTTAATGTAATTTCCATTTCAATAAATTCAGTAAATAAGACTCAGAAAATAAATTCAAAAGTAATGATTTTTTTTTTTTATCACCATACCATTCCATTCCAGTCTGTTGAAGTATTTAAATACTAAAAAATACTTAAAAATCCTGCTGATTGTTTATAAATGTCAGAGAGGGGTTATGGAGTTGATATCCTTTCCTTTCATGTGCACATGCCCAAACTTTGGTCCATTTCTGAAAAGTGAAATCAATCATAGCTGGACATAAGATTACAGATTATTTTCCAGTTCAGGTTAGTGGTGGCGGGAATGTGAAAAGTGGGTTTCAAGTCAGTGGTGGCAGGAATGTGGAAAGTTGATGTGGAATGAAGAAATTATTGGAGTTTTTCTCGAAGTGGGGGATGATATTTCTACAGCAATTTTCTTAAGAGGTTTGTGTGACATTTTGAGCTATTTTTGTGTAACAATTAATTTTATGGATACAGTATATTTGTGAACTTTGTGTTCAGGCTTGTGTTTTTCTTGAAATTGATGTGAGGCATGTCCACCTCC
This sequence comes from Sinohyriopsis cumingii, assembly GCA_028554795.2. Lineage (NCBI taxonomy): Eukaryota > Metazoa > Mollusca > Bivalvia > Unionida > Unionidae > Sinohyriopsis > Sinohyriopsis cumingii. The sequence continues at coordinate 864,799 of JAPYKE020000059.1, read as the reverse complement.
CATAGTCATTGCACAGTATGTAGCCAATGAAATACCAATAGTTGGCTAGGAAGTAGAGCTAGCCACCCATAGCAATAGACATGTGGGTTCAGGGCAAGTAGAATGATTCAAAAACTGATTGGATGACAACTGTTCTGAATTGCATCAAGCTGTTTATTAGACAATGTTTTACAAAATTAACATCAGATAAAGGGCTTACATTTGCACTGTGAGCACCACAAGCTGCTATCAAAATTGGACTTCTGATATGAAAAATGCATGTATAAAACATGGTTTAGGTGTGTATAACACTGGTCAACAGTGAAATCATTACTGACTTGAAAAGGCCCTAATCTGTAGTATTTTGGTGTGCCGAACACGAATATAACCGTGAAAAATTTGTATTGGCTCTCGTTTTGAAGATATTCATATACCTCATTTTCTATGTTTCACTGTGTAAATTTCTCCAGTAGGACTGCAGCAACATCCGGAATAATGATGTAACATTGCATAATACCATCATGCTCACATCATCCACAGTTGATTGCATCATTTTCTGATGCAATGCAATACTAATGCCATGCGGCTGCTGAAGTAAGTTGACGTCAGCAGTGTACTATACATGTGTAGGCCTATTATACTAATGCCAGGCGGCTGCTGAAGCTGACGTAAGCAGTGTACTATATAAAGCCCAATCAGATAGGTTCAGCATTTAAAATATTTTAGACGTTGTGCGAGACAGTTCAAGCTACTGTTACATAAAACTTATTATTTTATCCATTTACGTACAATAAAGAACAGTAATGCCTCGAAAGTGTGATAATACCGCGGACAATTTTTGCTATATTTGTGGGGAAGTGACATTTGCCAACCAGAAGAAAAGTATCAATTCTCAAGTGAAGAAGGCATATCATCTTTACTTCGGATGCAAGGTTGGTGACCAAGACAAGCCTTGGGCTCCGCATATATGCTGTGCTACATGTACAACACAGCTTTCACAGTGGTTGAATTGCAAAAGGTCATCAATGCCGTTTGCAGTCCCAATGGTGTGGAGAGAGCCAAGCAACCACCTAAATGACTGTTACTTCTGCTTGGTTCCTCCTCTTTCCGGCGGAATAACGAAGCGAAAGAAGTCGAGAATAGTCTACCCAAACATTCCGTCTGCATTGAGACCAGTTCCACATGGTGAGGGACTTCCTATTCCAGAACCTCCAGCAGAATATTCTCTTGATTCATCTGACGAAGACAAAGGTGACTCGACCTGTTCTTCTCCTGGTCCATCAGCATGCAGTGATCCAGATTTTCACTGTGGTGCATCATCAACCCCCACAGAATAACACAGGAAGAACTAAATGACCTGATTCGTGATTTGGACTTATCAAAGAACAAGGCAGAATTGCTAGGATCAAGACTCCAACAATGGAATCTTCTAGAAGAAGATGTCACAATTACTGCATATCAAAAGCGCCACCAGCAATTGGAGCCTTTCTTCAGAAAGGAAAGTAATCTGATATTCTGTTCCGATATTGAGGGCCTCATGAATGCTTTAAAAATCACTCATGACCCACAAGAATGGAGACTATTTGTGGACTCTTCGAAACTGAGTCTCAAGGCTGTGCTTTTGCACAATGGAAACATTCTTCCATCTATTCCAGTCCACATGAAAGAGACATACGATAACTTAAGGCAGCTACTGAATTCCATTGAGTATAACAAGTACAGCTGGCACCTCTGTGGTGATTTGAAGGTAGTTGCCCTTTTAATGGGACTGCAGCAAGGATATACAAAATACATGTGTTTCTTATGCGAGTGGGATAGCCGAGCAAGGGAAATGCACTACATGAGGAAGGAATGGACTCACAGGCAGAATGTAGCCATTGGAGAGAAGAATATCCAACACCCAGCTCTGGTTGAGGCTCAGAAAATCTTGCTACCACCCCTTCACATCAAACTAGGTTTGATGAAGAACTTCGTGAAAGCCATTGACCGGACTTTGCCAGCATTCCGATACCTGCATGAAAAATTCCCTCGACTCAGCGAAGCAAAGATTAAAGAAGGAGTTTTTGTGGGTCCTCAGATTCGAGAGCTTTTCAAAGATGACCGGTTCAACAACTTGCTGGAAGGTGACGCGAAACAAGCATGGAATGCTTTTCGCCTAGTTTCTACAAACTTCCTCGGAAATGTTAGGGCAGAAAACTATAAGGAACTAGTAGAAGACATGTTGATGAAGTATAAGAAACTTGGCTGCAATATGTCTCTAAAGATTCACTTCCTTCATTCCCATTTGGATTTCTTTCCTAGCAACTGTGGTATTGTTAGTGATGAACACGGCGAACGTTTTCATCAAGATATCGCAACAATGGAACAAAGATACCAGGGAAAATGGTCCACTACAATGCTGGCTGACTACTGCTGGACACTCCTCAGAGATGCTCCCGAACAGCTGTACAAGAGACAGGCGAAGAAATCTAAGATGTAGTCAATGACTTGATTTTTTATAGGTAGGCTATTACAGTTGACCTTTTACTATTGGAATGCATTTCGTTATGTAAACATTAATTTCTTGCAGATTACAAAAAAACTAGAGCCAATATTGCAATTTGACTGTCATATTCGTGTTCAGCACATAAAAATTGATAAGAATTGACTAATTTTATTTCAGTAACATGACTTTTGTAAAAATTTGTTGTCCAGTGTAATCTTTCTATTCTTTGAATTTCATTGGGCTTGTCAGGTCAAGTGAATGATATGCTTATGTTCTGCTTCATTATACCTATCTAAAAGTATGGGCCATTTTGACCTCACTCATGTATTATTTTATTTATGAATTTGTATATTAGGCAGGTGCATGCAACATTAAATTTGTATATTAAAGACTGTCAATTGCACCATTACTAAAAAATGCTACATATTTGTTGGTGCAGTGAACCACGTGTTGTATTTTTTTTGTTCCTTATGCATATTCAGTTAATTATTGTAAATTAGCCTCATTATAATATCTACATAATTGTATTTTATTCCCAATATGTAAGCTCTATGGGAGATTCATTATACAAGGGAGGTAACTTTTTTTACACTCATAAATTATAGTTATTTGCATCAGGACAAGTTAGCATATTTTGGGGCGTAACTTAGTAAATATGAAAACAAATAGGGGATTATAAAGTATTTACTTGCTTGTCTTGTAAGTATCAGGCTCTTTACTCCTATTTTAATGAAAGTTATTCATATTTCACTGCAGACAAACAAAAACATTACATGACACGGTGTCACACATTCTTCAAAGTAATTTCACTCCACAGGAGAACTAGCACTTTAAGGAAATCATAAGTTGGCATACTGTTATGTTCCAGAAAAAGAATTAAAGATTTAGTATACCAACTTGTTTTTTACCTTCATGCACCATCTGTAAAGTTGACACCAAAGATTATTATGTCACACCAATGCAACAATAAGAAATGTATAAATGTTCAACATATGTCTGTTGCAAATGATAGCGTTAATAATCAACAGAAAGTCTGTAAAATAAATTCAGAATGTTTTAGACATCATGATTATGACAAATGTAGTAAACATTAGACTGTTATGTTTTTGCCTTGTGCATGTTCCTGACTTGTTAATGGTTGGTATTTGTGTATAATGAATTTGCATAGTTTTCTGTTACATTTCTTTTTGCAACTCACATGGCGGTTATGTTTTTACAAAAATATTGCTTTCCTCAATGTATTGTATTGGCAATTCTTATCATAAAGTGTCATTTGTCAATAGAGTGGATCATTCTTTCCTATTGATATACAAAGTGCCTTAGCTAAACTTACGACTGACCTACCTTTTCCGACTGAAGAGGTATTGGCAATTATTATCATAGAGTGTCATTTGTCAATAGAGTTGTTCATTCTTTCCTATTGAGATACCAATTGCCCTAGCTAAAATCAGAGCTGACCTACCTTTTTCAACTGAAGAGGTATGTGCAGCAGAGTGACATAGACCAGCAAATTGTTTACTCCACACAGCATTCTTTAGAACAAAATCAAACACCTGGTTATGAAGTCCTTCCCATTTATTGTTTGAAGAGAGCTGAGACAATTTGTGAAGGTTATCAGTGGAAAAGACTTTATCTAAAATGGTTGTATCTTACTGATATCTGCCTTAATTACAGCAATATGCTTTCCATATGGCAGATGTTTTGTGTTATATGAAGCTAAATGAGCAGTATAGACCAACACATTTTGTTTAGTTATCATGCCTACCTTGAAAACGGACCACAACATTGTTGATAGCTTTTTGACTCTGACATACAAATCATGCTTCTGTTTGACAGGGCTTTCTAGTGCATATTGTCTCCAGCCTGACTCTTGCTCTGATGCAAGTTGCAAGTGTTTGTGAATAAGTATCTTTTTCACTTCCAAGTGGAGATGGTTTTAGTTTAACATTTTGTATTTGCTTTTGAAGAGTACGTAGCTTATGTACCAAAATTTGTACTGCATAATTTTATGTTTTGCATTAAGACCATATTCTCTTACTGCCTTTTCAACCAGTGTCCTGTCATCACTGGGTATAATGTATACTTTAAGAATATTATTAGACTCTACCTTTTGAATTTTTTTTACAAGCAATTTACCTTCGGTTGATGCAATCAAGTCTTTTGTATTATAGAAATTTCTCCATGTCATTGAATAATGAACATGCTTTCTTTTCGGGCACAACTTGTTGGCAGTTGCCTGTGACAAAACCAGTTTTCTCCTTGTATTTTGTTCTATCAGAAAGGAGATTCTCTTTGTAGCAGCTTTACGTCCAGATTACGGGTGGCAGCTATATAAATTATCTGTCTCCACATGAGCAATATTCTCCATCCTGCTGCCATATTGAATGTTTTGACATGCTCCTGATTTGCCAACACCTGCTGCTCATTCACATATGTGACCATATCAGCTAATTGATTTAATTTTATTTGCATCACCATCATATCTGATGACTTAATATTTAAGTAGCTTACAAGTAATTGTATATCTGATATACCCATCTTGGCCTTCAACAACTGGTACAAATCAATTATTCATTCATTATTCCAACATGTGGGCCCCTACTTTTTGAAACTTTGGTGAACAGTTCCACCATATTGGATTTAAGCATACATTTATTGCATTGCGTGCAAGCAGTAATGTAGACCCTGTCTTTTCTGTACTGTACCAACCTGAAAAGCATTCTCACATTGATATGTCTGAAAAACTGTAATAAATGTAAGTCTGAAAGTTTATTGATGTTAACTACGAAGTTTTCTTCTGACATACTGGTAGTTTTTTCACTGAGTACTGAATGAGTACTAATATGAATTGTTTTCCTTTTTGCAGGTCTAAATTTGCATGGAATAATGTTAGGATTTGGTGTCTCAGTCATATCGGTTAAAGTACTTGTGTTGTTCTTGAAATTGATGTGAGGCATGTCTGTCTCTCATAGTCCCTGCACACAATAAGTTCTAAATGCATTTTTAAGTTAATATAATTTGTTTGAAAAGTCACATAATTTATTTAATTTTTTTGTTTTCTCATTGGTTCTTCCTAATTCAGATTTTGTGTATAATTTGATCAGACAATTACAAGTATTTGACTAGTTAATTATTGCTTGTTTAAGCATTATTAAATTAAAATTTTGTATCAATGCACCAGTAATTACGATTTTATTTTGCCTATAGTGTAAAAACCAAAGTCATTATAATATGATCCTAGTATGACAACAACGAACAACAATAGTGTTTAAATTGAATGCTCGTTTTTACGCTAGTGACATCACAGCATTTATATTGAAAGTTTGTACTTGCGCTGAATGAAGTACATGTACATCCCTTGGAATCGAATCATAGGCACCACTGCACTAAATTGAAATGATAGCTCATAGATACAATAAAGAAGTTTCAGAAATAATGCTTTGAAAATTTCTGTAATACTGTAAAACTGAGTTGTAGTTTGATTTTGGTGTTAATCAGCCATAAACCCCATTTACACAGCTATGGTAATAGTGCTAATATTATGGAGTAAAAGGTAATTGCACATCAATATACTGACTTAGGCATTGTTCAGAATTCCCTCATAATCCAAATCAATTTCAGGGTTTTAAGGATTAACTTGCGTGAATTGCTGTCAGAAAACAGAAGTCAAATCTGCCAATTCTAAACAAAGGAGATGCCAAAAAAAGTATTTTCCAATGTGAAGGGCATTATAATTTTGTTCCATCTCAGAATCAGATATAACAATAGTTTGAAAGGAGAAATCTTACAAAGTATGGGAACTGTTGTTAAAATGTTCGGTAACATGAGATGAAAATGACTGATTTATACAATTAGTATCACACTGCATATATTAGTATCACAATAATTCTTTCAATATTAATAATATGAAAGAAACATTTAATATGCATTGTGATACTAATTATGCAACATCAAATGTTTTTTATTTGATCACATGCAAAAAAATGATGGGGCATCCAGTATATTGGACAAACCAGTCAACAAATATCTAAATGTATGAACCAACATAGACATACAAAATTATATAAGCAAAGAGAGATTTTCTTTTGGATCAGAACATCTAGTATTGGATGCTAAGGAAGCTTTAATTGAACATCGGTACACAACTGATCATTCTACAATGATTATTAGTTCTGAAAAACTCCAAAGGGAAAAGGTTTTCAGAAGTTTACTAATTTTATTTTTGAAATATACAGTATCTTTACAACTTGTTAAACACCACTCTGGTGGCCAAGTGGTTAGAGCATCCACCTCGGATGTGGGAGGTCATGGGTTCGATCCCCGGCTGAGTCATACCAAAGACTTACAAAAATGGTACTAACAGCTGCCTCGCTTGGTGCTCAGCATTAAGAGGTTATTGGTGTTTGTTTCCGGGATTTTCACATTCTTCTTCCACCATTTATGCTAGCTGCTATGTATAGCCTATCTTGTGCTGAAAAATGGTGTTAAACCCTATAACAACTAAATCAACAACTTGTGATAAATTAAAAGTTGTTTTATTGTCTTATACCACAAACATGAAAAAAGAAAACAGTATATTACAGAATTAGAAAAGATTGTGAAACTTTTAAAAATTGAACTCATCTGAGCAGGAAAAAGGAAGAGTAAATGGAATACAGGAGGGCAAAGTGAAAGGGGCTATACTCCATTCCAGAGCAAAATGGTTTCCTGGAGGATAAATATGTATTCTCTCTTTAGAAAAGAAATGGTAGCAAAATGATGCCTATGTTAATGAGATGTGATGCATTTAACAAGAAATTAAGACCTATTTTGAACATTTCTATAAATGATGAAGGGGACACTCTAAATATTGTAATAAAGTTGGAGCATGCGCATTTGGTTATAGTGCCCCGTTTTAAGGAATTCTTAGATTTGTGTGATTATTGGAATTCGGTGCATTGGAAATATCCTTAGCCTGAAATAATTAGCCAATTACTAGGAGCAAACATCACAGAGTGAAGTGTTAGTGAGTTTCCATGATGCCATGGGTCAGTAGTAGTGAAGTCAGGCCCAAACTGAATGAATGTCCCTGGAGTAAGATAGTCCATATTAAAATCTAGTGGTGTACATTGGTGGTGTGATTGCTAGTAACAGTATTTACGGTAGGAAACCGGTAAATTACACAAAGGAAAAACTAAGAAGGGACACGGCAGATACCGTTTATGTCGCCATGGTGGCAAATTGGGTGCAGTTATACTGGCGAAATGTGCCTGGAAACTATGGGTTGACTGACCTAGGATGGCATAGTTAAAATAATCCCCAGTGTTAGGGGATACAGCGTACAGCGTGAATGGCTGGCGGTACAGAAACCTGATGAAGATAAACCATGCAGATATGCGGTTGATAGATATTTGGCAGGTTGTTTTATTTGTTTACTTGCACTGATCAGAGGAAAAGTTATAGACATGTCGGTTTTTCTAATTTACAACTGAAGTTGTATGGAAGTTTTTGGAACATTGGGGTAAACTTATGACTTCTAGCGAGAATTGCACCAGGGTTTTTACAACCGCTTGGTCAAGTAAAGACCCCTGGCTTGTAACAATATATTATGTACTTCTTAGATAGTGTTAGATGTAAGATGAAATTGTTTGCATTGGCAACATGCACATTGGAGAGAATGTTGGCATACCTCTATATTACTTTCATGCATTGTAACTGAACTTTCTTTGGATATTGGACTTGAAGAAATTATATATAATCTAAGAACTAAAATATCCACTCGCTTTTGCTCAAAATTCATCCTCCATTGGTCACAATTATACTATTTTTAGCAGTTATTAAAGTAGGGATTTTGCCAGGGTGGACAATGCCAGTTTTGAAGGTGCATATATTGGCACATTTTTATAACAATTTACCTCTGAAGTTTATGAAGGAAGATTGACTAAACAGAGCTCGCAGACTTTTGATAGGTGTACATCTGAAGTAAGGCAAAGATATATACTATGTAACCCAAATTATACCCATCAATCATAGGCCGTTATTTTAACAGTATCTAAGATGCACAAGGTTTTTTTAAAGAACCCATATAACCAGTGAGGAAAACCTTGGAAATTAATTTTCTTTAAAAGTCTACCTCTTTGCAAAATATGTGACTGTAGAGTGCCACCCAATTTAAATGATCTTTCTAATAATATGAATGTGAATATCACAACAATTGCTAAATTGAAGAAACTATCATTGGAAGGTCCTATAACTTATGAGTCAGCATTAAGATGCTTGAAACAGATGGCAGACAATACAAGCTCAGTTTCAGATGGTTATGCCATGGATTGTTGTAAAGTGTTTTCGTTGTTAGATCCATAAGCTATGATTACAGTATAGGAGAACATTCATCAACATTGACAGATGGAATAATTGTATACTGAAGGACATGAACCAAGATCTCTATCTCAAGAACTGGAGATCAATAACACGGCTTAATATTTCATTTAAAATAACCTCTTCTTGTATGGCTAGTGGAGTGTAAAGCATCTTACCTAACCTTACAAATGAGGATCAGATAGGTTTTATTAAAGGCAGATGTACGTGTATTGGGGGAAAGCATCATACCATTGCATGATTTAATGTTTTACACTAAAAAATACAAAATTATGGAGTTATTAATATTAATTGACTTTGAGAAGGTCTTTGATTATATTACTTGGTCCTACATTAAGAACATCCTATCTTTCTTCAATTTTGGAGAGTCTGTTATAAACTGGATATAAATTTCTTATAATATAAAATCATGTCGTAAAGTAAATTGCTTCATCTCATCTTGGTTTTACATGCAAAGAGGGTGTAGAAAAGGAGACCCCATATCTCCATATATATTTATCCTTTTTTCAGAGATATTGCCACATATGGGAAGGGTGTGTGTGTGTCTGTGTGATTTGGATTTTTAATATAGCCTCAGTTTTCCAGTCAAATTGCTACAGTGTCTGCTGTGTGATAGTTTATAGTGATGTCTGGCACATCGGCATCATGCCACAGACGTGTAGCATCATGTCTGAGTCACATTATCCTGACCTCAGGCCAACCAGTCCTAAATATAAAACCCTTGAAACTTGCCAGCTTGGTGTTTTGGCATTATCTCGTTCATTTTAGCATATGTTTGTGAGACCTTGTTTATTTCAGAAGTAGTACAATTACTTATTGACACAGGGTGATATTGGACTACTGTCATATCTTTAAATAGTTGACATTATTCAGTTCCAAAAATTTCTATTTTAATAGCTAACTCTGTTTCTACTAGGCCTAACTAATTGGCTACCAACAACTCTGTCTTCCCAACAATTTTCATTGCAGGTTGAATCAGTCTATAGGAGCCTTCTCCCACAATTCATATTGGTTTACTGTTTACTATGATGTGGAGGAATCACAACAGTTGCAGTAATAGCTACCCAGTAACGGACAGTTCCCTTTACATTGTTAAAGAAACAGGTAATGTTTTCTCCACTTACACTGAAATATCACTTGCTTATCATTAGGTCACATTTGTTTGCCATCATGAAGTCCATTCCCAGGATCCCTTCATTTTGAAGTACTCCAATAAACATGTTTATTTATTTCCACGTGTTGTGTTGAAATTTGTTTTACCATAAAATGGTACAGTCTTATCAGTTACTGTTGGTAATTTTCTATTCACAGGGCTGATTTCTGGTGGATTTGGCCATTGTTCAATTATACTTTCCAGTAAAATAGACATATCTGACCCTGTGTCATGAAGTAATTTCATTTCATTGTTTTCCCAGTGCAAAGTACCTTTCATCCTTTTGAATCTGATAAGTTTTATTATTGGGAACCTACTATGAGAGGGAGTTGAGTTTCTGTCCTTACACTCATCCCATTCCAGGTTTCCTGGTTTTGCCTTTGACCTTGACTTTTGTTTTCTCTCTAAGCCCCTGGAAATGTGTTCGAATTTTCATATTTTGACAAAATATTTTGGATTCTGTATGTAGTTACCTCCCCATTTAGGTTTGAAATCATTTTTCTGATGGTTAATACCACCAGATCTTCCTTTTGACAGATTTGTGTGATTTCACTCATTCATCTGATTTCTTGCACTTTGGAAATTTTATTATGTATTGCTTTGCAGGGTCAATTTCATTTGTTGAGCAATTTGATTTATTGTTATAGTGTTTTGTTGAATGGCTTCACACCTTTTACCTGCATTCTCTTGAACACAACCTACTATTCTACTTCTCCGTCTATCAGATATTCTGTGTAATTCAAGTTTTACATATAATGGCACAGCATGTGACATAGTGTATGGCCCCTGTTCCCCAAGTCTCAGTCCTAAGTTAGAGTCGCCGATAGCTTCTCTGTGATTTCCATTAGATCAGCAGAAGGATATGCTAATCAGGCAAGACATTTGATATTCTGAGCTAGTTCTGCATTACCTCCCCTTTCTCTCTATATCTAGACTTTAACTGTAGGACTCACGGTACTAATTCAGTTCCCATAGTAAACCTATGCAAACCCCATGATATTAAAAATTCAATAACTTACAATTTGTGAGTGCTCATGATCAAACAATTGTTTATCATATAGATGAAACATGGATATTAGCTGTGTAGAGGAAAGGATATGAGCCACGGCATTTTCTAGACTTACATGTGTTTGAAACATGCATTTTCAATTCCACACCCAAGAGTCAGGTGCTAATTTTAGTAATGAGTGTTCCAAACTCAAGTCTGTTAAAGGACTGAAATTCCATCAATAAAACAATGTCTCTATTTTTTCACTTACAACTAGGATAAGCTCGCAAAAAATTCTTTCTTCTAAAACAGCAGCTTCAACCTACATCAAACAAACTGCTAACTAGGTAAAAGGCTTTTACAGGATTACACAGGCCTTTGATTTGAGCCACTATATTAAACTGAGTGGGACTTTTGTCATGATCTACATTTCCACCAAATTACAGGGTTTGTTTTAGTGTTGTTGTTTATTCCACTGTTGGGTACCATGCTAGGTTTGCTCATTATTGTTTGCTTTGAGATTCTTTTGTACTAAAATTTCTTTTTTAGTTTTCTTTAATAGATTGGTTACTTTTAACTTTTTAATCTTATCCTGCAGTGCATGTAAATTGTGGGAAACTATTGAATTATTTACTGAATTGCTCACTCTGAGACAAAATTGTATCTTACACATCATACATATGCAAACTGAATTAGATTTCTATCCAAATTTTCCTTCAAGTCAAACATGGAGTACTCATTTCCATGTTCTCATTCTCATTTCTATTTTTATTTTTTTTATCAATTTCTAGGGAAGGAAATGTACCTACTAAACCATTCTCCAGAGAATTACTTGTTCTGTTTCCAATTGTATGCTTGAACCCTTGAGATGTCCTAATTTTTTTATTTTATTTTATTTTTCAGGATCCCACTTCTGACACCATTTGTTAGGACTGTTCATCAGGGTTCTTCCAGTCCTAAACATCCTGGGTTCTATTGGTACTTGCTTTTGAGGTCAGAAGACGGTAAAAATATGCAAGTGGACTGTTGGTGCAGATAGTTTTGTATAATGAATTCTAAAAGCACACAAGAGATCACAGAGAATGAAGAAATATAGCCTCATATGATGTCATAAATAAATATCGACTGTATTATGTTTTGCCTTTAATTATGTTGTTTCTTTTTTCATTTATTTAGATGATCACAATTTCATTTACATGCAATGATATTGGTTTTGATTCCTTACCATAGTACAAACTTCATTGAACAAGGCATTCACAACAAAACACAATGTGTAATTAAAAATAACAGATTTGCTAATTATAAATATTATGAGGGGATTTAAAAAAAACTAGGTTAACAAAATATTTACCAAATGTATATTTTCTGAATAATACTATTTATATTATCAGGGTGCAATCCACTATATGGAAATATACACTGTTTATTTGAAGACTCTAAAGACTAGCATTGTTTGGTACTTCTGTTCCACTTAACATGCAGATGTGACCACAGAGTTGCATAGCGTAGGTATAATTTCCAAATTTGGATAGTAAGTCACCAGATAGAAGAAGTACCTATTTATAGTGATGGTTCAGAATGGAACAGATGACTGATGAAGTAATTGTTGTCTGAAATCTGAATTGTCTCTTATTTTATTATTGACTCAGCACCCTTGTGGCACCTCAGATGTTAGACCAACAACCAAGGTTCAATGATATTATAAATGGGATTGCTACCACCTTATGCTCAGTAACAAAGAATGCTAGGAACAAGGGTGTCATTACGCAGATAGAGAGTACATTCAGTAATACATGAAAGTACACAGTAAACAAACCAAAGTAATGGGGCCAAATGTTTGGGACCATTTTGTTCCTCTTAAACTACTGACATCACTTCGAAATTGATTGTTGTTGGGATAATTTCAAAATTTGGATAGCAAATCGGCAGATAGCAGAATCACTTACTTAGCAGTGATGGTGCACAATGGAATAGATGACTGATGACACAAGTGTAGTCCTCCTGAAATGTTGATTGACTGGACCCTATTTGTACACTTTGCACCCTCAGATGTGTACACTAACACACTTAAGGGAGACAACCAGGGTTCTCCAATTTTGGTACTAGAAATGGGAAAACTACCAACTTGCACTCAGTATACTGGGAATAATGGGTTCATTACAAGCATAGAGGGCACATTACAGGAGGCAGTAAAAGACTAAATTATACATCAAATAAACAAGACAGTATAAAATATGTCAATAAATATCTAAATGCTGACACAAGTGGCTAAAGCAAGTTAAATGAAAACAATAAATAGCATAAAGGAAAAATTGATAACAGGTGACTAAAGTTCCACTAATTGCTCCTAAAATTCATTCTGACACTGGGCGCTACCGATCAGAGAATCAAAAGTCCTGTTGACATAGTGTTTTCAATAGAAGCTTAGGCTTCTCATGATGTTGTTTTAGTCCTAACAAAAATGCACTGCCAATGATGTGATGTCTAAGAGGCCAGCTTTAAAATCTTGTTATCACTTAACTTCACCCGAATGTATGGTGATATCAGCAAGGGGTTTTTAATAAAGGGTTATAATGTTCACCCATCCTAAATTATAATTAAAAGTCATTTTGACATGGTTTTTTTATCAGATGAGTTACTATTGTGTCTGATTGGTCCTACATGATAATGATTAACCCTCAGCATGGCCTACATCATTTGGTTGTCTTGAAATAGCTCCTCCCAAATGGATACCTATATCAACATGACATTTTCATTAGTACAGTTTTGTGTTTCTTAGTTGGACTTAAATGAAAATGCCACTAGTCATATATACAATACTAAATTATGATATGAATATTTATGAATTGTCTGAAATCATACATATTATATTAACTTGATGTATGCCCATTGTCTGAAATCATACATATTATGTTTACCTGATGTATGCCCATTGTCTGAAATCATACATATTATGTTTACCTGATGTATGCCCATTGTCTGAAATCATACATATTATGTTTACCTGATGTATGCCCATTGTCTGAAATCATACATATTATGTTTACCTGATGTATGCCCATTGTCTGAAATCATACATATTATGTTAACTTGATGTCTGCCCATTGTCTGAAATCATACATATTATGTTTACCTGATGTCTGCCCATTGTCTGAAATCATACATATTATGTTTACCTGATGTATGCCCATTGTCTGAAATCATACATATTATGTTTACCTGATGTATGCCCATTGTCTGAAATCATACATATTATGTTAACCTGATGTCTGCCCATTGTCTGAAATCATACATATTATGTTAACCTGATGTCTGCCCATTGTCTGAAATCATACATATTATGTTTACCTGATGTATGCCCATTGTCTGAAATCATACATATTATGTTAATTTGATGTATGCCCATTGTCTGAAATCATACATATTATGTTTACCTGATGTATGCCCATTGTCTGAAATCATACATATTATGTTAACTTGATGTATGCCCATTGTCTGAAATCATACATATTATGTTTACCTGATGTCTGCCCATTGTCTGAAATCATACATATTATGTTAACTTGATGTATGCCCATTGTCTGAAATAATACATATTATGTTTACCTGATGTCTGCACATTGTCTGAAATCATACATATTATGTTTACCTGATGTCTGCCCATTGTCTGAAATCATACATATTATGTTAACCTGATGTCTGCCCATTGTCTGAAATCATACATATTATGTTTACCTGATGTATGCCCATTGTCTGAAATCATACATATTATGTTAATTTGATGTATGCCCATTGTCTGAAATCATACATATTATGTTTACCTGATGTATGCCCATTGTCTGAAATCATACATATTATGTTAACTTGATGTCTGCCCATTGTCTGAAATCATACATATTATGTTTACCTGATGTATGCCCATTGTCTGAAATCATACATATTATGTTAACCTGATGTATGCCCATTGTCTGAAATCATTCATGTTATGTTTACCTGATGTCTGCCCATTGTCTGAAATCATACATATTATGTTAACTTGATTTATGACCATTGTCTGAAATCATACATATTATGTTAACACATTGTCTGCCCAACCTTTTGTTAACATTTACTTGTCCAGCCCATAATTTTGTGAATTTTTTAAAACTTTACCCATGTATGTATCATGACTTAGGAGCAAAGGGTTAAGAGGGTTAAGTTTGCATCAAGGCAGGAGAACATAGAATTATGTAATTTCTAAACTGTCTGGAGAATAATTTTTAAACTACCACATGTACTCGCGTACCCCAATCTGTCGTTGCATAATGTGCCAGCAGTTCTGCATATGTGCAGTTTTTTTTAGGAGTAATCAGTACAACGAACAACTGAGACCGTGGTATGTGGGTGCATTATGCCATGGCAGATCAACATAAACCCTGGTATGCGGGTGCATTATGCCATGGCAGATCATAAGGATTGTTGTTCGCAGTTTTACATGACTTATAAGCAAGTATAGATGATACAGACAACACCTTAATGAAACTTTAACCAGAAATATATCATAACTTAAGACTGTGTCGTGTACCATAACCTTGTCTTCAGTTTCAAGTTTAATATCACTGCCGAAGAAAATATAAATCAGTAACTTTCATCCATGTACAGGTTGAATATTTGAACTAATGAAAATGTTTAGTGAAAATGTAGCCTTCTATTTATCTGGACTGGAATGTATCTCGGGTATTATAGTTATACCACCTGCCCACAAGGTCAAGGTCATAAACAAAATGAACCTAGTGGCCTGTTTTCTTTTTAAGCACTTAAGATATTTTGATAAAATATTACCCCACTCAGTGGCCTGTTTTCTTTTTAAGCACTTCAGATATTTTAATAAAATTTTACCCTGCTCAGACTTAATCATGCAACTTGCAGGTTTATATCTCAAAGTTCAAGGTCATCGGTTGAGGAAAGGGCAACAAGGTGAGCATATAATACGTTGTGGTATTCTTATTATTTAAAACACCGCAATTGTGGTACATCTGATTGTGTTGATTCTATCATCAAAATCAAAATTTTGGCACATCTCATTGTTTCGGTGCCAACATCAAAATCACACTTGTGGCAGATCACATGTTTTGTTCACAGCATCAAGATTAAAGTTGTGACATATTTCATTGTTTTGTTGACTTTGTGGGAGCTATTCCACGTTTTTACATCAATCCTTGAGATGATATACAGATGTGACAATGAGGAGAAAATACCTAAACCTAGTTTAACCATGAAATTGCTGTTATGATGTACCTTTAGCTGAATATGAGCCTAATGACCATTGCATGCTATTATGATGTACTTTTAGCTTAATCTCATGCACACTTGTACCTCTTGATTTGTTTAAAAGTATGTATCATCAATCCTTATACAAATGATTTCATTTTTCTATGTCTCATCCATCCTTATACAATTCATTTATTTTTCAAACAGAATACAGCATTTGAATAATAGCCATTATTCAAGGAATGCATCCTTTTTAACATATTTCCATTTCATATTTTCATGCAGAAGGCATTATATGGAATTTGCTTTGTCCATCTGTGTCTTTATCTATTTTCTTTGAATATGTTTTACAAGTCTGCTCTTAAAATAAGTAACAGAAAACAGTAAAAGGCAACAAGCTTTGTAAAATTTAACAATTATAATTTATTTCTCTTGAATACAAAGTGAAAATGAGAAAAAAGAACTTATGGAATTGCAAGTTAATTCCCAAAATAATCCAAGAATTACAGGCACAAGTCCTGATAGTTTAAAGTCCTGAATATAACTCAGTGCAAGTCTTGAAGAAATCCAAAAAACTGAAGGTGATGACATGTATTTTATAGCTTAGAGAGTGTTGATGTGTCAAGTCTTTTGGTAAATTACATTAATATAATTACAGGTTTGAATTCAGTTTAAATTCAAGTGAATGTCTTTATTCAAGAATTGTGTCACATCTGTTTTTGTATTTCCAGAGAAAATCACTTGAATTCAATAATGTGAAGAACAAAAATTCATCGCAACTAGACACAACATAATACAAATTGCAAGTGGTAGATGTTAAAGCACAAATGACCAAGTCCTCACAGTTGCAAGATTATATAGATCTCTACTGGACCTCAGGTCACAATTAGCATTTTATAATAAAAAAAGAAACATTACCTAAGGGAAAATAACCTACAATGATACTGATGTTTACAAAACAATAACCTGGATTATTCCAAACTTTGACCCCAATTAACATAATTATTTTTTCTATTAATAGTAATCCTGATATCAAGCCCATACACAGAGAGAATAATTTAGCTCTGTATTAGTTGTTTACATAGAATTAAAAAAATGTCAGTTTGGGTCAAGCAGAAAGGAACTCAATTTTGGACAAGGTCAAGTCCAAAATACAATGTTATATTACAATAGCATCTAATAAAATAAATTAAAATATAACTAATTAACAAACAAGTAAATTAAATATACATGATATATGCTGTAGCTTTTGGGCTGTTTTACTTACAACCATTTGATTTGCACTGAGTACACCTATTTCCATCCATGTGTTAATCTATAGTATCATGTTATACCTCTGATACTTGTATGCTTACAACCATATCATTTCCATTGTTGGTGAACTAAGATGAGCATGTGTTATGTAACAATACCATTTGCTAAACATTACAAAGATTCCTTGTTTACGTCATAATTCATAATAAATACAGTTGTCATGTTCCAGCTATGGTATTATAAAGAATACTGCAGAAGATATGCTCTAATAAATTTGAGCCCCTAGTCTGACACCCAAACTACATATAACAACTCAAAATTCAAAAGGCGAAGAATATTTTTTCAATGTTATGAATCAAAAGAATAAACATATTCAACATAAAAACTTCAATTTCTGGTCAGTGCAAAAGACAGCAGTTGACCTGGTTAATCAAACTTCCATTTAACAAGTTACTTCATCATTTGGAATTTTTCAATCTACATACAAAAGAGTCCCTATTTTTGTGTTGTCCCTCCTACACACGTTATCTTTCTCCTCCTTCCTTCCTTGCTATGGTTTTCACCTCTTTCTCTTTTCTCCTTCATTCTTCCTTCTACTTCTACTTATTCATACTTCTTCCTTTCGTTCCATATTTCCTTCCTTTCTTCCTTTCCAAATATTCCTCCTTTCTCCTTCCTTCTATTTCTTCCTGCTTCTTCCTTTACATCATCCTTTCTTCCACTCTTGACTTCTCCTCCCACCCTCTTCTACCCTTCTACTTCATGTATGCACCCTGGAAGCTTTTGAAGGAATAAAACAGGGACATATTTTCTTGCATCCCGAGCCTTCTTTTCAGGAATCCATCACTCTCACTGACCTTTCGTCAGATTAATGGGCAACCAACCTTGCAAGGTCCAATGTACAACCACAAATCTCTGCTGACATAACTCATACATGCCTTGCGCTTCGAAGTATGAATAATGTTACTTATATGAATATGGTAATGCATATACACCATCTGAATATTGATATATTCCTACATGGTAACCTACATTGTATTTAACATTTAATGAAGTATTAATTCTTATCGTACGGGACATAATAATTAACTATATATATATATATGTAAGGGGCCCCGGGTGGTCTAAAGTGCTCTCCGTTATGGATCACTGCCATCTCACCTCTGTCTGCGCCTTTTTGAGTCTCAGATTCAGCCAATGTGGGTATCCGAGAAAGCTTGCCAGTAGCTTCTTGTGGGTCGGTGGTTCTTTCCAAGGGGTTTCCTCGGGTTCTTCCTCCACCATTAATACTATAGGAACTCACCCACACCTCTACACCTCTGTAGAGTCATACGTAATAATTATTTTATAATGAAATGACATATGCAAACATTATGATAGGCCTTTAGGTACACACATACACCTACCTAACAGACTGACATATTGTATGGAATGGATATGTATGTCTTCAACATACAAATGGGACTATTACTGATGCTTATTAACAATGCAACATTTAGCCTTCAGATGATGTAAAGCAGTAGCAGAAAGCATATCTTGTAATTGTAATTAGTTCTAACTCAAACATTATAGTACTTGCCAGCAGATACAAATATTTAACAACTTGTTAAAATAAAACAAACAAAAGATTAATAATTATGTTCCTAAAGCTTCACAAAAATGACAATGTCCAATACATTTAAAATGTTCCTAAACGTTTTCTCACATTGTGGACATTGCTAATGTGGTTACCAAAACCATGGTTGAGTGGAATACGCTCACTTACGTGCTTAACTGGTCAATTTCGAACATGAATATGAATATTTTTGATTTGGTAAATAATTGGTAACGTTTTGGAAAACTCAATAAACCATTGTTTGTTCTAGTGGCAATTGATTAACATAAAGTATGTGGTGCTCGTACATAAATGTTCATACTAAAGTCGGTGTTAAATATATATAAACAGAGAGACAGACAGAGAGTTTAGTGTTTAGCAATTTGACTCTTGGCAAACATGAGATGATCGATTTATGTGCCCATGTAATAGCAAGTCTCACAGCACTAGGACACGTGGATATGGTTCGGAATATTTGATAATAACGTCTGCACTTCCCTGATCCTCCCACAAAATTGAATGTTGAACCATATGCAAAATAATGTTCCATAATCTGCAGGTACATATACATAAAAACCGGACAGTTGTATATACAAGCTTGTAACGTAACATAGGTAATGTAGTAATATCAGACAGGAGGAGATAATTGCTACCTAACGAGGAACATAATGTAAAATCCTGGTGCAGTTAGGATATTCTCAGACTGATATAAAGGATGACTATGAGGTAATTTAGGGATTTAATTATTTGCCGTGGTTTAATTTATTTAATCATAGCCGCGAAACGATGGAAGATGTCCCACATAACGGAAGACTGTTGTGTCAGATTGGTGAACCAGATTCGACTGGTGTGAAAGGAAAACTTAATGACGATGTTGGATAAACAGTGGAATATATTCTACTATCGTGGATTTTGATTCGACATGTTTTTATATACTTAATCATTTGACATTCAGTGAACTTTGTCGATGGCTGATGAGAAGACACATTAGATTGCAATCGCCAATCAACTACTCGTTACAGATGAAAAGAGTAAACACATATTTTGATTGAAACTTTCATAGGTTTTTAAACATGGACTTACATGTTAAACCCAGCTGAATAGACAATCACCTATACCTATGGACTACCAGCCATTTCTCCTGACTACGCTCGCACCAAAAGACTGACACCTTCACCCACAACACCCCAAAGCTACTGACCTAGACATAGTCTTACTGATCAGAGATCACACCTATAGACTAAAACCCACAATTACTGCTTAGCATAAGCATAAAAAATACAGAGATGCAATGGCTGAATATAATGTTAGACGGACAACTGCTCACTAATGACACTGAAAACTCACCATTTTAGAAACAAAACAGAGTAAGGGGAGATATGTGATACTCACTGACACACAACTATAGCTTAGTATATAGACCATATCACAATCTTTCCATGACATACCATCACAAAATATATTTGTTAGTTACTTTAAAACCAATCGAGATAATACTATTAATTTTGTGACCTGTACATGTAATTTATATTAGAACGTAATGGTTAATCCTTTCCCGACATAAACTGTCTGCATTTATGTTTGTAAAATTACTGCTTTCTGTAGTGACATTTATTTTCATTGAGGATAGATATATCAATTTCAGTCAAATTTATAACTGAGTCAAAGAGCCGCATTCCTTAGCCGTATACATACTGGACTCATGATGAAAGTGTTCGGGTTCAAATCATGCCATCGGATCAAGCCAGATCGTCTTCTATGGCGCGTCTTTTTAGCAAAGCAATTTACTCGAATTGACTCGGCACCACTCCCATCGAAATCATTTGCGTTTATATGCTAGGAATTAATATTTCACAAATGAGAAACACTAATTGTTTTCATTCATTTTGTCTGGATAAATCAATTGTCCGTTTTTACATTCACTCACTTCATCAGCATTTCTTGGCTTATTATAAGACATTTAAGTATTATTTAGAATTGAATTTACAATATTGCAGGTGCCTTGTATATTTTGATTTCGTATTATTGGTATTTAAATTTGTTGAAGATATTACTTAAAATGATGTTTCCATTTTCCTCATGCTACATGTTTTAAAACCTAGATTCGTAATGTAAATCGAAGGCTCCTCCGAGATCAGAGATATAAAAATTGACGTACAATCTTTGGTTTTTTTTGACCTTTTCAAAAATTTATAAAATCTCTAATGAATCACTGACAACGTCAACAGATGCCGCGAACTATTATTTAAATATTAACCAGAAATGGTTGGATTCTATGAACAAGGATGAGTTGCCTGAATATACCAGGCATTGTGAAGCGAAAGCTTTTTTAAGAAAGCAATAGGTAAATATTTGTATCCAGTATTTGGACGACAAATAAAATTTTGGGTGATTGTGCTTTGGGTTTGATTGGTAAGCCTGTCTCTAGTTATGATAGGGAATTAAATTACTTACAGTTAAAGAAAACCGATATATTTCGAATTAAGAAAGCTTTATTTTTTAGGCTAAATGATGCAATTGAAAAAAAAAGAGTGAGACTGAGAGAGGACAGAGAGAGGCAGACGCAGGGATAGAGAGAGACAGAGAGAGAATACAAAATCAGACGCGGAGAGAAGAAACGGAAATGCAGTGTAATTTATGAGATGGCAAGCTGCGCTTTTCCACCCCGTGATTTACAGATAAGTTCTAGTTTTTATGTTAAAATGAACGTTCATTTAGTACCCCTTGTTCAGGAAAAAATATATTTATTTTCTTCGTTTTCAGAAAGTTGCTGAAAGCTAGAAATGGTGACGAGGGCATTTTAAGTTTTTTTTTTTTTTTTAAATTGTACTTTTTGCAAAGTTCGTGACGTCTACAATACTTTGTCTGTACAACATATTATGGACTACAATATGGTTAAGGAAAAGATCTTGAAATGTTATGAGTGCCTTAGTCATACCCACAACGGTTTAGGATTTTGTCGAACTAGCAAGGGAAATCCACAACTATTTGATAGGTTGTGCTCAGCGGAGAAGGATGATAGAGATAATGATAATCCTGGACAGCTCATATTAATTGAAAGGTTCAGAAAGTGTTTCCACATTGACATCATGCCCTTTCTTAATGAGCAATAAGTGTACACTGCAAACTGTTGTTCGCAAAGCTGACGGGGTTATCCATGTTGAATATTAAGCAACACATACTTGTCTCAAAGTCGTTTATTATGAGGTTATTTGCGTCTGTCGAAAAATGTTCTACTGAAAGTGTTCTTATTCTTGGAGTAGACTGCGACATCGTTAACGCTCATCTCCATTTAATCTATTTTGCATCCGGTTTAGTCTCAGGACCCGTGCCTATCGGAACAGAGTCCTCTGTGCCTATACGAAGTGTTCATTTATTACTGGACAATTAACTAGATGGTGATAAGGTCGTGTGTCATCAATTTGTAATTGACAAGTTGATTGTATTGAGATTGAAATCCATGAATTATATTCTTCTTGCTCAGTGTACAGAACCTTGGGAAAATGAGCTTTTGATAATGATGTTGATCAGGAACATATTCCTTTAGATGATACATTTATTTGTCAGTCTTTTGCTGATATTACTTATGCTCGTGGAACTGATCATTCAATAATTAGCTATCACAAAGGTCATCAATTCACTATTTATTGTGTATATTCTAATCAGGCTGATAAAATAAAATCACTTGTCGAACATGAACAAGATATCATGTTTGCTTCAGAGGGCTATTATTGAAACTGAGGCCAAACACGTACCAGTTCGCTGCTTGGTAAAACATGAGGCCCTTGTGCCAATTGTCTACAGATAATTAAACATGCACCAGAAATATTATTAAAAAAACTGTGATGTACTGTTTGGCTTTGATAATGGCGTTGCAACTCATTCAAGTGTGTATTAGTTCAGCTCCTTCGACGATTATTATATTCAGGGATGATCATCCATTTAGTTTCATTAACACATTGAACAATACAAGTTAGAAATTAAAATAATACAACACATACATTATACAGGTTAGGGGACAATAACGTGTCTTCACATGTGTATGGATGTATTGTATTGCTTTGTTGTGTATATATTTTGTGCAATTAAACTGTGCCATTCATAAGACAGCCTACGATGTAATTTTAAGTATTATTGATCACACATACACACCATACACACACACAGACACACACACATATATATCAATGAGACTAAGATTTTCCGTTCGAATGTTTCACATTCTATTACGATCTAAGTCCTGTGAAAATGTCATTATATAATGATTTAATAAAGAAATAATTCATTCCTTTCTAGGTCAGTCTGGTGAAATCCGATCATACAGTGGTATTTCTGAAATCAGATATGATTAGAGAGGAATTATGTATTCCAAATATTCTTTAGAATAGCTATAGTGTCCATTTTTATGGATACATTACTTTGACATTTTATGAATTAATTAAAAACATTTCTGGATTTCATCATTGCATCCTATCAGGATACCCATGACCACTGGATTTTATTCAGGAGTGATTGGACATTTAGGCTTATTTAGAATTTAATTCATAAGATTTTAAGTGTAGTTTTAATTTTTATTTTCTATTGTTGGGAAATAAAAAGCATTTTGATATTTTAAAACAATGTGAGTTTCATAATGTGAGACCTAGAAATGAAATAAACGCCATGGAAGCCTTTTCATATATTTCCATATGGTCCCCTGCAGACTCCAATTTCATAGTAAATAAGAATCTCAACAAATCTTGTACTTACAACAAAGCAACATACAAGTTCATGGATATTATTAAAGAAACGAATCGTTTTGCTCCTGAATTTAATTCTAATTACCCCTTGCTTATTATTTTGGTTAGTGTATTGATGTATGAAGTTTTATGATTGCAGTGCGCTCTCTCTCTCTCTCTCTCTCTCTCAGGAGTTGTTTTACTTAATCCCACACTATGTTTATATTAGGTCAACAAACTAAATTATTGATACTGTTCTATAATATCACTATTTTCAGAAGGAAATGTTAGTCTGGTAAATTATCTAACATTCTGGGCTAATACAGGAATTAACTTCCATCCCTATATCCAGATGCTATCTTTAAGAGGAATATCATTGTTCTATTTAGAGACCATACTTTACTTCAGGATTACTCCAGCGTTTGGACTGAAGTTGATTTCATGTTCATGCTTAAATTCCTTAATCAGTTACAGAGCAGAACCAACTAAGCAGGAAGCTACCTAATGTTATTTTCACGAATATAGCTCTCCGTGTGTTTCATCCACTGCGAGAGATAATTATCAATCCCTAAATTTCTTTACAATCAGTAAGTTGATAATTTAGCTGTTTACAATTATCATGTGTGTTATGACAATGTTTGTCTTCAGTGCTTTGAGTTCGTTTGGAAATTCTTTAACACTGTGACAAGTTTTCTTTATTTTAAATAATAAGTTGTTTACTTTCAAGTTGTTAAGTCCTTTCGTCTATTACATGTCATTTGTGAACAAGGTAAATACATGTTTTGTTTCAAACTATCTTATTTGTTATTCACCCACAAGATATTTTTCGTATTTTTCGTATTATGAACATGGTAGCTTTATAGTGTTTTCAGATGTAAGTGAAATCTATTTTCTCATTATGGATATCAGTTCATAGAAGCGAAGTTCTCACTCACTATATATCCATCTATCCTACTATATATATATATATATATATATATATATATATATATATATATATATATATATATATAGGTGGGTGTGTCTGCGTGTGTGTATATATCAGTGTGTGTGTTTTGTCTCCACTGCCAATATCAGGAGAAAGTTGAATGTTTAAACTGATTTAAATAAATGCAAACCTGTTATGTCTACAATTTTCCTTAAAAGTATTCACCTTTTGACACTAATCGTAGTGAAATGTCTTCATGTTCCAGAAACAGTTATAAGTCATGGTTTTTCTGGTGCTATATTAAGTAGAACGATTTGTAAAACTGTTCGTGTTGAGCTTTTGCAGATATATATGTTGAGGAAAGTCAGGAACGACATTAGATATAACAACATAAGGCATCAAGAGGAAATGTTGAATATATGCATATGCTACAAATAAAAATATTTATATTTTCACTTTCTATTGTGTATGCATTGTGTATGCATTCCCGTTTCTGATTTGCATATAGTTACCTATTCAGTATCAAACAATGATAGTCACATTCAATTTCTAGTATAACATAGGAATAATTTCACGGTAAATTAATGTCCAGATATTCTTACAATAAATATTATCCTAATAGAAATATTACGTCGACTCGAAATGTTTTCATTCGTGACACATATTTGTCAGGACTAGATTTCTAAATTCCTTATTTAATATCAGGGTTAAAGAAAACTAGTAAATACAATCAATATTTTATACATTCAAACATATGTTGAGCGGATAATCTGGGAATTTGTAATTTGATGGAATAATGTACATTGTATCAGATTATAACACCTTTCTCATCATATACAAAAAAACCAAACAAGTATTATAGTTCTTTGACATTGTATTTGTCTGGACTTGGTGATCCATGCTTTGGCATACAGAAAATGGACGACACTGTACCTTCTGCCTTTAAGAGAGATACTGTTTGCATGTTGAAAGCGTTCTCAAACTGTCTAGAATAACATGAATTGGTATATATATATATATATATATATATATATATATATATATATATATATATACGCCAATATAGATATATGCAATCACATCTAATTAAATAGCATGTGTTGGAAGTATAATTCTGTCTATATTACTGGAATAGCATTGAATTGCTGTGCAAATATACGATGCATTAGATATGGTCAATTACATATAAAAAATGGTATATATTCCTAACAGTCTATAATTGGATAACATGGAGCTAATATTCTAATACATTTCACTCATAAGCAGACATTTTTGATGTAATTGTAATAGATAACAATAAAATATACTTATTTCAAAATTTAAAAAAGATGAAAGTTTTAAATGTATGTTCCTAAACTACTTCAATCTCTTTTATATATAATAATGCATACAGCATTGGCTTTTGAATGATAACTTTAGATTGTAAGTGTATTTCTTTATGTAAGTCAAATTTAAGTTTGGTTATTTATTTAATACAAGAAGCAGAGGATAACTTATCAGGTAAAATATCTTCTAAACACAGCAAGATATATCATTTATACACACATTTAGTGACACTTAAATGCCAACCGAAAATGAATGCAAATAATTATTCTAGCAAACCAGCTTTAGAAACATGATGTTTGACTGGTTCAAAGCTTCAGTTTGTGGCAATAAACTCCACCATAATTACTCTAACATACGATTCCATACTTCTCTCCTGCATATTGTTTACTTGGTGCCGCTGAAAATAATATAATTTACCTTTGAACAAAATGCTGTGTTGTGCCTTTGCATGGAAATACATGATTATTTGTTTGCGAATTTCAGAACCTTCTAGCGGGTTTTGTCGAAACAATCTAATTCACTGGCTCTGTTCACTCGGATGTACACCAAATTTTCAATTTTACAACTAATATGAAAATTTTCAGACCCTAATTTACAAGGCAGCTATCATTTAATTTCATTTTGAGAAAAAGTACAATAACGTTGGACAATTCAAAACCAAAATTAATAATATAACATAATTAAACACCTAATTATTAATGTAATATAATGAAATAATAATTATTAATCAACACAATCAAACCCCTAATTAGTACTATAACGCAATCAAACCCTGATTATTAATGCAAAACAAACCCCACAGCTTAAAATTGCGGCAAATAAGCTGTCTTATAAAGCATCTTTTTGAATAATATCAGTATCTGAAATAAACAGTTCAGGTTTTCCTTTTTATTAACATCAAGCGTATTTAATTTGGGAACTGCCTCGTTTTCTTCTGTGATATTTTCTTCACCCTGTTCAAAATGTCCATCAACCTTAAAAAGAAAGAAATTACATATTGTAGACTATATTGAAGCAGAACATAGCTTATTCCTTTTTAAGGTTTACTTAATTTATAATGAAGTAATATCTGGATCGGGATAAGGGAAACGTTGTCCTCTTGATTTACATAATCAGTGTAATTATATTATGCTGCTCTTATATAGGCCATAAAGATAATGTCTCAAAATTAATGACGCATGAAAATCTTCTATGGGTACTTATTGGGGACGGAATATTACTTTCTTGTTGGATGCTTTGTGTCTGCTTAAGGTATTGCTGGTAAAATTATATATCAAAGCATGACTTTTTGTGGCATGACTACTAACCTTAATGAATATTAACTCAAAAATCTAAATTAATATTATTAGCAACCTCAAATATAATGTTGTTATTCGTTGACAATCTGATCTTTCAAGTAGTGCTTATTGTTGTATTCATTCTTGAAACGATTTGTTTTAACTGTAGAAATACTTACTTTCAACTCTTCTCACCACATTGACATTGGAAACCAAATCTGTAGTCATAAGTCCATCCCTGACACTTACCACACTGAAATCCAAAGGGAAAAATTGCTAAAATATTGTAAATTAACATTTATCAAAACAAAGCCTCAGTAGATAATCTTTTGCTCTTTTGTAACATATATTATAACTATTCCTGAATGCATTTACTTAAGCTGTCTTGATTGACATTGTCAAATGTATCTATCCCTAAAATTACCAAACAAATTGCATGCACTATTTACATATATATAAAGATATATATATATATATATATATATATATATATATATATATATATATATATATATATATATATATATATATATATATATATATATATATAAGCAGAAAGCGAGGGGGAGAGAGAGAGAGAGAGATATCACAACTGGGTAACACTTCGATTTTTCAGCAGCCGCAGTTTGCAACTACCACGATACATAAAACATTATATCGCAAATACACACACACACACACACACACACACACACACACACACACACACATATATATATATATATATATATATATATATATATATATATATATATATATATATAAGAATTTTCTATACTCTATGAAGTAAACAAAGTAACTGAAAAAGAACGAAAACCAACAATATTAACCGAATTCGACGACTATTTCTTTCCATGGAATAAAATGTTAAGCATAAAAAATACTTACGTTATTGTGTTTTATGTCCCAATTAATTTCATTATGGTGAGGGATGTCCCAAATAATTTTAACACAGACACTATATATTAAAGGGTTGAAGAAACTTTAATGACATTCCAAAATATTTTAAAAGCCCAAAGTGGTGATGTGCCTGTGATTATTGCATCACAATGATTCAAACCAAGAATGTATCCTTATTTGAAATTTCAATATAAATCCAAGTTTCAATTCCATTTTGAGCACTTTGTATTTCTAGAGAAGAGTCACTTGAATGTAATAATTTGAATAAATAAATTCCTGACCATGCCGGACACAACAATAGTTCAAGATATTCTGCACAGAACTTACCACACGAATAAATAATTTTAAGACAAGCAATATTATGGTCCTCTACCTGACGTCAAAACACAATTGGCAGTTTCCATACAAATCTATTTCTGATGGAACATTTTATTTTGGAAGGATCGAAATGTTTACAAAATAAAATGTTAGTTATATCAGGAAGTTCTATTACTGAAGTTATAATATAAAACGCAGTAAACAGCAGGCTGACCATGCATTTCATGGGGAAATTCCAATGTCCGGGACTCAGTGTAGCGCACTGGATTATCTATACCATTATTGTTTTCCTGAATCAATACTCCACCAACCCCAACTTTACTTGCATCAAAATACATGTTAAATAATTGGAATTTGGAGCTTAATTAAATGATGCACTCTTAGATATGACCTTGAATTATCTAAATCCTTATGATCTTTTTCTGGCCAATACGTTTGTGAGGGGTTCAACGATTATGATTCATATTTGAATACAGTTCAGATGTTATCCAGACTTACACTGAAATCCCATCAGTTGTTTCTTTTACTAATAGGCAAAGTCAATACAGAAATAGACTTGACCTGGTCATCTAAAGTCAAACTTGTCCATGTCCCGCAATATGTCCTAAAAATGTAACTCATGTACGGCAAAACTCACATTTAGCTAAATAAATTATCATATCTGCATCAGTGAGTCTGCTATAAAATTTCAAAATTGTCTCTAAGTGATCGCTCCAGGTCTTCCTTCAAATGATGACACCACTGATGCAAACTTCACAATTATTTAGACAAGACGTAATCATGTTTATTGAACGGTGAAAAGTACAAGGCGAACAGTTCAACCCAAGCGACATCACTTTCAAATTGATGAAGTCCATCTGGATTCACGAACGCTGAAATTTCCTTTGTACATCCCTCGAGTGGAATTTGCTATAATCCTTTGAAACGGTCAAATTTCGTGACACATTTTGCATATACATTTTTATCAATGCGGTCATAGACTCTTGGTAATGGAAATGAATCTGATTTGGTCACACTGTTACCTTTTCTATCGTCAGTGGACTTGCGGGAAGTATTACCTAGTTTCGGCGCAAGTATACATGGTGAAGTCAGGTCACTTTCATGTGGTTATATGCTGAATTTCTCTTTTTGAACGTTCCTGTGAAATAGGCTTTTGATTTTACAATTTCAACATTATTGCATACTTTATTTGTTCGTATGGAAACATTTAGAAACTTGTGATCACACTAAATAAATATCTATTTGAATTCATGTTTTTTTTTTTTTTTTTGGTTTTTGTTTTACTAGAGATATGATAGTTTCTGGCCAAGATTATTAAACATTTTTGAGTTCTGAAGACAGGTTAAACCAGATTCAACACAGTCTGATTGCATTGCTTAAATCCTTACTGTGAGGGGCAGGTACAACTAAATGGACTGTATGATTAACAATAATGTCTCTATTTGTATACTCCTTTAACATACTGTTATTATTTTCACCTCACTGGAATACTGATGATATGATTCAAATAATTTCCTTTCTTTTCAACTTTGTAACGACCAAAGTGTTTAGCCTGAAAAGAATTTTGATGTATGGTCAAGAGAACCCGAGCCATAACACCAGGATGCATTTTCCTTTTTGTAGTTTTGTCAATAATTTCGTTTCTGAGTATAGTGCATATTATTTCTTGCAACTTCACAGGCAATTACCAAATTATACTTAAAATAAGAAAATATTCGAAAAGCAACATATCTATACCTTCATATGAAAGAACTTTGTCGTTTCAATATTTCAGTGGTCGACATTTATTTTAAATGGAATGAATACTAAAGATTCTTAAACTGAGTCTCTGACAGCAAACAACAGAAAATGATCACCTTTGTCTTAATATTTTCTAGTAAGAAAACAATATGACGGGATCCTATTTTTTCAAAGTCTGATTACATCTTTGTAACAACCCCAGATTTCAATGTTATAGGTAGAGGACTTGAATTGCTGTGTGCCCTTTTTATGTATAACTTGCTGCAAAATTACAGACATACAAATTAACTCTTGATCAGACTGGATAGATCTGGAAAGACCAAACTAAATAAAATCATTATCAAAGCTTTTCCTATTGTTTTAGTTTTAACATTCACCATAGAAATTGCCTTTGGAAATCTTGTAGACGCAAAACCTTATGATGAACAAGTAGTGGTTACCTGGCTTGGTCTTATATAAAAGTCCGACAAAGTCTACTATTATTCTGCTAAATTGTTCGTCAAATGCATGACAAGCATGCAGATGAGCCATATATATCTTCTGTTTGGATTTTCCTACCATCTGACGTGTGTTACAGGATCTGCAGTATTTACAAACATCACTTTTAATCTTTGGAGAATACAAATGATTCCAGATAATGCTGTAAGTCCTGTTGATCGATAATAATCCGCAAAATGAGCTTCACTGGCTAAACTAAGAATTTCCTGTAAATACTACTTTTTAACTTCAATGGGATAGCTCAATGGCCACTCGTTGCTAGCAAGTACCTCAGGTGGTCTCCATTTTCACATAAGGACGCATTTGTAACAAAATAGCAAACAGGTACATCTGTTGCTTCGGTGTTGCTAATAACCTTATGTAATACATAGGCGATATCGGGGTATTGTTCCAGTTCGACAAGTTATTGTCATTTGCCACCTAGATTAAAATAGAGAGGGGTAGAAGTTAATATATGATCACTCTGTTTGATATATATTGATTGATTCAAACGATCAACAGACGTGACCTGATTAAAAGCCTGACCAATACAGGTGTCACCTAAAGGAATAATTTATCCTGATTGATCAAATCATTCACAAGAGCTTTCGATGCCAGAGCTCCAATATCTGCACATGCTGGTTATAAATCATGAGTTTCTTTGTTCAATGAACTTTGTGATTCAGACTAGGCTTGTCAGTTACGAGCGGATTAACCACAACCTTATCTCCATCTAGGTCATTGCCTAGTACTAAATGAATACCCCCGATTGGTAAAGTCAACGCTGTTTAGACTGTCATAGATCTTGAGACTAAGTCGGTTGACACATTTACAGCACAGAAGGAACATTACCAAAGCCGCAGTCTACTCCATGAACCAGAACACTCTCGTTACAACTAAAAACATGGCATCATTACCTGATTATAAAAGACTCGCTATATCCTTTACATTTTTGATAGGAATATGATTGGCTGAATCAACCATGAGCGATATTTATTTTTGCTAAATTAATGGTTCATACTTTTCCATAATACGGGCAAACTGAGATTTGACTGAGATTTGTTTCACCTAATACATTTATTGCTTTCAGTACCTTTTAGAAATAAGGTTATTGTGGAAAAGGTCTGTCCTGATTTTGTTGCTTAATTTTCAATTTGTAGCAATCAGAAATAACATGTCATTTATTCTTGCAATATATGTACATAGAAAGAGGCAACTATTTCTGATCAATCTAATCAGACACTTGATTCATAAAGGTTGTGCAAGTTTGATATTTGGAGGTGCTTGTATTAGACTTGTATTTTATTGCAAAAAGACTATTGAGTGGAATAATCCTCGTCAGTCGTATGAGCAGAATTTTAAAATGTTTCCACCTTGTGCTCATCAAGGTCATTCGTAACGCTATTTTCGACGCAATTCGTGAACTCTTCAACTAGGATGAGTTGTCTGAGAGTTTTGTAATCTTGACCGCTTTTCTTGGCTAAGCATCACATATCATATTATTGATCATTTTTACTTGCAGATTCGACTTGGATTTGCCTGTGTTTTCTTTCATAGTTCCTAAACGTTTGTCGATAATCACCAGTTACCAACACATAACCCTTCAATATATCTCCTTTACGCAAATCATAATAAGCACTTTCTACTGACGGGGAAGTGTAAATGTCACGAGCTTTGTTAAAACGTGCACTTTGTAAGAACAGAGTCCAATGCTCCCTTGGCCATTTCATATTTTCATTGTCTTTTTGAAAATGGGGAAAATATGTATCTATTTACTTTTCATTGAAAAGGAGTTCTGCCTAGTATTTGTAGTAACATCAAAAGCTGAACTTGTTTGTAAAGTCGGTATGTGCTTTTCGCTTGCCAGCTCCAATAATTTTAACATATCTTGAAATTCTCTTTCTACCTTTTTTCTCTCTGAATTTCTCTATTTTCTTTTCCACATTGTATCTCTATTTGCACAGGTATATCTTGTTTTACTCTCTTTTTTCCTCTTTCTCCAACTGCAATTATATTTGTCTCGTTCTGTCCTCTTTCTGCAAGTGCATTTGTTATTCTTTCTGTAAATGCATTGATTCATCTTATTTTCTCTTCTTTGTATAACTACATGCGAACTACATGCGTTTCTCCTTTTCTTCCAGTTTTGAAGCGCAAGCCCTCTTAACTAGATTGTCTTTTTGTATTTTAATTGCACTTACATAAATTAGAGCCTGATGGAGACACTAATCAATTCCAGATCGCTGTTATCCAGAGCAGTATTTTCTACCAAATATTGAACCAAAACATTTTCCTTTCTTGCTTCGTTCAAAAGGCTTTTGCCAGGAGAACATAATCTTTACTGGCAGTATGGAAGTATTCATGTCTTTGATGGAGGGTTGTTCCTGAGCATGATTTGATAAAAATTTTATCAACTTAAGAAAACATTGTCAAAGCTTGTTTGTTTAACTAATCGTTTATGTGATTTAATACCAGGAACTTGAAAATTCCAAACCAAGATGAATTTAAATTTCAAGAAGAAGGTTTTCTGAAATATTTTAGAGACATTCGTATCCTAAGGATCTCCAGTTTTCTCTTATGATTCTATGGTCTTAACCAAAATAACAGAAAAAGAGGGAAAACCAGCACGTTGTATACACCTCATCAAAGAATTTATTTTGCTACTATACCAAATGAAAACTGTTAAAACAAAACTGTATTGCGAATTAAATCCGAAATAATCATAGAATGTATAAAGCAGGTCCTAATGATTAATATTCTGAATAAACTTTAGTGGTATTCCAAATTAAAGCCAACGATTGTATTGTTATTATGCTTGTGATGGCCAGTGTCGTAGATATGTGCCAGTGTCATTTGTTTGATCACAATAATACAACAAAGAATGTATCCATATTTGAAATTCTACTATGAATCCAGGTCTTTATATCCAGGAATGTTATTTTTTGGTCCGTTTGTATTTCCAGAAAATAATAATTTGACTAAATAAATTCCAGCCAAAATTAAATACTGGTCACAACAATGATTCTGTTGAGATCTTACAGCACGAATTAGTAGTTTCTAAATAAGCAACATTTTATAGTCCTGTACTTCACCTCATGTCACATCTAACATTTTATAGTCCAGTATTTCATCTTATGTCACATTTAACATTTTATGGTCCTGTACTTCACCACATGTCACACTTTTAACATTTTATAGTCCTGTACTTCATCTCATGTCACATGTAACATTTTAGTACATTACTTCACCTCATGTCACATCTAACATTTTATAGTCCTATATTTCATCTTATGTTACATTTAACATTTTATAGTCCTGTACTTCACCGCATGTCACATTTAACATTTTATAGTCCTGTACTTCACCTCGTGTCACATGTAACATTTTAGTCCTGTACTTCACCTCATATCACATGTAACATTTTATAGTCCTGTACTTCACCTCATGTCACATTTAACAGTTTATAGTCCTGTACTTCACCACATGTCACATTTAACATTTTATAGTCCTGTATTTCACCTCATGTCACATGTAACATTTTCTAAAATAATCTTTGTCCTATTGGAAAAGTTCATTCTGGAAGGTTCCAAATGAGGATGAAATGTTAGATACAATAAAAAGGTTTGTTGCTGCTATTATGATATTAAATGTGTTATCCAACATGACTCGATAAATCATTGGGGATTTCCTATCTTCTAGACTCAGACTGAGAAAAACATGACGTTACCAAAACCAAACTCAATGATTAAGGTCTGGTTGAAAGAGAACATGATTTTGGGCAAGGTAAAGTCCAAAATAAAATTATCAAAGTGTACAACAAAATAAAAGAAACCTAATAAACAATGAAAAGCAAATACAGATAGCAGTATATCTTTATAAAAATATATTTCATATATATATATATATATATATATATATATATATATATATATATATATATATATATAAGCTGTATATAACTAGCTTACTTTTAATTATATGCCGTCATATCTCACACAAACATCAATTTGATGCATATACAAATTTGATTAGTATTATCATTAATCACGAAATACGCCAAATATTTCATCCATGGTCACAATATTCATTGACGACAATTTTCATTTGATGACTTGTTTAGCATATTTAGCTCTTACTGTTTCGTACTAATCTCTAGAACGACACAATTATAATTTATATTGAACTCTAAC
The DNA here is from genome assembly GCA_028554795.2 of Sinohyriopsis cumingii. Lineage (NCBI taxonomy): Eukaryota > Metazoa > Mollusca > Bivalvia > Unionida > Unionidae > Sinohyriopsis > Sinohyriopsis cumingii. The sequence goes on along the minus strand of JAPYKE020000059.1, from coordinate 829,868 downwards.
AATCATATACATGTGACATACAACCACAACATTTTGATATTCTGAGATAGTTTTAACATACGGCAGTGTTGAAATGTAAAATAGCCTAACTAAGCCAGTCTTGCAATGTAATCAATATCACAACATCTAGTGTGGTAAGAGACAATTGACTTTGCATTATCCCCACGAATTGTTATAAAACAAAAATCTGTTTAAAATTATCATGGTTGAAAACATTGTACAATCAGTCTATTTATGTAAGATCACCTAATTAATATTCGTAACGAAATGTGATGCTATGCTGCACAGTTGTACTGTAGGGGAAAACTACTTGGGGTGAATGTACTAAGTATGCAGAGAGAAAACAAAACAAAGAGAACTGAACACTAGTTTAATTCTCATAATCCAAAACTAAAAATGTAAGTGTCCCCTTTCTTTATCGAGGCTTCAATGAATTGCAGAGAATTTGGTATAGCTGTAGTTTGAAATGTGAAGAAGGAAGTAATCGGCTCTAGAAGGTTGTACATAATGTTCAATGGTGACCTGCAACTTGCACCTAGCACTTCAATTCAAGCTGGCGACAAAATGTCTGAACACATTTTTCATTATGAACCTTTCGTTTTCCCTCCTCCATTATGCATATCCTCGCGTAATGCATATCGTATTTAAATCAGACAAATAGTTGGTAATCATAACGATGCATAATATTATATAATTTCATTATTAAACATGTACTGAACCAAGTATTCGGAAGGTGAATGTACGCATGTTGAACATACACCCAGAGTAAGTTTATTTATTTGATCCAGTCACGGGTTGAAAGATTTACTATTTTAATGTCAAGTCGATTAAACCGTATGCTCTTATTCTCTTTACATATCATATAACAGGACAAGGTAGATAATATACCTTAATTTTAAAATCGTACACCGCACAATATCAATAAAAGTAGAGTCCATGGTTTCAAACAAACAAATTAACTCTAAGCGTGTCCCAACAAAAGAAATTAACTGGAGTACCCATATTCTTGATATAAAGTTACTAAAATGCACTACAATGAAGACAATGAAATTACTAGGTAATTCCTCGACTGTGCCTCTTTACAATGGTCCTATGTTTTTATTGTTATGATGAAGTCACAAACTATAGAAAGTTATTGTAGTGTCCAAGTCTGCTACAGCAGCAAGTAATTTGGCAGGCAATATTACATGTCCAATTAGATGAATAGTTGTAAGAAGATTTTCTGTCATATAAACTCACATAGACCATCTAATACCCCAGTCATATAAACCCACGAAGACCATTACATAACCCAGTCTTCATACAATTATTAGTCCATGCAAGCCAGAAGCCATAACTATTACAATCAACAGTTGTTAAATACTTGAAACAAATATATAATATAAGATACATTTTATATCCTAGTATCACCTTATTATATATTAACACTGCGGTTGTAATAAGTCTTGCTTTTCTCATTCATTTTAGCCTGTGCAAATGTTATTGTAATAATATGATTAATATTACTGATATACTATTATGTAGTTGGGTTATGGGGATTCTAGTTTCACACTTTCCTGTCACAGGTCCTCGACATGTATCCTAGCAGCAGGGAGGGCGAATCCTACAAAATGTATAAGGTTCCAAATGTCGAAATAAACCCTCCAAAAAAGGGTTTCAACCGGAAATAACGGCGACTACGTTTCAGGAGGATTTCTCGTAGGGAGAAAACTCCTTGGGAGGTCCTCCTACGTTAGTCCAAATGTGGTTTCTGGTTGGAAAACCTATTAATGGCGCTTCGATTTACCAAATGAACCAATTCGTTGTCGTCGTCCTCCCTGCTGCTATGGATTAAACAATTATGTTATTGATAATGGCAAATGTTGGAGAAGCGTATACCACTAGAATAGCTCGAGAGCGATTAGAAGCAAACAAAAAATTTCTTCCTGTGAGAGATTCTGTAAGACAAAAATTATAAGCGCTGCAAGAAGCACAAGTTGAACACGCTACAGGCGCGGAACAATTACTTAGACCCATTACAACAGCTACTGAGAAAGCCGCTGCGGTCACTGAAAGAGCTTTATTGGGAGATCCTAAGGATGATATTAAGGAGGAAGAGGAACGAAGAAAAGGTATTCTTCCAATATTAAAACAGATCGCTGCGCACACTGAAAAAATAGCAGCGAGAACTAAAAAGACAAAATAGATTTAACGAGATCTTCCAACTGATATAGCTGCAGCTCAGCCTCGACCGGTGAGGAAATACTTAAAGGTATCAGCGAAATTCGTACTGAAGTCGCTGCCGTGAAGGAAAATCTCGTGCCTAATCCCAAACCGGTAAGAGAAGATGTTGACCTGGATGCAAAATTTAATGAAGGTTTTATTGAAAAATTAGGAAAACACCAGAGGAAAATTTCCTCGCTGCAGTATTATTACTTCTAGATCGAAAGGGTATAATTTTAAAACAAAAATATGTCAACGTAAGGGATGAGAAATTTATAAAATGATTGTATCGCGTGCATTACGAAAAAAGTCAGGTAAAAACTGAAGAGTATAATAATTTGGTAAAGGAAATAAAACGACTTGATAGGCTCACATCACGACGACAGCCAACACCTCCTCCCTATCCAGCACCTCCCTATCTATCGTCTGAGCAAGAGCCTTTTCGGCTTCCTCTGCCACTGCAACAAATAGAACGACAACAAACGCGGGGACAGGAAACACAAACAGAAGATGAACCTGGTTCTTCAGGGGATATTTTAGAAGATCTTGGTATCTTGAGAGCTACTGGTCGTGGTTTAGGAAGTGGTTTTATTGAATGTCCTAACAATATCATCAATGATGCTCAACGGCTAGAAGTTCTCATAGGAGGAAAGCGAGCTGGAAACAAGTCACCAGAAGTAATTAATGAAGCAGCTGATATCTGTCGGCGATTATTTCAAGGTGGTATCATGGATATCGATATCTAGCGAGAACTTATTAATGAGCTCGTTGATGAATATCATAGTGACTAGTTGTCAGATAAAAAAAATAATTAAATAAAATGATCATATACAAATCTCATCGTAGGCCAGTTAGGGTCAGGGTGGTAAATTCACGATTGCCAGTATACACACTAACTTACAGAGATGGATTTGATGATGTTGTTCAAGGCTTATTTGCGGGAATGATTCCTAAAGCAATATCGATCGCAAAACAATTATCAGTGAAAGCTATTGACGTTATTCGTGATAAAGCTACTGGTGCTGTTGGTAACGTTGCCAGTATAGCGCTCTTGGCAATCAAAGACAGACTAGGGCGATTAATATGTAGGCCAAAACCACCGGTGAAATTACCAAGTACTGAAGTGATGCCGGCAAATGTTAGTAAAGTAATGAATCAAGCTGCAAATCAAAAACTAGCAGCGTTGATAAATCTAGGGGCTGGTGTCGGAAGTCTGGTGTCGGAAGTGGTCTTCGTTTTAGAAGATAACAAATTATAATAAAATGTTTAAACGTCAATCTGACCCGGCGTTCGACATGGATGTACCAGTACTCAAGGACGAATCGGTGCGTGATTTTCAGTATTATTTTTATGGCATACAACATGCAAATCAACGAGGACGAATTGAATTGCAGGTTCAAGACACAAGTAGATATTTCTTGCCCGCTGAGGCTTGTATCGAAGTAGAAGGTGAAATTTTAAAAACAGATAATACAGAACATGGAGAACGTTTTTAAAGTTGGTTTTGTTAATAATGAAGGTATGGCCTTGTTTGAAAGCGCTGCGTATCTCTTTGACGGAAAAAAATTGAGTCAATTGAGAACAATGTTGATGTGGCTAATAGCAAGATACTCCGATGGTTATACAAAATCAGCTGGCCCATCAATGATGTTTGCCAAGGACACTTCTGATCATCCTGATAATAATCAGTACAATATTAGACGACCAATAAACTTTGCCGACAACGCCGACGCTGATGTGAATCCGGTGGTTCACAGTCCTAATGGACATTTTAATCTAGGATTTCATACACGTAGACAAATGTTAGGTGGGAATAGAAGAACTGTTTCTTCTGCAATTCCGCTGTCGCATATTTTTTGATTTTGTAGGGATATCAAACAGGCAATGTTTGGAGCAAAACATACGGTTGTACATTTTAGAAAAAATGATGACATTGATGCTTTATTACGACCTCTGGGTGATGTTGGTAAAGTATTAATAACAAAACTTTTGTTGTGGATGCCGGTAATGACTCCGACAATTGCTGAAGAACAGCGACTGCTTTCTTTTATAGATCAAGGCGGTAAATCATTGTTATCATGGCTTATAGTAACCACACATAGCATTCAGAGTACCACTAATGGTTTGTTTACATGGCATGTAGCATCACAGCAGGGGGTTCCAGCACCGCGACATATTTACATTGCTCTTCAAGATATTACACGAAGAAACTCACAAACACGGAGTCATATGATATTTGATCCACTCGGTGTTACTAACGTTTTTTTAAGAATAAACGGGCATCAAGAACCATCTGAAAATATACAGTTAAATTGATGAAATACCTAGCGCGATACTGGTTTGCAAATATCACAATTGGATTTTATGTTACGTTATCCAATCTATTACTTCTCACTAGAGCATTTTGATTTAACTAGACAGTCTGTCGTTGATGTGCATTTCAGAGCTCAAGTGGCAAGAGGGGCTATAGCTGAGTACAGAGCATTGCTGCTATACTCAGTGATAAGACAATGCTACTTGAAGGTGTTGGTGTCCAAATGAGGATTGTTGATGCACCATTAGAAAACATGCAGACAATTAGATCAATCGCGTTTATTATAAAATGTCATACAGTCACGCTAATGTCACTCTGACTCCTGGTCAGGTAAAGAAATTACAATCAAACAACGCAAGTGCATGTGGAGTAACGATAACACTAAAAGACGATCAAATCGTTAATGGTGGTCCAAACAAGTTATCGCTGACTAAAACTCAATTAAAAAATTTCAATAAAGCAAAACAGGCAAAACCCGGAGTTCAACTTGATTTCGCTCCAAAAACCATCAAGGATATGGTTGAAACAGGTGGTATATTTCCACTTAATATCAGCGCTGATAGCTGCAGCTGCCCCAGCTGTCGCAAAAGCAGCCGCGTTAGGAGCCGTTGAAACAGCTGCTGGGATGGCATTAAAGAAAGCAACTGGAAAAGGATACCAAAAAAGGACGGGGTCTAAGACTTCCAGGAAGTCCGCCGTCATGGTACCCTAAACGGTTTTGACACCGATGTCAGATTTTGATTTGCTCGATGCTGTTAAACAATTAAATATAAAAAAATCAGAGGCGTCTTCATGCGAGATCAATTACTCCAGCAACCGAATAATCCAGAAACTGAAATTATTAATCTCGATAACAGCGAACGCCCTGGAACTCACTGGGTTGCTTACGCGAGCGATCCACGTGGAATCGTCTATTTCGATTCGTATGGGTTAGCACCGCCAGATGAATTCCTTAAATACGTACAAAGTACTTCCGCTCCCATTCCAGTCTGGTATTCAACGCTACCAACACAAACATTAACCGATCCGCCAATATGCGGTCGTGAAATATTAAATGTGCTTGACGCGATATCAAAATCAACCAAACCGTCTCACAAAGTCGTGCACGAGTATACCGGGGGTCGATTTAAACAATCCTTTAAGAATAATGGTTGATATTTACGGAAGATCTCTCATCGAAGCAGAGATAAAAAAAACGCAGTGATGTAGATTTATCAAATTATGCAACCAGAGATGAAATCGATAATCTTTTAAGGCTATCCGGGATAGACCCAGATGAGGTTGTTATTTTACAGGACCGATACGGAAAACTAAAAACCAGTAATATCAAATGGAATGACATAGTTCGCAGGGTTGTTGGAGCTACCCCGGATAACATTTCCGTGTTTAGTGACAGCGGAAAAATCAGAAACTCAAGTGTATCGTTTACAACCATCAGAGACAAGATGAAAAAAGTTGTATCAAATCGTTTAAAAAATACCGGTGACACAATGACAGGTGAACTCAGCATGAACGGAAACAAAATAGTTGTTTTAAGAGATCCAACATCCGACGAAGATGCTGCAACGAAAAAGTATGCTGACACCGTTGACGATAAATTATCAACGTTCATGTAAACGCGTTTTCACGACTTCGAATTAATGAAACCACAGAAGGATTTTTCGGCACTCCGCACACCGTTGACATAAATCAATCTGATATCAAAACCAACATTGACACGATCAAACAAACACAGCACGATATCAAAACCAACATTGACACGATCAAACAAACACAGCAAAATATCGAAGGTGGGATTCCTGAGATCGTTAACAAAACCAATTTAATTAAAATCCCACCTGGAGTTACTCCTGGGCATTTTACCAACATGGTGTACACGATAGCATCTGGGTTCGCAACATGGTCTAAACAAAAAAAATACTATCAAATACACTGCAACGGCCACTGGCGCGTACAGGTTTTCTGTGTTCAGTGCTGCAAAATTTGAGATTTTCACAACATGTCCCTAGCAACATTCCATTGACAGATTTTCCGGGGTTTTGACTGTAATAATAAATAGAGGAACAGAAGAAGAGTTTATACTGGAAGCAGCCTATAAGACATTAAACACAACATATTACTGGTGGTGTTTGGAATTTGTAGCTGTAACACCTCAATTAGTTACTGCGTAAGATAATAAATGTCATCCTAAACAGAGTTAAGAATGACAGCGTCAACGACAACATTAGATGCGCAACAATATAGGTACGATCAAGTGCGCGAATGGCAATCAGAGTTAAAAACCCTCATCGACAAATACAACCTAAAAGTAAAAAAATATAAACGACGAGTAGTCATCCTGGATGCGTTAGTATACTCAGTATCCGCGTTAGTTGCATCCACCGGAGTAGTACTATCAGCGCTAACACCAGCAACAATTGCAGTAACGATGTGTGTTTCTTCATCGGTGGCAATCGCAGGGTTTTTTAATATAATGGCAAGAAAAATATCCTCGTGCACGAACACAAAATCGCACGATTATATCATACAACTAAACATGGCCACAACCGCATACTCAAAAGTATCGTCGTTGATATCTTCAAGCATCGACGATACAACAATATCAGATTCCAAATTCGCGAACATGGTTAAGATATACGAAGACTGCACCCGCCATTTCAAAACAACAAAGATAGATAATGACAGAATTACTTCAACAGATAGTCGAAAATACAAGCCACAAGAGAACAACGTCGAATAAAAAAATATCACAGGAAAAGAAACCAAGATAGCAATAACTGTCTCATGAACCCACCCTGTCTTCTGCGGTCGAAATAAACACTCCAGACTAAGCCGTAGATATATATCAGAATTTGATCAGAACAGTGTTAGGATGGCCTGAAATAGCACCTGAAGCACTACCGATAACACCAGAACCTAAAAAATCTGATTATGTCACAGACAATAAATCATACCACGGAATTTTACCATTATACGAGGATAATTTACTTAAGCTAAAAAGCGTAAAGTTGGGTAGTGTATTTAATTTTCTCAGAAAGGATGATATCAAATGGTTTTTTACTTATGAAGAGGATCTCCAAAGAGGAACAGTTAAACACATGACTATACACCTAGATGAGATCAATGATTACTTTAAATTCATTGATCAAGAGCATAAAAAACAACTACGATATTTTATTAACGCAGGGACAGTTAGATAAACTGCAGCAAAAACGTATTTGTGTGATCACATGTGACAGAGACCAGATTTTAAATTACGCACATTCCTGCGTCAAATTTGATCGGCTTAAGGAAATATTATTTAACTCTGCAGATCAGATTGATACAAGTGAAAATAACCCATCAGATTGATTGATGTGGGTAAAAATATTATGTGGGTAAAAAATATATTTTATATTACTGTCAGTGCGAGACTGACATTGTACTTTTGATTTCATTTCCACGTACTTGACTTCATTGCCAAGAAATCAAGGGGATCTAACTCTCGATCGCTTCACAATTTGACATAATTTTTCTCAATTGTCTTACACGAGTATTAATTATTTTTTTTTTTAATTTGTATTCTTCAGACAATGCTAATATAATTTTTTCGATTGCACGGCAGACAGGGACAAATTCATTTTTTTGTGCTTCTTCTGCTGCAGCCAGTGATTTATTCATAGCAGTTTGGATTTTCTATTTAAATTTCTACTGAGCAGGAAAAATATACCGACCTTCCAATTTAGCCTCATATAGTGTTTCAAAAAACAGACATGATTTTTTCAGGATTTAATTCATCAGATATATTAATTTCGTTTTCTTCTAATTTTTTAATAGCAGAAATTACTTTATTGATATGTTCGTAATTCATTATTTATATAATTATATATTTAAAAGAAAACGTACACCATTTATGTGAACTCCTAGGTTGTCTTATAACATCCTAGCAAGTCCAGAAATGGTGTATTTTTTTTTCGTCACTATTGACCGTGCCCCTCCAGATTGTCTTATGACATTTTGGCAGGTTTGACGGGTAGTGTAAGAATAGCACAGACATACACGGTGTTATATTCTACGCTCAACAGGTTGCACACCCTCCCCGAATCAATCCCGCGAGATGTAAAATGTCACCGCACACGGCTATAACCCGGAGGTTTGCAACTTTATTGAGTTTCGAAACCCCAGTTTGTGAAAAAAGTGTAAATAAACGAGTACTCCTGCCAATCATTGACTTTGTCAGCCTTGACTTGTCAAGGGAAGTAATTGGAGATATTTACTTCCGTGTTAGGTAGCACACGGAGAACCGTTTACATGTTGTGGTGTGTTTCCCTGTTAGGTAACACGGAGAACCGTTTACCTGTTTAGACGATTCGTTACAGTTAACTGTTGACTTTTGGTTGTTGCAAAATAATACTTGAAATTAGTTCTACTTTTTCAGGAAAATTACCCGCAGATGATAATGTCATCGAAATATTTTGAAAGTCAAGGGGAGGGAATTAAGTGCATGACACATGCTTAACAGAGTTATCTCCCTTAAATGTATATTAAAGCCTTCGGATTGAAATACACAATTCTAACAATGATGTAAAACAATGATTTGATTATAGTTTATAGACAGAGTGGATTTGTATATATTTTCTGCGACTTTCCGTATTGAAGGTACACAAATATCAAAATGTTTGCTAGCTGCATACATCGAGTGAAATATTTTTTCTTTATTTGTCTTTAGCTTTAAGGATAAAATTGCTTTGGCGCTTTTATCGTTACGTCCAGTCTTTCAAAATTTACAATTCTGGCTTTGTGTGACAATTCTCAGATTGGATAAAGAAATACTGAGTTTATTTTATCCATATGATCGATCACAAGACCATCTTTAATCTCTCCGTGATAATCTTCATACACAAAACGATGACAGAGATAATTTTTCTTCCCACCTTTGAACATTAGATGACCAGCATTATTAACAGAACCAACTTTTCTTTTCAATCTGCAGTTTCTAATTTCACCATTGCGTGACGCTTCGTAATTCTTAATGATAGGGTGTGGGACAAATTCCTGGTTCATTTATATGATAATGTTATTTGTCTAATTTATATTTGTCTGAAAACTTAGTTACATAATCACGCTCACATTTTAGTGTATCGTTTTTATTTTTTTTTTTGTTACAATATCTTTCAAGTTCACGGTATCTTTTCCCCCGCAACTTGCGCATAACTGTGTTTTACCCCTGACTCCAATACCACATTGCAGACACGGTATTGGTCCTAAACACCCTTTCCGAATGCTTTGTAAATGTTCTCCGAATAATTCTTTTCTGCAGGATTTGTTACAAGGAGTTACAGATCCCAATTTAAGCAACTTGCACTGATTAGGCGTTATTTATATATTTCTTATTTAAATGTTTGTCTTAAATATAATATGGAGGAGTTTGAGAGATTATCTGCAATCAAGCCCCGGAAAGCTTCTAGATTTGATCTGGACATACTAACCCCTGATTCGCGGAGGCACGCCCTGACTGGTCTGTTTGATATTATCAGAGATGCCAAAGACAAATTTCGTAATGATGGAGCATCTCACGTGTGGTCTACATTCAACATTATGCATGACGACGATTTCAAGGACGCTACAATGAGTGATGCACGAGCGAAAACAATTATCGGTTACCTCAATCAAAAATATTTTTTCAGAGTAAAGTTTATTGTGCAAGCAAATTTCGATACGTGGATTATCCGTAACAAACGTGACCCTGCCCTTGCTAATAGAAAATCCGGTCTGTTAAGTAAAGATTCCAAACCAGGAGCGCTGACTGGAATTGATAAACCAAATTACGCTCGAGCGTATCCTGTGACCGCGGTCATTTATGGAATTTATCCGATAAAATAACCCAACATTAATGATCTTGTCCCAATGAAATTTTCAAGCCTGAATTGTGTAACTGAACGAGTAACAGAACAGTTTACAAATGCGATGCGCAGAAACGGTCTAACGCCGTTACGACGTGAAAAAATAAACAAATGGGCTGAACGGGTCAAGGATACATGAGCTATAATAAACGATATTGCCGAGTTAGAAAAAGCATTAAGATTCCCCATAACCGTAGCAACGATAACAGGGCAAGTATTATACAAATCAAAATATAAATTGCAAGGAGCTCCAATAAATATCATTGATCATAACGCTCACGCTTGGACCAGTGCAGTCACAATATTTCCACGAAATCGCACTGTGAGATTTTACCCGTCTTCGGAAAATTCCGAAGGAAGGAACTCTGATAGAGTCATGTTTGATTTTATTAAACAGATAGGTGAAAACGATCCTGTGTCAGTGTGATTATTTTCGAGTTCAAATAATGAAATATATGATCAGATTGTACGCGTTAACGGTGAAATATACCGTAAAGAATCTCTTCATGAAACAATGAGAAAACTTGCTCAGAGATACTGACCGATTAATAACTAATTGTTTCACTGTTCCATCAGTTGTAGCCCATGCTGCCAGAGAAAAAAAAATTCCTGGAAGCCATGACGAAGTGAGTTTATTGAAGAAATACAATTAAGTTGTTGCGAATACGGACACGGCGGATTGTGGAATACCAAGTATAATTACAAGGAAATGATATCAGTTGATATGGCTGCGTATTATTCAGGAAGCTTTCTCGGGATGAGAGAGTGTTCTGGATACTTTGAAAGATTTTGACAATCCACAAACTCGATGACGCGAGTGGCCATTAATGGACCATTACCGGATTTTGACAAAACATGATTCGTTCGTGTAGTGTCATTCGAAATGGCTATGGGTCTTCATTTTATTTGTTATGCTTGGTTTGGTCGGCATTTTAGTGAAAAGCACTGGGCACCAATAGTGGTTGTTACGATATATGCTTGATTGTAAAATACTGATATCGTTGACGGTCAGTGAGGCAATTATATTATATCGGGCACAGACTGAAGTTTGGTTACCAACACCTGAACTGGCTGATTGCGAAAGTGATGATTACGATACATTAATCGTCAACCTCGAAGAGAAAAGAAACGTGAAGGATCTCGGTAGAAGAATAACTGGTAGGTTTATTCAAGGCGGTGCATATGATCATAAACGACATTATGCACGACTGATTATGGATGCAGCAAAGTATAAGTTTGTAGTCTCTGATGCAACTGCGAGAGGTATATTTGTAAGTCGAGAAAAAGCTTATTTATCTGATGGAACTTGGCTGGGTACAATTGTAAGTTTTACTGATTGCGAGTCACCTCAGTATACTCATTTAAGTTCTTCGATGCTAGCTTATGTTTCTATAAATTATTATATGAGAAATGCCGAGTGCACCATCTGTGTACGATCCAGTGTTGAGACACAAGACTGTTTATCTCAATGGGCCAGGAGGGTCTGGTAGGTCGACTCGAGCGATTGAATTATTTCGGAATTCAGATATGATCGTATTAACACCTACACACAGACTCGCGCGAGAGATGAAACAACGTGGGGTTAACTCATGCGCTTATCACAGCTTTTTCAGATACAAGGGCGACACATGGACCCCTGATCGAATGGGAGAGAAATATATTCCGAGGATTATCGTTTGTACGGTACCGTTAGAAACATTAAAAATATTTCTCGATTTGTTATTAACAAAAAATACAGCTGTGATAATGTGCGGCGATCACGGTCAGCCACCTCCGTTTGTTGGACCATCTCCACATTTGTGGCTAAAAGATTATGTTGATTATTACGGAGAAGTGGCTGATGATTATAGAGCGCTTGATGCAGAATTAAACGAGTTTAAGAAATTAATCAGACTACAACCGAATAAAATTCATTGTGAATTAACGCGCAAGGTGATTTCAGAAACTTCAATGAGTGACTTTTGGAAAACGTGGAATCCAAACGATTTGATAGTGGCAAGTACAGAGATAGTCAGAGACACACTTCAACAACAATTATTTCCATTACACAAGAAAAAATTTCCAACAGTGCCAGTGCCATTGTGTTATAGACCAGCTGATACGCGGTTAAAGAATAATGACGTTGATATACCAGGACAGACCCAGAAACAAAATCTCGTATTAAATGATATTGTTACAGTTAATGTCAATGTTGTTGAAGATGCACAGCGCGCCGATAAATCCCCGTGGACGCTAGGATACGCAACGACGATACATTCATCTCAAGGACTGACTATCTCTGATACAGTCGTTTGGATCATTGATGATCTTATCGAGTGGTCAAACATAGTTTACTTAGCTGTGTCCAGAGTCAGAAGAATATCTCAACTACGAAGGATTGTCTTGGATGAGTCAATGGCTGATGAAATTAATAATGAAAAGAACAGTGATATAATAAAAAATAAGTAACTGATTACAAACAGTGACAAACAATAATCGAGAATTTGACCTTGATGTTAAATTTATCATGACACTATTGCAACAGCAGAATAATCATTGTGCAAGTTATAATTGTTTAATGTTGTGGTAGTATTCGAGTAAACACCCACAACAATTCAGCGTGGATAGAAAGGATAACAGTCGTTGTCATACACGAGAGAATGTGATGCTGACCTGTCTTGGGTGTAATCGACGTCGGGGTGCTAATTAAGTGATGTAGACGGTAATTGTATGTATTCGGGAATTACTTGTAATTGTTCACGTGTGAATCCACGTTGAGGAGCAGTTGAATCCAGCCTGTAGATTGCTGGTCTACCAGTAGATCTAGTTATGTTAGATATCTTGTGTGTGGTGATGCTCCAGATAGGATCAGTCGCTCTTTTGTTACCACCCTCAAGTTCACCTGGTTCATATAAATATCTCAAAGTGACATCGCCCAGTATTGGTTGTGCTGAAAAATCACGTCGTTATGGTACGTTTTTTTGGATATTGCGTTAATAGGTTTCATATTGGTTGTTCGGGTAATTTCATTATTTAATGCAGCTATCACGCTTGGTAATCTTGCAACCCATTCGTGTGATCTCTTGTCCTGAATGAATTCCTTCGTGTATTGATCCAAATAATCGCTCAGCAAGTGTTCGATTAAATCGCTCAACAATTGCTTGATGACGGTGAATTTCAGTATGTCCTTATATGATGGTGACATTATGTTGCTTCATCAGCGATGATACTGCACCCTCAAGTTTTTTGCCAGGATTAACTTGTAATAGGTGTGGCCATCGTAGAGGTCCTTGTCGATAAATTCGTTCAAAAGCATTGGTTACTTTAGATGCTGTTTTAGTCGTTAAGGGTTCCGCATCTTTGTATCTACTTGCAACATCAACTACAGTTAACGCGTGCTTGTATGTGTTTTGACGTCTTCGGATTTTAATAGTATCATGTGGCAGAAATAATATATCAGCTTGATGAACTTCATTAGGAACACTAACATTGAAATATGCAAAGTGAATTTGTTTAGGAGGTGGTTGGTAAATGTGCCCTATTGCCTGTTTGAATAACCAATTTTTAGCAGTATCGCGCGTGACTTGTGCTGCTTCAGCGAGTTTACTAATTACTGCGCTACCCCTCCAACATTCTTTTGGGGAATAATAAATCGACTTCATTTATAATTAATTACCAGCACCTAACGCTAATTTACCTTTCATCGCCGATTTTATTAACCAACTAGCTATTTTTTCCTTGAAAGATTTATCAGTGATGGAATTTAGCGCGTGAATTAATTTCACATCTGCGAGATATCTCTGCTGCAGATCTTTATTTTTATTAGCTACATCATGAGCATGACACGCCTTATCAATAGCGTTTATCGGATACTCAACTGGTTTTGGTTGATCTTGGTCGTCAAGTCTGATATCAAGTCTGGTTCCAGGACCGCAGTAATTATATCCTGGAAGATGTCTTTCTCCTGGGTATTTAGCCCACGGAGTCCCATGCAGTTTTCCTAATTTTGCTGCGATGTCACCCCCGTGTTGCTTTTTTTTTACTTGATTTTGGCTTTAACTTTGGTTTTGGTTTTGACTTTGGTTTGACTTTGGTTTTGGCTTTGGTTTTGGTTTCTCACCTGAATAAATTTAAATTTCTTTGTTCACACTTGCCCATAACCGCAAATCTATTATTTTTTGTTGTAATGGTTGTTAGATCACTTGTTGGCGTGCGCGCCCTGCATTTCACACAATATAAATCCATATTTTTTTATATATTTTCTATATGGAAATCACCGACTTTTCTGCAACAAGGAAACGAGAATCAGTTAAGCATCATGCAACTCTACCAAATTCTGCTCGTATGATTATTATAGGTCCATCTGGACGTGGGAAGACGCAGTTGTTACTTAATTTAATAATGAAGTGGAGCTACATCTAGAAAACGATTACCGATGCTACGAAGTGTTAAAAGACTTTAACGAAAGCGCAAAATCGTTAAGCGGAGATGATGTCGTTGAATTTATAACTGACATTAATGAAGCACCAACTATTGATTCCATTGACAGGTCAATTAACAATTTAGTTGGTTACGATGATGTAATGTTGGATAAACAATCAAATCTAGCCAGGATATTTTCCAGAGGTAGACACAAAAACACAGATGTGATTTATGTAACCCAGCGATATACACAGATCAATAAAGTAATTAGGGATAACTGTAATATTCTTACTGTCTTTAACGGAGTTGATACTCACACGTTACGAAATATTCATCAGACCTGGTGTAGCGGCGATATAGACATACATAAATTAAATAATTTCTTTAGTCGTGCTAAAATAACCCCACACGGATTTATAACAATAAACTTACATGATCCTAGAACACGGTATATAGTAGGTCTAGATAAAAAATTTTAAATGAGCAGCAAAAATTTTAATTGAGCAGCAGGGAGGGCGACGAAAACGAATTGGTTCATTTGGTAAATGGAAGCGCCATTAATGAGTTTTTCAACCAGAAACCGTATTAGGACTAACTCAGGAGGACCTCCCAAGGATGTTTCTCTCTCCAAGGGTTCCTCTTGAAACGTAGTCGACTTTATTTCCCGTTGAAACCTTTTTTTGGAAATATTATTTCGACATTTGAAACCTTATAAATTTTGTAGGATTCGCCCTCCCTGCTGCTATCCTCTTTGACCTTAATCTTAAGGGAACACGGAGTACAGCGCGACTAGATTCACAAAGCCCACAAACAACTTCAACGGAATCGTATATAACATCTTACCTGAAAAAATTACCAGTCCTATCAGATACAGAATCGACATATCGATAGTCAATGGAGGCACGTCTACAAAGTAAGCACATGTAAGCAAATCCGCGACATAATAAACAGTAATTTTGTGAGGATTATATCCCCAATACACAATGGTCCATATGATTATTGAAAGGATAAATTAGCCGCTGAAACATTAAAGCGAGCAAGACGAAAATTACCATTGGCACTACTGGCTAAACCAAAAAATGTAGCAGACTGGCATATCCGCGTTAATTCCCTGCATATGGTTTTGATATGAGGACGCCCCACGAAGTTTACAAGGTTGAATGTTCGTTTATTGCAAATGTCCAGGTATGTAATCACTGCCGCAGGAGTGCACACACATACAAATATTCTCTTCACATGGCTGCGGCTTCGGCATTTCGATCCAGAACAAAACATTCACAGAGCCGTTACAGAATTGTTAAGAAAATACTATGGAGGGGATAGCTCTAGACCTTTCGATGCCCACCAATATTAATTTTTATATCATTCTTGTATTCTGTATCCTCATCATCCTCATAAATAATTTGTTAAAATATATAGTCCTGTATTGTTGTTGATTTTGGGCGTATTTAATAGAGTTTCAATATCAGGTAAATTTTTAAAAGAATTACAGCTTTGAATATACGTATATGAACTGACATTAAAACCAAGGAATTGTATCTCCATTGATTCGTATTAAGACATACTAGCCACGAGTCTTAAATAAATCCGGTAATACCGATATTACACAATTAGGAAAATGCGAAATGGTCTATGTCATCCAAAATTTATGCAAGGAATTGAATATTTTAGTACTTTTACAAATATATCTATTACAATATCTTACATTTTTCAAGGAGAAATACAAGAAATAATGTACCGGGATAGCTGTCTACAAGTCTGTGAATTGCTTCGTATTCACTATATATATATATATATATATATATATATATATATATATATATATATATATATATTGAAAGCATTTTGACCCAAGATCATTCCGGAATACAATGTATAGCGTACATCTTGTAGAGAAATAATGTATATTTAATGGAATTACACCACATATATGCAATGTAGGAGCAAAGCATTTGTTTGAGTCCATTGCCGGCTTCAATCAAACGAGCAGTCCAATAAATGCGTGAAAAAAAATTTGACGTTCAAGTTTCAACAGATTTACCATACGATTGTGGTTATCAGAGTCAGTCAGTCATGCTTTTGCAAGGCAGTAACGTATATAATGGTAATGTCAGAGATGAGTTTGCCAGGAAACAAAGTATAGAATGACGATTTTGTATCACCAAATTGTCACACTTGAATAGTAAATAAGAGTGATTGCAGCAGCCACATAACTTTCATTTGGCATTATTGTCTTCTGTAATAAAACTACCATTTCATCGTGAATACAAACAATGGCATATATTGCAGGACAATGAATTAAGCACTTTGAAAAGAAACAATGTTTTTCTCTACTGTGATGTTTTCATAGGATAATATCATTTAAGGGCGAGACATACCAAAAAACAATGTATGAAATTTCGATAACTGTAAGACTAGAATACAATTTTTTTTGTTGGGGAAGCGTTTATGAGAGGATGCGTACCTGCTACCATTACACCAATATACAAATCATTGCAATTATCGGTATTAAGTAAATATATGCATGAGACCAAATCGTTAAGAAGATCGACGACAGGAGTTAGATTTACGCTCAATCAGAAGTTAGGATGTCCAAACAAGGATGAAATGTATCTTCTAACATACAAGATCTGTGCCACTCAATACATGCCAACCACTAGAACTGGACTGATCATTCATTTCATTGCCTCGAAAAGCAACTCATTGAATATTATATTGGGAGGACACACTTAGAACGCACGCCTAAGCAACCATACTGGATAATTTAATTGAAAACTTATTGGGAGTTCGGTCGAATTGAAAAATCATAAACTTCCCATTACAAAACTAAAACCATATATCATTTTTGTTTTCACATTCCTCCCCACAATGTTAAATTAAGATGATACCTAGTTTCTGGACCAGGGACGGTCGGCCATTTAAAATCATCATACAATGGGACCGCTGATTAATTGTAAGGTAATAACTTAGCTGGATATAATGTTGATAATAATCTAAATGTAACTTACAAGACTTGTTTGGATTAAAAACAAAATCATATTGAAAATAAAATCCCTGCCTTAAACCCAGTTTGTGCTGTTACTAGAGTTGTGCCAAAGCGAGCTCTTGAGAATGAAGTTGATCATTAAATATTCTCTTTGGCTGACGCACATACTGGTCAGGCTTTTAATGAGGTCACTTTCGCTCCTGTTACTGATCAATCCCAAGATATTGATCATTGTGATCCTCTTTTAATTACTCGTTATCTTTTTTGCAATCAGCTTGACAAGAGACAATCACTTGTCGTCGAACAGAAGAAAGA
The DNA here is from genome assembly GCA_028554795.2 of Sinohyriopsis cumingii. Lineage (NCBI taxonomy): Eukaryota > Metazoa > Mollusca > Bivalvia > Unionida > Unionidae > Sinohyriopsis > Sinohyriopsis cumingii. Next base: position 811,768 of record JAPYKE020000059.1, on the reverse strand, counting down.
TCACGATCTCTCCTGTTCGTTTCAGAGGGCTATTAGCGAAGCTGACTCTGCAACAAGTACCAACCTACTACTTTTTAAAAACTGGGGTCCTGATTAGAAAATGGAGACCACCTCATCTACAGCTGATGCTGAGTGATCAGTGATTTACAAAATGTTGGTATATGGATCACTTAGCCAGAACATTATGAATTTAGCCCCCTAAACACCATTGACTGGTCATGTTGAAGTCAATAATAACCTACCACAAGATCTTATGTCATTTTAATTGTGCAAAAATCAGGAGTGATGTGGTTGAATACTGTAAATCTTGTCCCACTTTTAAATAGCAGGAAAACCTAACCAAAATATTCAAAAAAGCTCATTTACAACCCATTCCTCCCTTAGACGAACCATGAAGTAGAATAATAGACTGCATAGATCCCTTATATCAGACTAAGTCAGACAACCAGTACTTTTTACCACAATGTGTACCTCAAAAATGTTTCTAGAGCCTATTCCTTTATGGAATATTATGGCGAAATTTATGGACAAATCCTTACTAAATTTCTTTACACTTATTGACCTTCCTATATCCCTCCAATCTCAGCAAGGTTCTAATTTGATGCTAGTGATCTATCAAACGAGTTATGTATGAATTAAGTATGTATCAGTTCAAATCATCTGCGTGATATTCCTAAAAATCACCCAGGGAGCGTAGGAACGATTTCATTAGACTATGAAGAATATGATAAGGTCATAGTACTTTGGTACCAGAGAATACTAGGACGAACGTATTCGCTCCTTCTTCTTTGCTATTAGCGGGTCAGTTAGTGAGACTCTTAGATGGAGTGATACGGAACTTGTTTTCTGTCAAGTTGTTAGTGGATAATTGATCAAGATAGACCTCTTTTAACAAAATAATCAGAGATTAACTTGAATGATTATCTCTTGTTTTAAATACAAGCTATCGAAGGCTTGTGAAATGGCAAGAAGAAATCTTCAGTCTACGCAATCACAAATCAAATTAGGGTATGACAAAACCATACAGGAAAGAACTTTTCAACCTGCTGATAAAGTTCTGGCTTTCTTGCCCATACGTGAAAGTCCTTTTCAGGCAGGTATTATGGTCACTATACAGGTAGAACGGAAAGTAAATGATTCATATTATATCATCGACACTCCTTGGTTCGGAAACATAAATAACCCTGCCATAGAAATATGTTAAAAGAGTATCTTGATCGAGATGGTTCTTAAAAACATTCAATCCATTTATTTCTTAATGTGTATATTTAATCGATGACGTACAACTGAACTGTAGTGACTTTAGTTCAACCAGTCTTCAAAATTCAGAAATACTAATCAGATATACATCCACAGAAAAAATGAGTTATGTAGCTACTATATGAATTTGAGCACTTATCTCCAGATTTTCCAAGTCAAATAAATAAAATCTGCCATGATATTGAATTTGTACATTCAAAACCTGTATAACAGCGTCCTTACATGATGAATATACTATATCTTATGATCTTATTGTGACACAGGAAAGACCTATAATATAAAATCACATTTTTAAATTTCGTCGAGATTGGTGAAATTGTACATGTTAGGCATACCTGACATAATTAACACATGTTGCATTGATATAAAGCAGGAATGCCTGAGAAAGGAAGTTACAAATTTGCTTGAGAATGACTTTATTGAACTAAGCAAAAGTAACTAGAGTTCGCAGCCTATCATTGTGCCTTTCCTATATAATTATTTCCGTATGTGCACTGACTACAAACAA